>OW679197.1:62936087-63197500 GCA_940337035.1 Agriotes lineatus | reverse complement strand
CTCGTTCGCAGGGGCTGAAGTTTGAATCCCATCGCCGATAATGTTTTTTTTATTTGAAAATTGTTGTAATTTGCATTACAAAGTGTATCTTTTTATTGTTTCAGTATTATTACGAACGTGAACATATTTTTACCTTTATTTTCCTATGATTTTTAAAATTGTTTAGTGCCACAACATTCACTTACGAGGGAAGTTTTGAGTAGAGCCCTTTACAGATTTTTCATAAAATTTCAATCGTCAGAGTTATAAATAGATGCTGTAGCAGAACTTATGTCTACTATTAAACTGTAGAAATTATTTTAGATGTACAGTCGTGTGCAAATAAATCTGGGACAGTGTTTTTTTCACATGCAGATTCAGTTAAGAATTGAAGAATATCTCCATGGATTTCCTGCTGTCAGAAAGAGTTACATTAAACTTTAACAGGTACTGAAACCCGTAACTCTCTCTGATAAGAGGAAATCCATGGAAATATTCTTCAAATTCTTAACTGAATCTGCATGTGAAAAAAAACACTGTCCCAGATTTATTTGCACACGACTGTACGTGTGTCTCATAACACTGTATTTGCAAATTGGAGTCGTACTTACGGGAGTATCTAAAGTCCATAATACAGAAAGTGCAGAAAGTGGGTGATTATCGCACATTACGTGAACGATAGGCCGAAAGGCCGAGTTGGACCACACGTCAAAAGTCATATCACTTTTGCACGTGTTGTGTACAATATTTTCTACAATAATGCAACAATGATTAATAAAATACAAAAATATTTAAT
Organism: Agriotes lineatus; assembly: GCA_940337035.1. NCBI lineage: Eukaryota > Metazoa > Arthropoda > Insecta > Coleoptera > Elateridae > Agriotes > Agriotes lineatus. Next base: position 63,196,725 of record OW679197.1, on the reverse strand, counting down.
AAATTGTTGTCGGAGTGCAGTAAAATTTTTATTGCACTAAGTGCATTAAAGTGGAACTTTTTGCACTCAAAGCGATGTATAAAACTGTACCTTATTGTACACTATTGTAAAAAGTAGTTATATATACAACTAGTATCTATAGCAGTGGTTTCCAAACTTATTTGGCCTACCGGCCCCTTTTCAGAAAAAAAATTACTCAGCGCCCCCTGGAAATCTACATTCTTTAAGCGAACAAACAGAAAGATATTGTAGTGGTAGCTTCTTGAGACTGATAATTATGTATAAGAATATTTCTAAGTAGGGAATTATTTTGAAAGAATACATTAATTAGCAATTAAAAAGTACAAGGAAGGATTTATACATTAAAAGTACCTATAACATAAATATTTGAGAAATGTTTAATGAATGATACATCAGATACAGTTACTGTTAAATTGCGAATAGTTTATTAAAAAGGTTCGAGCATATAAGCTGATTTAGTTGGGATAGTTGTTTGGTAACATCAGAGCTTAGATTTTAATTTGTAGGTATTAACTGACAATCGGAATAACTAAAGTGAAAGCCAAACTCAAATGATTATATGAAAAAATCAATTATGAAATGTTATAATAAAATATACCATATAGAAATTTTGTATAAATTATTATTGCTAGAGAAAATTATATTTTTAAAATAAACAAATCTTTTCTGAATTTGTAACCTGTATTTTGAGTAAAAGCAAATTTGAATAATAAAATCCCTTTATTATAATGGTATTTACTTTCTGGATGGTGTATTAAAGGGTGCGATAAATTAAAATTAAAGAAACGGAGAATAAACAGACTGAATAAATAAAGTAATAAATGGTATGAAGAAGAATAAGAACATTTAATAATGGTAAATAGTCTTCATGGAATAAAAAAATCTGTAACTTGCAATTTGTGTGTTTATTTGGAAAATAATGTTACACTATGTTACACAACAGATGAAATATGTACGAATGGTTTTTCTAAATCTTCTTATCTTCTCTTCCTTCTTTAAGCTTTCACCGCCCCCTTATTTTTATTCACCGCCCCCCAAATGCACCCGGTGCTACTATCGCCCCACTGGATCGTTCCAGCGCCCCCCAAGGGGCGATATCGCCCACTTTGGAAATAACTGATCTAGAGCAACGCATTTTTGCATGCGTGAGAAGGTTTAAAGAATGAGCCAAAATAAATGGTTTTGACAGAAGTGTGCAATAAAATGGCAGATGTGTGCAATAACATTTTTTCAAGTACTGTAGGGAAATTTGCCGCAATTCTAAATACAAAATGGTACAAAAAAGTAAATCTTTTCTGCTCAGCAATACTTTAATGTATGCAAATGGCAAATCGTTTAGAAAAGTGGTACTTTTCTACATATCTACATTTTTTTGCATAGCAGCGCGCAGTTTAATATTCCAATGTACCTTTTTAATATCTTTGTATCATCATCTTTAAGCAGTTTCCTCCAGAACGTGAAAAAAGAGCATGTGCAACACGTGAGAAAAGTGATTTTCTGTACTAGGCGCGTATTTAATCTCAGTTTAGCCTGGATTAAATAGCTCGCGCCTTGCACAGAAAAACTATACTTTTCAACTTGTTATACAATATACTAGTATCGTAGAGTATGCAATTGCAACATCCGTTTGACGAATGAAAAGTGTCAAATCACAGCCTTCTTTAGTAAGTGGTAGTCGAAAAAATAGTTTAAAATTTCAAAAATTTTATGCATTTTATTTCGATTTGATATGTATCTCAAACATTTTACTACAGGGTTTCCCAATTGGAACGATATGTTTTTAAAACACCATAGCAGCCATATCTAAAATTTTAGAAATCTCACTAGCCGTCATTTGTTTTTAGTATAGTTTGACAATTCATCATGTCAAAATACACGCTTCAACAACGTTTGGTTATTATCCAAAAATTTTATAAAAAGAGAGAAAAGTTTGGTGAGTCTGTAATTTCTAGAAATGGAACTGTTAATTGGCCTCCAAGAAGTTGTCATTTAAAACCTTTGGACTTTTTCTTGTGGGGTTATTTAAAGTCGTTGGTTTATGCCAATAAACCTCGAACTATTGACGCTTTGAAATTGAACATCGAACGCTGCATTAATGAAATTACACCTGATGTGTTGCACAAAGTTACCGAAAATTGGGTTCATCGCATTCGATCCTGCAAACAAAGCCGAGGTGGACATTTGAATAATGTGTTATTCAAAACATAATTGTCATAAGTTGTACTATAAAATAAAGAAAAAGTTTTGCTTTTGTCTCAAATATTTTGTATTTTATTTCACTTTAAAAACATATCGTTCCTATTGTGAAACCTTATACTATGCTTGTATTTTACTGCAAAACTAATACGCCATAATATATGCATACAATTAAACAAATCATTAGATAATGTTTCCACTAAAATAATTCTAAACAAAACAATGTAACTTGTTTCATAATTTCCAATTGCAAACAACAGCAATCGTAAAATTAAATTACTTCCTAATTAGTAAATTACGTTTCTGTATCTGTACATGTTGATTATCTATCATACTTAAAACACCTTTTAGCTTTCTAAATCCTTATAATAAAAATCCATTAATCCTATTTTCTTATCTATTCTTTTTCTAAGGTGTGAATCTAATTTTTAACTTTATGGGGTACAAATAATTATGCTATTTAAACAGATACTTTACAAAATGCAATGGAAAACAGGATTTTCATTTAATCAAAAAAGTAATTCCGGTATAAATATAAATATTTCAAGTAATAAATTTCTAGTTTCTATTGCAATATCTCCAAATTTTGAATGGTTCTGACACATATTGTTACTGTAACTTAATTTTGAATTTAAAACTACATTTGTGGCTCAAAGGGTATAAAAAATGCAGAAATTTCTACTTCTTAACTGACAATTACCTTCTAAAAAGTTTACTTGCAATTTAAAGCAGCCCTTTTAAGCCTTCCTTGTGCACTATTTTATACTTTTCAAGTTACAAACAGTTATTTTTATTATAAAAATGTTATTATAAAAATCTCGATTGTACCAGTTAATGAGAAGGGATAAAAGACATGAATTAGTTTACCCACCTTAATGTACCACTAATGTAAATTTAATAACATCTTTTATCGTATAAAATAGTAACTCTTTACACATTATACACCTAAACAAAAAGATTTCTTGTACTTTTCGTACATAAATTAGCTAGATGATTCATATTTTTTATAATTCCAGTTTTGTTTTCAACTGATTTTGTAATATTTTTTTGTTGCATACTGTCGCTTTTACTTACTATAATAAATGCATATAACGTATAATTTTCAAATAAACATACTCACAATTTAGAACGAAGAACAGGAACTCCACAAATTAACAATGAAAGTTAAAATACACATACATGTCGCACTCCCCTCCAACCACCCAAATTACCGACAAGAAATTATTTAAAGCCACCTATAAAAAGTTGTTAGTTCTTTCATGCCACTATTAAACTCTCCAATTATTTGTATAGAAAAAACTACTGGTATAATCAAAATTAACTTCTTGTCCCATATAATTAAAAAATGGGAAAAACCGTATCAAAACAATAATACACATGTTTATAAGAATCACTTTTGAATTGCAAAAACCTATAATAAATATTGCTAAGCGTCCTGGGTATCGATCGTAAACGAAAATAGCTAATTGCCGTGTGAAATAGGACTATACTTAACTAGCAATCGCAAATATATAGAAAAAGGTCAATTAGTACTGACAAGTGAAAATTTGCTTAAAACTAGTGACCATGTTTAAAACCACAAAAGCAGTATTCGGCCAGCAGCTATAGAAAGGAAAGTAGGTACTTATATTGCAATTACCCCAAAGCTATCTAAGAGCACCTAAAACAGAAACAAATGAGCAAGTCATTGGAATTCTAGAACGGAACATGAATCAAAATTTCTCTAGAAACTAATTAGAAAAACCGATACCGTGCTAGTTTGGATCACAAATAATGCGCGGGATCTAAATCAACACGTAAACAATGGGTTATTTATAACGCATTTTGTAATGGTAAGTAGCGAGCCTTGTTTTGAATTTAGTGCATGGCATAGAAGAGATTGGTAATTACTATTTTTCAAAGTAATATTTTTGTCGAATATGGTTGAACACAGACTTTAAAATCCCTTAGGCGTTACGCGACTAATTGTCTACAACATATTTAACATTTTTAAACCTAGTTGATAGCAACTGCTTCAATTATTATAAATTCAAATGCAGCTTCGCATTTATTCTAATTATTTCTGCAATAAAGTAACACAACGATATAAATGGCCTATGTTCAATTCTTAAATCAAACACTACTTTAACGACCGTAGGAACTAAATTAAATCCTCGCACTTTAATTAAAACTGGAAAATTAGAACAGCAACTACATAATTACATTCTGTTTCATTATATCATGTCATAGTTAAAACAACTAAGTAGAATTAAGTATTCCCAATGATGTTTAACATTGACATACTGGTAAATAAACCCAATTTTTACGAAAATCGTCGCATTTTGGTTCTTTATCCATTAACTTTTAATTTAGACTATTTATAATATGAAATAAATTACAGTAGAACTTCAGTGTTAAAATAAGGCACGCGCAGTTCATGAATTTACATCATTTCCTATCAAGCCGCAACTCTCTTCAAACAAATCATGCTATTGAAAAGCCTTTCTTATACGTAGCTTGGTATGTTTTAGCTATACCATATAGCATTCACAAAACTATACTACGTTTAACAAACAAATTCAACGAAAGCAGCTCATTCAAATGAATAGAATATTGCTATTGGTAAGTCTATTGTACGCAGTTCGACTGGCCGAGAAGAATCTAAGTTCTAGTCATTTTATTAAGTACTGAATCTGTTTGCTAAATATAGTATAACTAGCATCATTCTATACTAAACCGCAAATAATTAAAATTAAATGGTTTATTAAGACTATTAAGTCGCATATTAAAATCATATCAGACAATAGCATTCCACAAATAATGATTTATCAGAAGTGTTCATAATTTTTACATATTTTCAAAAAATGACACAAAGAACTTCTAGAACTCCAAGTTGCAAATATAATTTTAAACACAGCTCATATATCAACCGTTCATTGCTTTTTATAAATTTCTGGAAAACTTCCAGATCTCTTTAAACCTGGAACTGGAAATACCTGCAAGACTTGGTTCCCAGCTGACAATATTTCACTTTGATATATAAAGGACTTAAAAGTATGCTAATGGCGTCCGAAAATACATATATTAGTTATGACTACAAACCAACTAAATGAAATTCAAACAAAACGTGTCCGTATCAACCATATTTCTGTCAGAATTAAAACCATGGACTATGTTTGAATCTGGGGGTAGTAAATTTAGTTGTAGTTAGAAAAATGTGGTATTTATCTATTCTATTCTGTACTTTAGGGTTCTCTGATCCTTCTTCTTCGCCACCTTTGAACTAAAATCGTTTCAATTTTTCTGAATAATTTATACTTTGTCACTGTCCCATGATTGAAAATGATAGCAAACGTTGCTTCAATCTTACATCGTCATCAACCTGTTACATTAATAACTAAAAAGGATATCAAGTGCTCTACGAGGAGGCTGGAATAACAACAGCCAATCTTTAAATATTAAACGCTGTGAAATCACTTTCAATTTGGAAATAATGGCCAGGGACAGTTTCTCATTTATTATTAACAATCTCTCTTACCAGATTCTCTAACTTCCGGCATCTGCAGCAACCGATGTCTTGACGTCAACTTATTTATTCAAAAGGAAGCTTTAGTACTCTCCACTCCACCGTTTCTGGATTATTTTTAATTTGTCAGTATTTCGTGTCTCATTGGTCACATTAATAGTGTAGTTTTAGTTTAAACTATAGTATGATCAAAAATTATTTTCATCTAGTATGGCTATGGTATAGTTCGTAATTTATGATTGCAACTATAACTCACTTAAAAATCAAATGTCAAGTTTTATATTTAATATAATAGTACATTACAGCCCGAGATGGGAAGTGTTTCATTACTGTCGAGAGATTAGTTAGCTGATAGAGACGCGAAGCGTCAAAATCAGCTATTATCTCGAGACTAAGGAAACTTCCTGTCGAGGTTTGTATACTATTTTATTCGCAACCACTTTATTCTAAACAATAATTGGAAAAATTATTATATTATGATACGTCAGGTTGTGACGCGCATGAATGGATCAACGAGATTCCCAGTGTCCCTACCTACTCAGCGGTCGGCTGAAATGTACGACTTCCCCCACTCAAATGAGGTCAGGAATGTTAACATTACATATATGGTTGCGAATAAACACAGTTGTATTCATAAATTCCATAGCCATACTAGATGAAAATAATTGTTGATCATACTTTATTTATTTGCTTGTCTTAGTATACAGAATGCAGCGGCTGCTAAGACCATTGCAAAGGCAAGGAGAATATGCATGTGGCCATCGTGGGGTTTAACAAACGAACAATCAATGTACGATGGCGGTAGGACGTTAGGATCATTATAAATACAAGGTATTATATATATTCGATTTTTTATTTTTTTTAATACAATTACGACCACATGTAAAGTCCCCTTACTTTTGCTATGGTCCTAGTGGCCTACCGCAATCTGTATGAATAAGAACCCGGTTCAGCAAATGACTAGAGTAGTATTTCTTATACCCTATAAAGCACAATTTTATCTATGATAAGATAGTCACTGAAAATTATTTTTTAAACGAAATTACCCAACATGTACATATAATAAATATTACTAGCACCTTCATTTTTACTAAATATTTAGAACAAATTTTGAAATGAATATCGTTTCTCATTCGTTCACTCGCTCGCTTATTTTGTGTTCTTAAATATGGATTAGTAATTTATTCTATATAGTAATACAGACATAAATTGAAACACTGCTGATTTTGCAGAATTACTTCGTAAATTAAATTGCGAAGCTATTAATAAAATAATGGCAATAAATAAGAATAGCGCTAAACACCAATACTGTTTTCAATTACCGAACTCAAAAAATAAACTGGAAGATAAGCTATGATTAAGTTTAATGCTAAGGACTTTACTCAGAACTTCCCTCGCAAATGGCCGTTTTGACATCAAACAATTTTAAAAATCAAAAGAAACTACGGAAAATAATATCTTAACGTTTCTAATAATACTGAACCAATAAATGGAAACACTTGGTAATGCGAATTACATTAATTTTCAAATTAAAAAAAACATTACCGGTGTTAGAATTTGAACTTCAGCGCTTGCGAATGCAATTTTAACGCCGCCCGTCTTTTGCACGGGGCCACTCAGGACCGCCTCCAATTTGTCCTTGCAGCTGGTTTATATAAAACACGCTCCTTATTGCCCACTTCTGTCTGTTTTATGACATTTACCCTGTATCTGTTTGGTCCCATTTTCGTTAAGCGTGAATCCTGAGCCATTTCAAATTATTAATTTTATCTATTTTTCTGTTAAAGCAAAAAATAAACAAAAATTCATTTTTAAGGTGCTAACCTTGTATATATTGGGTTTAAATATTCCATTTTTCGTCAAGGGTAAAAACCTGAGCGATGTGCAAAATATTACTTTCTTTAAGCAATAGTTCTTGAATTGAAGCAAAAATAGGCAGGCTTTTATTTTTTTATGGTGCTTACCCTGTATATATTTGACCGAAATTTGCTCGATTGTATGCCAGGAGGACATATAACCCGCATGTAAGATATCGTCCTCCTCTAACCAATAGTTTTTTTTTCGTCATCTAGGAACCCTGAAACTTGAAGATCTGAAGAAATATCTGTTTTTTCGCGATTACAATACTTCCTTTGTGTTTTAGACTAGAGAAGTAATCAGTTACCTGAATGAAGATCCAAAAACATTCTTGCTTTAAGCCTGCCTACCTTTATAGCAATATTTTGGTATCGTAGCCAAATAAAGTAACCATAAAAATCACTTCATAGGTAAAAGCATTTTGTCCACTCTACCCTGTTTAATCATACAGCTCTATCCAATAATGGAATTGATAATCTTTGATCAGTTCGATTTTCTGTTTCTACTATCATTGTTGGTGACATTTGTTTGTTATCTCCATATCCAAGTATTGGATTCGTGCACAGGAAAGCAGTTCGGGACTTAGTTCTCAAAACGTCTTGTATTGAATTTTTTCGAAAAATTGTTTGTTTAGACTTTATACAGTTAAAATTTAATATCTTGATTCTAATGTTTTCATTAAAGGAAATCATAGTATAACGTAAACGTTGCTCAACAAGTCTGTGTTCCGTCATATTGCTGTATAGCAGGGGTCGGCAACCTGCGGCCCGCGGGCCGCATGCGGCCCTTTGCAACTTTTTGCGCGGCCCGCCAAAGCACCAATATAACTTTAGGAAAAATCAACAAACTTAGAGCGTAAGCGTGCCGAAATGTGGCCGGTGACAAAAATGCGCGACAAACAGAAGCATAGTGGGAAACCTATTTTACTGCGTAAGTTTAATCCCCACTCCCCAGCGAATACGACGTCTCGCTTAGCAAGTGTAGCATTCTTTCTAGTGATGGGCATAATCGGATTATTTCAATAATCGGAATGGTCCATTTCGGAATGTTTATAAAATCGGAATATCATCCGATTATTTTACATTCCGTAAATGCAAGCACGGGAAAACGAGCGAAATAACAACAAGCGGAAGGAAGATGAAGTGCGTGCAAATTTACGATGAGAGCACTCGCCGTCGCGCCGTAAGCCCTTATCTGCGCTGGCATCTATTGTTTGGGTTTGTAGGACGGTCAGTAATAGCTATTTACGTTATTAGACCGGTAGCAACATTTTTATGGCCGCGCCAATACTTTACAGGTCGAACCGGTGGGCGAGACCTGTATGTTTGGCAAGGCCATAAGAATTCTACCGGTCGTGTATCGTATAAGATTTTTTAGGATACTGCATTGGTAACTAGCGTTTACATTGTTACAAACTAGTCCGGTAGATAAAATTTACCGGACTCGTTTGTAACTATGTAGAAGCTAGTTAGCAATGCAGTATCCTAAAAAACAATTTATGAGTTTGAGTCGCACAGTGGGATATGAGGAAATAAAATATTTTTTCAAATTATTACAGTAGTTACGTTAATAGACTTTCGGAAAATGGTAGTGATATTTTAAAGTTTAATAGCACATAAAGTACATAATAGATAGTATAAAACAATACTTGAATTTGAAAACAATACTTGAATTTGAAGTCTGTAGGTGTACTATCTAATAATTAATCTACGAAATACCACTGCCATTAGTGCCATTCACGTATCATACACGTGCGCACACGGCGCGACCCGTCGACATTCGCCAACCAGCATATAGCAGTCAAGTGAGTCAATACAACATTCCGTATTCCGTTCAGTTCAAATTGGCATTTCGTTTTCTCATTTTGTGTACCGAATAGTAAAATAATCGAATTCCGAAAGTTCCGAATTTTGTGCACCGAACAGTAAAATAATCGAATTCCGAAAAGTTCCGAAATAATAGGAACCTTCCGATTTTTTGAACAATCGGAAATTTTCCGATTATTCATTCCGGATAGGCCCATCACTAATTCTTTCATTTCACCAGTTTGCTACTGTATGTTCATATGTGCGTTCATGTTGACAGCAGTATGACGTTTCACTACAATATTTTATATTTTTTATATTTATATATTTTATATTTACATATTTATACATATTTAATTGGAATTGTATTTTCTTTTTTTTTTCCCTTTTAAGAATTGCAAAATTTTTGTTCTCTAACATTATTGTTATTATAGCATGTCAATAAAAAATAAATTTTTTCTATATTTATTTTTAATAATATTTATACTCGTATATGATATAAAAGCACTATTTAAGTTACATTTGAATGTGCGGCCCGCATAAAAAATTTTATTTTGAAAATGGCCCGCCGTCCGAAAAAGGTTGCCGACCCCTGCTGTATAGTATCGAATTGCATCAATTGATAATGCTAGATCAGGAAATACTCGGCGAAAACTTGCTTTTCCACGTATAAATTTTGTTCTTTCCGTTTATCGAGTATATGTATTGTTATGTTTATTGTATTAATATTCACACTGCAACATACGAATCACGCTCACTTTGTGGTACAGTACTTCTTTTATAATAACTAATAACTCGAACAACCATGCCAACAACATCCCTGATATTGATCAACAGTATTTCTTATTTTATGAAATTCATCAACTTTTACTTCGGAAATCTTAACTTCACCTCCATTTAACACATGCAGAACTGCTTTAAATGTATTAAACCATGCACTGAATTCTTTGATAAAAGTTGGTTTCTTGATATCTATAGTTACTAATATTGTATCTTTTTAAAGATACCATATAATCGAATGCTTTCATTTTCTAGAGGTCTATGGAGTTGATATTGAAAATGGCATTTAAACGAAAGCAAACAACGCCACGGCCCTCTTGAACATAAAAGTATTGCATCGCATTTTACTTAAGTGGATCTACGAATAGCCACATCCACCCTGTTATTGTCATGTACTGAAATCGATTTATATTTGCTATTTCTATAAATTGTTTTGCAAATAACGACGTCTTAACGTATGGATATCAAAATTGCAATATTCTGTAAGTTCCTTTTGAAAGTCAAATACATAATTTTCTTTTACTCTTTTGGAGTTTCATTCCCCTACCTATTTTTTTATAACTTTCGTTTTCACTGCACCAATATAGTTCTGGTTTCTCGTTGTTTTAAAATAGAGTGGAAAGTTCTAGCTCTCTAAGGCCAAACGATTTTGAAAAGTCAGAAAGAGTAGAAAGGGTAAATTTACGGCTGTCTATAATTTTCTGCTCTATTCGAACATTATTATTTGGTTCCATTATAAATAATCTGCACATATCTTAGAAATCTGCCATTTACAAAATGTATTGTTCATTTTAAAATAGTAATTTACGATACAAGTGCGTAAAGCTACTCTTTAGGCACGAGTGTGGTGGAGTTAAAACGCGAATGAGCGAGCGTTTTAGCCCTGCGAGTAACTAAAGGTGCTTTATGCATGTGTATCGTACAATATTTTATCTACGACCGCTACTAAAAATAGGCGTTTTAGCGCTAGCTTGTTTCACTAAAAGTGACGTTTTATAGTTTACCGTGGTTAAAGAAATCAGCTGTTTACTTTTAGCTCTAGTTTTAAAAGTGAAGTGAGGTTATAAAACTACAATTTCGAACTGGAAGTGAAGTTGTAAAGTTATTCTAGTTGCTTCTTGCGTTACAGGTCAAGTGTTTTTGAAATAATTAAAGCATTATGGAATGAATACAGTCAATAATTACATTTCGTAACTCACCTTGACAGCACTGGCGTGGCAAACAATCGCCCGCGCGGCGTGGCCTACTGTTTATTATGACATAAATTAAAAGTGTCGCAAATGCAAACTTTTGTTAAATCGATATTTATGGATTAATAACAGTAAAATTAAGGTCGTAGATAAAATATTGTATGCAACGCGTGCTAAAAGTCGTTTATGCACTTGTTGCATAAATAGCTATTATCTACGATAGAATCTAAAAAATACGGTAAATATAAAAAATATTTTACATGTAAATTAGAATTACTAGCAACTGGTCCTAATTTTGAGTGTTTTAAAAATGTTAAAACACGTTGCTACTAACTACGTGCCTAATGAAATTTTTTAATTGTTATTAAACAGTCGTTTTACAAACTTAAAACTGCCAACTAAAAGACAATTTTACACACTGTCGTAGATAAACATTGTTTAGACGATCCATATAATGAACAACCACGTAGTTAGCTTCATAATAGTTATTTACTATACAAGTGGGATAACATCATTAACATACGTGTGTGTAAGTTACAAACGAGTGCGTAGCACGAGTTATGTAAGCACACAAGTATATTAATGATGCATTATCACACATGTATTATACAAAATTTTATCTACGACTGCCTAAAATTGAGAAAAGTGCATTAAGAGAAATGTCAGATCTGTCATTTTCAAAAATATTTTAGTAGGCAAATGTCATTATGTCATTCATTTGACACTATTTCAGTTACGTAATGAAGTCATTACACAACTCAGTTGCGTAATGAAACCATTAAATAACTGAGTGGTGTAATGAGCTTCATTACCTAACTGAAATAGTGTCAAATGAGTGACGTAATGCGTTACTTATCCCACTGGAGTAGATAAACACTTGTATGTTGCTGAGCTACATAAACCATACATAATTTTCTGTATAGGTACAACATTTACGTTGCTTATCTATAATTTATTTTTGCTAAGTTTACTGTGTCGAGGACTTTTTTGTTATTTTTATAAGGTGTATAGCATTTTTAATTTCCCTCACCTAAGCCGACGGAGTATTGTAATCGTGAAAACATCATCTTCCGAGATTTCTTCAGATCTCCACGTTTCAGAATCCTTAGATGACGAAAAACATGTTTTCTTAATTTCGTCTGTCTCTCTATCTCGCTGTCTGTCTGTCTGCCTTTTGCTAGTGTAACTCAAAGACTATTTGATGTAGGAAGAAATATATATACAAAGCGAGCACATTTAAAAAAATCTGTCTGTTGTTGCGTTAACTCGAGAAGTATTAGCTAACTAAAAGTAATATTTTGCATATAGCTCAGGTTCTTACCCTTGACGAAAATAAGCATATTTTGTGTCCAATATATACAGGATGGACACCTTAAAATTTTAATTTTTAGTTTTAAAACTTTCACTTGTGCAGAAAGTTCCGAATATAGACATTTACTAACTTTTTATAATAGTACGATGTTGGTCAAAATTAAGGCAGACTTAATTACATCGAAATTATTACTAATTGCATACAAATAAACTTTAGTCTCCATGTCTTCACTGGAATAAATTACACTAATGAAATTTTCTGGAGAAATAACTTTAATTTGAATATCTAGAAAATCTTCCGTGTTGTTAATGTCTTCTAGAGTAAAGTCGCCCTCAGTGTACTACTTTGTTACTAATTTGTTACATAATTATTTTGTTAAATCAGACTCCAATTAGTTGATTCTCATCTAATATATTACTTGTGTGGTCAGTAAGTCCTGTTACTATACCTCTTGGACAACATAAGTTGTCTTTATTTTTTATCCTCGGCAAGATCAACAATTTTTTAGTATTCTTTTCCTGGTCTCTCTTCTCATGGAATATCAACAACTTAAAAGTTGAAAGTACTCCACTTTTTGATTAGGCCGAAAAATAGTTCCTATTTGATTCAATAATACCTCAAGGTTGTTTTTTTATAACCTGTAGATATTTATAGGCGATATGAAATCATCATTTGGAGCTTACTATTGTATTCAATAAATCGTTCTTTTTTGTTGACAATTGTATAGATGTGTTATTTTCTTTTATTGTAAATGGTTTCTTTTGTCCTTTAAAAAATCGGCTGTGAAAAGAAACATATGTTTTGGCTAAATATCTTGAGTTTTGGCAGTAGTATTTTTCTTTAAAAAAAGTATTACTAAAATTGAAAACACGATGGGGTTTCCTTTGCTTTTCTTAAAATACGTTTTGATTTTACCCTGAAGTATCATTGTGTTTTTGAGACTATAGATTACATGCCCAGTTTGTTTTTTGTATGAACTTTACAGTTATCACAATGCAGAATTTTCGTAACGATCCCAATATATAGTCTTTACATGACCTGCGCAATTCAGTTTGCTATTGCACCTATTATAATTTACAGTATCATCAAGGGTCTGTAGATGTATATAGATCGACATTAAATCTACCAGTTTTTTTTCAAAGGATATACTACATGCTCTCCATTGTTAATAGCAATTATTTGTATATGTATATCAAATTTGAGTTTTGTTTATTGTATCAATAGTTTGTGGCTCTGATCAAATCATTGCACCTCAAAATACAAATATATTCATAAAAATCGCTGTTTTTACAGTCCATACAGAAAAGCTTCCTAAATGTGAATTTAGCCAATGGCATTATAAAAACCGACTATTGGATGACTTGTTGACATTTGCATTCGCTGCATGAAATCCCATAAAACTTCTGCGAACTCCAGTACCCCAACCCTAAAATTCTAAACGCCAATTTGAATGCTTGCATATCATAATTTAATCAGGGATGTAAAAATCACGTCATGCTATAATTGCGGGGCGCGATGGCAGTTTTTTCCCACACAATAGGCAATCAAAAATATGGGGGCTCTTAATGGAATCAGCCTTTAGTCAATGATATTCATAGCACAGTCTGTAGGCTTTCGTTCCGCTACCTTCAGTAGTTTTTTGGGTTTTGCAACAAAGAACTAATTCAATTTTCCTTTCTGTACACCCCTGCTAGGCGCGTGCCATGGCACACTGCTTTTGCAGCAGCTGCTCCTAGTTACCCCAGCATAAAATGCAAGCTGTTTGCCATCTCTTTTGGCTGCAGTTTGGTTAGTCTTAGGTTACGATGGTTTCATTTTTATTGTACTCTCTATGACCACTAAGCGGGGACGCAAGCTTTTTTATAGCAGAAAACTACTCAGGATAGGCTCTTTTGATTTTATTGGAAATGCCATTTTCAAACCCGAAAGTATTTCTACTAGAGGGTCGCAAAATGCTATCGTGTGCAGTGCTGTGGTTGCTGCTATAATATTTTTAGTTTGCAAAGAGTGTAATAAAAGTGCTTAGTTCTAATAAGTGCTACCCAATATATTCAATATATTTTATTTCCAACATTATGACATCTAATTAATTGAATGTTTTTATTACAAAAACGTAATATTTTGTGGTTTGAAATTATTTCAATAGTGTAGCTGTAGTGTAACATTTAACATTTCAATAGACAACTAAAGTTAAAATAACAAATTAAATTCCATTTGCCAAATAAAGACATCATACTACCTTCAGTTACTTCTAAAATAAGTATTTTCGTTGACTTTCATAATGCCGAATGGAAAATTATTATCAGAAACCCTGAAAACGTCGTTGTCGCAAGTTGCGACAAAGTAGCCAAAATTTTCTCGGCAATAATTTATTAAATGTTCAGATTAGATAATTTAATTTCAAAACAATTATGTTTCTTTCTCATGCCTCTTATGTTTCCGCATTTAAATTAATTCACAATTTTTAAAAATGTATTGCCATAAACAATTCAGAAGATACCAAAACGCCAGGACTAACCCTCCATATACTTCATAGATGATTGTTTTCTTATTATAGTATTTAATGTGTTCATAGATATTTACTTGTGTTAACTAGGTAATTTCATATGTATGTATTGTGTTGGAAATGTGCGGTGTTCTTAGTTCATCTAATCATAAAAGATGTTTATATAAATTATTCAAATGTAATTTGTATTTTTTACAGCATTTATGAAAAATTAATTTTGTTATCTGCATTCTAATTTGCGGTAAATGCACAAACTGAGTTATTATTATTATTATGACATCAATAATCATTGTAAATTTTTTTTTCTAAATAGATGCACAACCTGAATTTTTCAAACACCGTTATAGTATTTAATATTACTAGCTTGGTAAGAGGGTTTTTACTGGCGAATAGAAGGATATGACTGGCGAGCCGCAGGCGAGCCAGTCACCTTCTTGAGCCAGTAAAACCTGTTACCTTGCGTGTATTGTTGAATATTTTATTTGCTCCTCACTTGTAAATAACTAGAAATTTACCATTTATTCAAAATGTCAAACTGACAAGCAACTAAATTCATCAATATGACACATACTAAGGAAAACAACTCTGGCTTTGCACGCTATCATTTCTATGAGCACGCTTGTAAAACTGACAGTTAACTTGTAAAGATTTTACAAGTTAGTAACTTGTTAAAATAAACTTTTTTGATCAATACAGTGACTTGATAAATTGATGTTTACAAGTGAGAAACAAATAAAAATAATTTTAAATCGCAGTCTACTCTGTTTCTATAATAAAAACATCCGACAATGCATGTGCAGCGCAGCTATGCCAAACAAATTTCAGGAAGTATCCTTCACATTTAAGATCGTAAAAATGCAGCCTGTAACTGCACAAGACACTAATAAAAAAAGTGAAATTCAGGGTGCAGCGATACGAGTTAAACCAATAGGCGTTCCAAGTCAATTATGTGCGTGCATTTAAATAATCTCCTTAATGTTAAATTTGATTAGTGTTCATCACGTGAAAAATGTAAGCGAACTTTCCTAAACGTTGCGCTGCAGTTTCTCTAAACATCTTGCATTCCATCTCATCACAGGATGAGGATCTTGAGCAACTACGGAATTACGGATAGGGTTGCGAGTTTACTCTCTGCGTAATGTGACAGGACCATTGCAAGCGCAATAAACGGCCGGTCATCCTACTCGACCAACAACGGGCCATATACCTGAGACGAGAAAGTGAAATAAATTCCTCGGCGAGGCGAAGGTAATATCAACCCTTGTGAGAATAGAGGTCGAGTCAGCCCTTGCCCCGTACTGTACTCGAAGAACATTCTTGCATAAAAGACCAGTATATAAGGGCAGACAATCTGGCGTTCCAGCATTGCGTCTCCACATCCCGACCTGTGTTACTTTAACCAAGACGCAAGCTGTGGTCAGCTCCCAAGCCTATAAACAATTGCTTCGCGATAGCTAGTCTGCTCACTTTGAATTTTCTGGGGGTTTTTGGTTAGTTTCTGTAGCCTAATTTTCGAATCAGATTCCGGCAATCGTTTATATATAATTCGCTATTTTAATGTCTGTATATTAAGGTATTTGTATGTGATTTTATTTTGTGTCCTAATATAAAAAATCTGTAAAAGGCTTTACGCAGAACTTCCCTCGTCGACATTGTCACAATAATCAATTTTAAAAATCAAATTAAGTTAGGAGTAAAAATATCCTCACGTTTCTAATAAATTAAATAAATTTTCAGATATAATCTCATAAGAGCATTAATTCTTTCTGGAAATTTTTTTGAGTGCGTTCTAACAACGTCGCGAGGGCAAATTAGGACGTTGTTGGAATGCACGAAAAATAATTTCCGGATATGAATTAATGCTCGAATGCAGATTCGGTAAGAAAATCGTAACGACACAAACCCTAAAAAGAAGTAATGTTTGCCTACAAAAATTTCCAAGAAATTTTGTTGTTGTCTTGGTTACGGCTCGTGAACTAATTTTTCTATTGGTCATTAATGAGTGTCGTACGATTTTCAAATAAAAAAAATCCGTTACCGGAGGGATTTGAACTGCGGCGCTTCCGACTGTGAACAAATGCTACAGAATAATACCTTACTAGTCTACGGAGAACTGTTGGTGTCGTCGGGTTTGAGCTGGCTTAACCTTCACACCCGACATGTCTTAAGGAAATTAATTATATATTTTACATCAATAAACCAATGCAGGTAATTCTTTCACTAAACATTTCTTTATTCATTTTTAAACATATCATACGCAGGATGTATATATTTATGTGCAATACTTTTTACGATATACGTCGATGACTGGGCCCAAATATGCGTTTCCCGTCTATTTCAAGGTTTGGAATTTACGCATTTATGCGGCTGGCGGCCTAAACATCAAAGGAAAATCCAGATAACAATATTTTAACACTTGCTTATGTAAATTAAAACAATTATCAAATTGAAAAAATTACCGAGCAGGGATTGGATCAACATCATCTGCGGATACAATCGTCGATAGTTAGATAGATTTAACTGCGCTATGAAGACTCACTGATGTGTGCGACGCGATGGTGTATTTAAGGAAAGGGTGTTATTGTGGAAACTTTTGAATTTTTTGCGAACTTATCTTGTATTTGTTGGGTTCTATTTTCGTTAAGTGTAAGGCTTGATCTATGTGCAAATTACTATTTTAGTATGTTTCCCACTTAATGCAAATATAAACAAAATTTTATTTTTTAAGGTGCTCACCCTGTATATATTTGAATGAAATTGTACCGGTTTCGTTCCAGGTATATATATATATATATAATATGTGTGCAAAATATCGTCTTCCTCCGAAAAATACTTTTTGAGCTATACTGCCAACAGACAGACAGACAGACAGACGAAATTGAGAAAACCTGTTTTTCGTCATCTAGGCACTCTGAAACGTGAAGATCTGAAGAAATCTCGGAAGGTGATTTTTTCGCGATTACAATACTTCCTTCGTCTTTTAGATGAGGGAAGTAATAAAAAGGAATGTTATTGTTGTCTACATCGGTATACTTTATTAAACAACTAGTATCACCTAACCTCACCATTTAACATTTCCCAAATTGGTGTGACACAACTTTTTCCAAACAGGCTTATTCAATTTCGATGCTCACATTGGGGTTTTGAAACCGGTAAGAGAACAGAAACTGACTTGACATAGTTAAGACACTTTTTAAAAATGAGTTCAAATATAAATCTAGACACGTGTATAAGAGCCATTAAAGCACTAGCGACGGTAAAAGCACTCCGCTAGCGCGCCGTGCTTTAAACTCCTCGCACGTTCTTATACGCTAGTATCATAATATACTATTTTGCATTAAAGCACTACTTTATTTGCAGTTAGTTTGTAGTTTTTAACTATTAAAATAAGTTCGTTTGTAATGATTAACCATTGTAAAGGTCTTGTATGGACCAGAAGAGTTTCTGTATAATGTAAATATTTTTGATGAGTCAAAATACAATATTACTGCAATTTAGTCTGTAATTTCTTCATAAAAATTGTGAAAACACAAAATAACACTCTGATTGTGGCTGATCATTCTTATTTCAGTTCAACGGTACTGTCATATGAGCTACAGGTAACCAGGTATTACATTTACTCACGCCGTTTTAATAGATTTTCTTTATATGCTATATCAGTCATTATTTTTAGGTCCTTAGGATATAAGGTTTGTAGAAGAAGAAGAAGAATCTGCTTATCCAAAAGAGCATTTACAATTTATTCTCATCTTGTTTATGGCATCTTTGTAAATATATACGAGGAGCGTTCAAATATGAATTCTAACTTGAATTGCCCGCCAAAAGACAAAGACATGCACATAAGTTGTACCTATACATTAATTAAAGCCCTGGAACGAGTCCTAACTTTATTAAGTCGTTGAACAGCCACAATTCATTTTCGTTCAATTGGCAAGCATGAGTGAAGTGTGAGTGCATTCAACTGTGGAACAACGCATTATTAGTAAATTTCTTATCAACGAAGATATCAAACCATAAGAAATTTGTGTAAGAGTTAAAAGACAGCTTGATGCGCAATCACATAAGCGTTTACAAAAGGAGTAAAGCGTTTAAAGATGGCTGCAAAGGTGCCGATCAATCGTATTCTCGCCGTCCAAAAACATTGACAACAAAAGAGAATGCTGACAGAGTAAAATGCACTCATTTGAAACGATCGTCGAATTACAGTGAAGGATATTCCTTCTGCATTAAATATCAGTAGGGGTAAGTTGAAACGAAACTTAAGTACTCTGTCTGTGTCTTACAGGATAATGCTAGACCCCATTTCGCTATTCACACGCTACGATCCAAAAAATTAAATCACCATACTGTCCCATTTACCATACATTTTGGACCTTACTACATCAGTTTATTTGTTTAGACCCTTAAAAGAGTTTCTAGAAGAAAAATACCTCGTTGTAATGAAGAAGTCATCGAAATTGTTCAAGAATGAGAGAAAGACTGAATTGAAAAATGACATGATATACATTAGAGTCCTTCTGTTTGTTTTTGAATAAATATCAAATTATAATTTATATTTGAACACTCGTCGTAAAGTATACGTAAAAAATATATTAGATTTTTCTATTTTCTTAAAATTATTATTACATTTGTTAGGGCAAACTTAAAACAAAAACGCTTATAACATTGTAAATTATATGCCTTAATTTAAATTCTAATGTAGGAAAGAACTATTTTTACTACTTTACCAGCAACTAATTCAATCGTTGCGAAATTTTGTAAAACTATTGAAATTCAATTGTTCATCTTTTCGCATTGTTTATTACTTCCCTCGTCTAAAAGACCAAGAAAGTAATCTCGAAAAAATCACCTTGCGGGATTTCTTCAGATCTTCATGTTTCAGAGTCTCTAGATGACGAAAAAAGGTTTTTTCAATTCCGTCTGTCTGTCTGTTTGTCTGCTAGCGGTATAACTCAAAAACAAACGACATTTTGCATGCAGATTACATGTCTACCAGGCATGAAACCGAAAACATTTCAGATAAATATATACAGGGCCAGCACCCTAAAAAATTCAGTTTTGTTTATTTTTGCGTGAACTGCAAAATAGATAAAAGTAATAATTTGCACATAGGTCGGGCTTTACACTTAGAGAAAATAGGACCCAACAGATACAGGGTAATGTCGCAAAAATGTCAGAACATTTAAACAATAAGACCGCTCTGTTAAATAAATCCTCGCGTCGCACAGGTACCAGTGGGGCAGCATGGCTTACTGCAACATATAGATTCGGTTACAATCGCATACCCAGGTGCTATAGATAGAATCCCACCGTCGGTATTCTTTTAAAATTGGTAATTGATGTAATTCGCATAACCAAGTGTTTCGTTTTATTGTATCAATATTATTGGGCTCGTTGCAATATTTTTAACCTTATTTTCCATTGATTTTTAAAATTATTTTCACTTCCGTAGGACGTTCAAAGTAAAACAATTTACAGTATTTTTTTTAATTTTCATGTACTTATAGCTGCTTTATGAGAAAAGCACTGCATTACTTATATGTTTATATTCGCCCTTAAGTTATAATAAATAGATGGAGCACATAAAGTACTTACTTTTAATGGTCTTGTTTTTGTTCGCAAATAAATTAATTTTTAATTTTCGTTTTGTAGTGATATCAAATAACATTATTCACGTATAACTAATCAGCGTAATACGGATGGGACCACAATTATATATAACAGCAATGAGATAACATTAACAACAAAATAGAATGCTTGAGTAAGCAAGAGATGACTATACGAAAAAAATATTTTAGTAGGCATGATTAGTTGACTTATGTCATAATTAAAATAAGCGTCAAGCCTACTCGAGTATTTGCTTCTATGTTTATCTCTTTCTTACTCAAGCAATACGTGTTATTTTCTTGTCCATGTTATCGCATTTCTGTTAGATATAATTGTGGCTCCATCGGTATAATTATGAGAACAGCATTCTTGCGGTTCAGTTGAAAGAACGTTTATATTCCAAGATACGTCTCTTCCATAACGATTCTTCGGCCCGCTTGAACCAATTTTTTGGCTCCGCTTAATTGTTTCGCCATTTACCAAATTATTTCAGGCCTAACCTGTATATTTTTATTTGAATTATAATCCATTGTATTTCGAATTATTTCAATGTTCGCTCATTTCGTACCGATTCTGGAAAACCCAAAAACTTCCACGTGCTTTTCGCGAGGTCACAGCGTTCAGCTGTTTTTCGTTAGTGACCGAATGCGCTAGGATTCTTTTCCTGCACCTCTACGAAGCAACTTGTTACTAAAAGGTCCCGTTCGTGCTTTATTACGCTACGACGATTAAATTTTGAAGGGCTGATGGTTTTGATTCAGGTACGATTGCGATTTTCTGCTTGCTACTCTTGTATTAATCATGTTTCTTTAGCTCTTAATTGACAGTTTTACCTGACTTAATTTTCAACTACGGCTAATGCCCTACATAGCTTCTGCAATTTGGGAGTGGCTCTGCTTCAATTACGGTCGCATCCAAGGTGCTTTTAACCACAGGGTATAGCAACCCCGGGCCAGCATTTGCCTGTCAGCAACTTATAGGCGTTGGTGGTTCGAGGTTAGTGTTACTTTTGTATTGAATACCGCATTAAAAGTGGATGGTCTCCCTGCTTTCAAGCTGATTCGGACTGGCTATTCCGGGATTAATATTATATTAAATTATCTTCGATACTTGCAATTTAAGTTCGTACATTCCATAACTATCAGTATTTACAGTTTAAATTTATACTTTCCGTTATTACTAACATGTAAAGTTTAGACGCATACGTTCAATCAGTTTTAATATTTGTAGTTTAAATGCGTATACTTAATTACAATTAATACTAAAAGCTACAATTTATATGTGCAATCAAACCTTTGGAAAAGGAGCATTCACGTTTTTTGCATTTAATAGCCTGAACAGAAAGGTTTTTTAAAATGACAGCGATATGCATATCACTCAATTAATTTGTGGTTACAATTAATTTAATAACCTGAAAGGGGTTCTTGATCTTGGTGCGTATCGCAACCTTCAATTAATTTGGGCATTTCTATCATTATTACATTCTTTATGACCAAATTATTCTAATTATTTAATATTGATTACCATTATAGACTGCAAGACTATTTAGCGTTAATAAATAAACTCTAGTCACTTGTAGTTAGTTATATTATTCGAAACCATTTGGTTTCCGGCGCCTATTTGTTTTTTTTTGTCTTTGAAGCATTTCCAGGGTGGTACAGTTGATAAGAATCTACGATCCAAGGCCGCCGAAATTGAGCTAGTTCGGCGTGCACGGTAAGTTTCCGTGTAGTGCGTACTTTAAGGAGGTTAATCTGTGATTTTTTACTACCATGAATATTTAATTAATTAACCGCAGGTCAGCTTCTTTATTGTAACACGCTTTTCAATTTGTTTTATTTTAAAATTGATTTTGTTTAAATAACCGAGTTATTCCTTTTATTGTTTCAGTATTATTAGAAACGTTAAGATATTTTTACCCCTAGTTGCCTTTGATTTTTCCAAATATTTGGTGTCACAACTTCCACTTTTATTTGCAGAAGATACAAGTAATAATGTGCATATAATTCAGGCTTTATCACTGGCGAAAATGAGACCTACCTGATACAGGGTAAACATCAGAAATGGGACAGAATAATGTGTATCTTTATAACGTAGCAGAAACTCTTGGAATTTGAGCGCCCCTGTGGCGCAGTTATTCTAGGAGCGGACCAGACACTTCCGTCAAATATTCGCCTGGGAGCGCGGAGTTCGAACCCCGGCGGACTACTTTTTTTTATTAGCAAATTGATCTAATTCATGCGAGGGAAGTTCCGTGTAAACCCCTTTTACAGTTTTTTTTAATACTTTTGTAAATACAGTTAATTTATTAGTAAAATATAACATTCTGTATAGTAGTTCTTTTTGAATAAAATATCCTAAAACATCAATGTTTTGCGACATTGGAGAAGTGCATGTTTCTATAGTATACCGTGAGTTTACTTTAGCGCTAAAGGTGGGACTTACGTTTCTATGACTGCTGAGCTGTAATAACAATACAACAATATATTATTAGTTGATGTTATAATAACTGCATGTCAACAATGCATTAAATCGTTTACTTTAAAATTGAACATTTATTTGCTAACAACAAATTACACTACAAACTTAAAGGATAAACATAATAGTTTAATTATTTTCTTTCTTTGGCGGTTTTAAAACATTATTTTATTTATTTAATTTTTTTCTTTAAAATATGAGTAGTTATTCAGTTATTGTTCAGTTCTAAAATAAATCGACTTAATTCTTGTTATTGTATCAAATTCCTTCTTTATTTTTCACAATCAGTGGGGAGTATTACTTTCTTTTGGCAAATAAATGTTCAATTTTAAAGTAAACGTTTTATTACGTTGCTGTCGGGCAGTTGCTACAGAGAGATCGAAAAACTTGATCGAGTGAGCCCATGAAAAATTTTGTTTACACTGCACTTTATAGAACTAAGTACATTTGAACTACAATTAACTTAATTATTAGTTCATGTGACTAACAGTCTAACCATCGGCTACACAAATATGTAAAAATATGCTATTTAAACCAAATGTATACATTAAATTGATAGGTAACATTAAAATAACAGTGGAATGACTTAAACAAAATGTCGAAAGCCAATTTTAAACTTCAAAAAATGTTGATAGTTCTATGTCAACAAAAAGCATGCTACAGATTAGGCAAGTTTGATTGTTTAAGGGCCGGTTCTACA
The DNA here is from genome assembly GCA_940337035.1 of Agriotes lineatus. Lineage (NCBI taxonomy): Eukaryota > Metazoa > Arthropoda > Insecta > Coleoptera > Elateridae > Agriotes > Agriotes lineatus. The sequence continues at coordinate 63,172,768 of OW679197.1, read as the reverse complement.
AACCAAGCATAAAGTTATCCGGGGAATAAATACCCTAGAAACGATTGTTGTAACAAAGGAAATTATGACAATGATACCTCGGATAGCTTATTCTAGGTATAAACTTGCATTGTAAAACCGGCCCTTAAATGGCTCCTGTGATCAAGTTTATTTGTGAACTCCCGGTATAACATCAACTAAGCCATTTCTGTTATTGTTATTCCAACTATCAGTCAAGTCCTCACTAAAGTGAACTCATGGTATAATTAAAAGTATCCCATTTTCCCTTGCATTTACAGAAAACCACCCTAATCTTCGGTTACTTTAAGCAAGAAGGCTAGCGTTAGAATAAATAAACACGAGGTAAGAATATAGATCAATAAACCTATGAAGCCAATTAATATAATTGTAAGGTGAATCTGAGCCGATATAATGTTTCTCTAATTTTATAACTAAATATGAAGTTGTTTAAATAAATAGCCAATATAATTACATCGCCTAGTAGACCTTATTGTTTTACAAAACATTCCACTATACTCACAGCTATTTCCAAATTTCTTCTAATCGTACTTCCCAACCTGAAAACTGAAAAAGAAGGGTTCCCGCACATTGTATGGAAATGAAGATAGACATTCTCAAAATTCAGCAATAAATACCAGCCGATTATTAATTATAGATTTAGCCTGCTCTTAAACAATAGCATTTAAATTTCATAAAATGCGATTATTAGTCCCAAGAAACATAACTTACGACACACTTTCATCCCAGCAATAATTCATATAAACAAAGTTCAAACTCGTGCTCAAATCTTCCTTTCAACATCGTACATATAATATAGCCGCGTATAATCCCTTAAGCCGAATAAAAATAAATATAGCGCTCCAGGCTTTTAGAAGTTTTAGCTGGAGGAACATTGACACAAAATGGTATTTTCAGACGCCCTCGGTTTATTTTAATCGGTGCCGTCAGCGCCGCTTTGAATGGGCTTACGTCGATTATAGTTTGCTTGTTTCGGTTAAAAAAAACTACAATTACGGGGAGCAACTCGGTAATGACGAAATAACTCCGCTGAGGAAAGAGCAAAGTGATTATATTAAATAGTCTGGAAATTTAAAAACGTCGCTGAATATGTCCTTTTCTGGAGTTTATTTTATAGCAACAGCATCTGCAACAATTAATTTTATACTTGTGTGGAAACCTACTTTAAAAGCCAATAAATTTGCCCAAGTACTAATTAAAACTGCAAATGCAGTCGTCTGGGTGAAATCATATTTCACAATTAAATTTAATTGATATATGACTGCAGCTGAGACAGTTTTCTTCGGCTCACGTCTTTGATTTAATAGCAAAACATATATCAATGATTACCATTAAAGTATTCATGCGCTAAATAACTTGTCCAATTTCATCTTTCAGCATAGTAGACATCATAATTACAAGTTTGAACCTTCTTTGTATGAAATTGGCACTACATATCTACAAAACAATCGCTTTGTTACTTACCACCGCTGAGATTTTCCTCTTTCTTCTTAAAGTTAAGTATCTTAAAAAAAAGGACAATATCCGATTCCTACAGTACCCGACCTCAACGTCGTGTCACGAACAGCAATTTTTGCATTCAGCAAATTCCACTTTCACTAATTGGTTATGAAAATTCCAAATCGTATGGTTTACTCTGTAAGTCCGGTCATTGCACTACACGTAAAGCCGGCAGTTTCAACTCCGGGATGTTTTTCTGCACTAGCACCAAGGTTCATCTAAAACCTCAACTTAGGAGACATCCGTAGCTTAGTTTATGCTTAGAAGAAAAAACTTGGTTAAACTGTAGTTTTTCACCAAGGTAGAAATAATTACAAATATTGAAAATTGTGTTGTTATGTTTGAAATTCCCGAAAGTCCTGGTGCTATTCAGCTTGGAATAACGGGAAACTTTGCGGTGGAATTGTGGGGTGGTGATTTTCCAGCGCACGCCCGGATTCTGATGGGGATACGCGCACGCCTGAATCGATTTTGGCAGGATAAACGAGAAGTCCTGCAGCTTACAGTAAATTCAAAAGCTCTGCTGAAATGCCATGTACACAAAAAGTTGACGGAAATGCAGTAAAGCTTCATCGCCCTTAACATGTATGCTGCTTAACAAAGCGTGATCACGCAATAGCATAATAATGTACATGTACAACTTTGTCATCTAATTCCTGCATAGTTGCATCTCGAAAGCTTTATACATAGATTCTAAGAAAAATAGGATGTTCCAATCGGAGTCAACAACTTACCATAAGATGAAAACATATGCGCAGTCACAGTCACTATAAATTGAACAACCTTTAATCCTAATTCTACTATTAACCGTCGAACGTCACTGAGATAAAATATACTTTTTCTATAGCACATGTTAAAGTGTGCTTTTATCAACTCAAAACAAAAGGTCAAGTTTTACTTTAACAGCAAGGGTAGATAAAGTAGCACTTTAACGTCAAGGATAGATAAAGTAATTTAATTTTCTAACTTTTGTTTAAATAAAATATGACAGCTTCGTATTATCGTAGCAACCCAATCTAGCTACTGACATTTTGAAATGTGGTTGACTGTCCCTATTTTCTTTTGAAATTGTTAAAGTTCTTGCTATAGAAAAAAATATTGTATTATACACGACGATAAAGTTATTTCTATCCACTCTTGAATCATTAACGTCTCGACTACGTCTCGACGTTAAACGATTCACTCGTGGATAAAATTTAACTTTATCGTCTTGTATAATAAATTACTATTATCCGCAAACGTCACAAAAGTGACAACTTATTTGTCTTTATTGACAAGGTAAAAGTGTCACTTTATCTGCCTAAGCAGACAAAATAGCGACTTTGGCGTACTTTATCTGCCTAAGCACACAAAATGATTGCTCTCTTTCTTTCTTTCTATGTTTGTTCGCCATCTCCTCCGAAGATACTGGACCGATTAAATTGTATGATGGCTTAAAATTTTGCTAATTTTTAGACTTAGATCGTAGGCCAGTTTTTATTTTCAAAAAGAGTACGAAAAAGTTTTAATTTAAACAAACCTTTAAGCAGCGGATCGGAGCATCTGTCGCCGTGGGTTATGGTGTGACAGCTGCTGTGGCCGTGTGCTATTAGCACGGGTGATTCAGTATGTTCATATATCATTACAGTTGCGCGTTATCTGAACAACAGAGGTTGGCGCAGGGGTACAGTGCTAGCCTGAAATTTACCTGAATACGTTTGCGGATAAAATAGTATATGTTATTCGGAGTAAAAGTGACTTTATGTGGCTTAGCTGAATTATTTGCCTCACTAACGTTCGGCTAAATAAACTTCAGCTTCGCCACATAAAGTATCACTTTTACTCCTAATAACATAATCTACTATTATGGGAAATCTGAGAAAGCATTTATTATCCTGTATTTTCAACAATATTTTATGAAGTCATCTCAAAGTACCACACCAACAATATAGGAGTATACAGTATACAGCATTTCACTTTGGAATATGTTGTTCCTAGTAACAGCAATTGTTTTTCTATTTTATTGACCAGAAGCTGCCAAATTTGATTAGTTCATCTTTAATAATTTAGAAGTTGTACAAGTTGGAAGTAGTGGTTGCGGGAAATTTTGAAAAAGTGAGCTAAATATTCATAGAAAAAAGGTTTAAGGCCAAAACAAATGCAGGTATGGTTGGCGTGCTTTGGGATTCTGCTCCTTCCTATCTTCTTCTTCTTCTTTCGCCCCGTTCTTATACCCTTTCGGGTGTCGGAATTGGGATGATTTAGTTGATCTCATTTACCCATTTCTTCCATTTCGCCCTGGTAGTTGTCATCGTCTTCCGTTCTTCAATTGTTTCGCCCTTTTCTTTCCCCACATCTATTATTTGCTACAGCCATGTTTTCCTTGATCTTCTCCTTTTCCTTTTCATGTGGTTTCTTGTTCCCCACACTTTTTTCACTAGTTTATTTGTTTCCATTCTCGTTAAGTGTCCGTACCAATTTTGCTGTCTCTTATCCTTACTTTGTTCCCTATTGGTTCTTGTTTGATTGTTTCTCTTATCATATTGGTTGTAATTCCATCCCATTTCGTCTTTCCAGCTATTTTTCTTAGATGTTTCATCTGGATGTGTTTCTTTTGTATCGTCCAGTTTTCACAGGCGTAGATTAGTGTCGGGAGAATTATGATATTGTAGATCCTTAATTTGGTTTGAATGTTCATTTATGATTTCCCTAGTAATGCTCTTAGTGCGTAGTACAGTTTGTTCAATTTTTCGCCATATTTGCCAATTCTACATCTATATTGCCATCGTTTGTTATTATGCTTCCTAGGTACTCAAACGTGGTAACTTTCTCCAGTTTTATGTCCTTGCATAGTATTTGAGTGCTGTCCAGTTCTTTCTCATTTATTATCATTAGTTTGCTTTTTTGTATGTTTACTTCCATTTTCAGCATTTCTATCTCTTCCACCCATGTATCCATTAATCTTTGCACCTTCTCTTTGGAATCCGCTATCGTCCGCATATATTAGTACGTCCACTTTCATCGACTCCAACCTTTGATATACTATTATTGTTTGGAGTTGTTTCGTTCTTTCTCTAGTTTTCTTAATCAGATTATTCATTATTAGTATGAAAAGTAGGGGACTGAGTCGAACGCCGCTCTGATATCTATAAACGCCAAGATGATTTCGTCCCCACTCTGTAGGCTTCTCTCTGTTATATTTCTAATTATACATATATTATCGTTTACCTCTCTTCCTGGCATAAATACTGCTTGCTCGTCCCCAATTTCTTTTCCTGCTAATTGTCTTACTCTTGTTTCTATTATTTTTGTATATATCTTGAAGCTAGTGGATGCGATACATATTGCTCTGTGGTTGTTACAATTTGCTCGTTCTCCTTTTTTGTGAATAGGTACCACTAAGTTGTTTTCCCAGTCCGATGGTATTTCTCTTTTTTCCCATGCTGTCTTGCATATTTTCCAGTAGCACTCTATACCTTGTTCTCCTAGGTATTTAATCAATTCCGGTTCTATTTCATCATCTCCTCCTGCTTTTCCTGTTTTTATATTTTGCATCGCTTCATTTACTTCATCCCTGATTATATCATCCAGTTCTGCTTCTTCTGCCTCCTCATCTTGGTCGTTGTCTTGTGACTGCTCTTCTGTTGTAGAACTAAATTTGTCTTTAAAATATTCTTTCCATACTTTTAGGATATTTTCTACACTTGTTTGTAGGTTATTTTGCTTGACTTTTACTTCCGTAATTTATTTTCTTTTCTCTTCCTTCATTCCTCTTACACTCGTCCAGAAACTTTTATTATTTGCTGTGTAGGATTCCTGTATTTCGTTCCCAAAATCCTCCCAACTCTTTCTTTTTGCATTCTTGATTGTTATCTTGACCTACCTCCTTGTTCTGTTATATTCCTCTTTATCTTTCTCGCTTCTAGTTGTGAAATACCTTTTCTATGCTTGTTTCTTCTTTTTTAACTCTTTCTTGACTTCCTTGTTCCACCATCTGGTTCTTTTGTTTTTGGTGTTATTGCATTTCATACCGCAGATCTTTTTTGCTTCCCCCTTTATGGTGTTTTTAAAAAAGATCCATCTTTCCTCCAGTGACCAAACATTTTTCGTCTTTTCTAATCTTTTCAGTTTTTCATCAGTTTCTTTCTTATATTTTTCTTGAAGGCTTTTCTTTTTGAATTTATTTATAATTATTTTATAGTACTTCTTTTCTCTATTCTTGTATTTATTTCTCTTAATGTTGCTGTGACCATTTTGTGCTGTGTTGATAGTTCTGGTTCTTTTATCGTCCATATATTTTTGATATCTTTTTCTAGGTTTTTTGTGAACACTATATAATTGATTAGGCTTTTTGAATTTCTTTCGTCTGCTATGAAGGTGTATTTGTCTTCGATTTCTTGCTTCCAGAAAGTATTCTTTATGAGTAGTTTTGCTTGGAAAAATTCTAACATATTCCTTCCATTTCTATTTAATACTTCTTCTCCATACTCTTCTTCCTTGTCCTCTATTTACATCTCGTCCCACTCGTGCATTCCAGTCGCCGATTATAATGATTTTCTCTTGATGCTCTCTTATTTCGTCCACTACCCTTTGCAGATATGTATAGAATTTTATTACCCTTCCTTCTTCTGTTCCTTCTGTTGGTCCATAGATTTGTATTACTACCATTATGCTTTTTATCCGTATATGAATTATTCCTATCAAGTAGTAAAAATTGGTCTCGCGAGTTCAAATATGGCAGAAGAAGCTGCAACAGTGATCGTGTGAATGACATAGTCAGAGAAGATCGTATGTTGACAATAATAGTCAATATTATGCAACATTAGTTACAATTTTTTGTTCTATTAAAGCAAAAAAATAGAAAAGTGTCACAAGAAATTTGTCTTAATCACGACAACGCTCCGGTTCATAACGGCCATATTTTAGGAACGCAATTGGTGCTATTTGGTGTGTGATTATGGAGCATCCATCATACTACTCTAACCTAGCTCCTAGTGCTTTTTAATTACTTCCAATACTGCCATAGTGCCTCTGAGAGTCACAATTGGGGGTCAATAGCAGCAGCTCAATTCTGTTTGTGATCAAGACTCCCAGTTTTTCCAGAATGATGCTACTATGCTTTCACATTGGTAGAATAAATGTCTTCAGTTTCAAAATAATTATGCTGAAAAATAATGTGATGTTCTAACCTAACCAGTAAATACCAGTAAAATTCATTGTTTTTACATTTTAATCAAGTAGGCTTACATGCATCCAAACAAAACCAAACAAAATTTATTAAATAAAAACAAATCTTAATCCTGATAATCACACGAAATGTTCAAAATGCTGGGCATTGTTAGCTAAACATAGTTGACACCGTTTAACGACACTTTGAGTTACTTTACGTAACGTATTTCGATTAATACTAGCTAGTGATGGTCTTATTCGAATGAAAAATAACCGGTTTTCCGGTTATTGAAATAACCTATGTAACTCGGTTTTCGTTCCAAGTATTCGAATGAAAAATAACCTCATGCTGATACGTACTACGCTTTGAATATAAAACCTCTATTCAAAGGTACTACGTGCCATATCTCAGCGACCTACGCAGTGCTCAAAATTCTGTAAATATAAATACGTCATAACTCATAAACAAATCAGGTTGTACTGAAAACACCATTTGGTTATCGCGTACCTACCTCGTATCATAAAAAATATCTTATTATTAAATTCTGGGGACCTGAAACCTGAACGCCTAAAAACTGCAAACGCATCAAGCTATAAAACAATTTTTTATTTGCTTACATCTCCAAAGGTTCAAAACAAGAGGCGGCACCTTTAACCCGCCCGATCGATAAAGATAAACGTTTTTCAACTGTTTTTATTGCGATTAGCAAGCAGTCCCGCATATTTCTTTCTTTCTACACTTTTTAATAAATACCTCTTAATTTCCTATACATAACAAATAATGTACGGTCGGCGCCTTAGAAATCGTGCACTACACACTATTATGATATATTTTGCATGTATTTTTTAAGTGTATAACTGGGTTTTTACAGTTATTATGGTTTTAATTGTTACGTCAGATTGTTTATTGTTTGTCAATTATGAAATGCCATCTCACATTAATGAAGTAACCGGAGCAAGAATACTCCAAAGACTAGAAGAACATATTACGTGTTCCGATTTCTAAGACGCCGACCGTACATATTATGTTCTGGTTCCTCTGCTATCTGCAAGTTACGATGTCGATGCAGATGACGGTGAACCGATGTCGATGCAGATGACGGTGAACCGATGTCGATGCAGATGACGGTGAACCGCCAACCGGGAAACCGGCTGACTTAATCGAAATGAATCGAAATCCAAAATTTATTCCAATGATTATTCAAATAATCATTCGGTTATTAATATCATTCGAATTCAAATAATTCGGTTATGAAAATTGTCCGGTTATGCCCATCACTAATACTAGCACAAGCTTCTAGCACTGCCTCGTGCAGTTCCTGAACATTATTGTAGCTGAGATTACTTCCATATACTTTATTATTTAACGTACCCCATTGAAAAAAGTCAAGAGGCGTTAGATAGGCTGATCTGGGTGGCCATAGAACATTAGAATAAATTAGTATCAAATTTCACCTAATTTTCTTTGGATCCATGTAAGCGTACTTGATTTAAATGTAAAAACAATTAATTTTACTGGTGCTTTCTATTCCATCATAAGTTATCTTACATCGTTGTCAAGATAATAAAAAATTCTATTCAATAACCTAAAAATCTAATATGGCGTCCATTTAAGTTAAGGAGGTTGATACGAGTACTTTAAAAGCAGCCATCTTGAATTTTTGTTCGATACCAATTTTAGATTGGTCTCATCAAAAACAGTAACTTTCATATTTTGTTTTTGTTAGGCATGAGGCTAGATATATAGCACCTATAAGCCGTTCACGACCTTTTTGGGACAGAGTTGGCTGTGATTTTTTTCTTTTCATGTTGGACTAACTGATTCGATGATGTAGCGGATGCAACTGTTTTTTTCTGTCAGTGTCTGTTCGACATGTTCTTGCCACCACATTGCCAGATCTATTATGTTATTATTCGTAAGAAAATAAATGATTTATCAAATGTGTAAAAATAATGTTAATTTTCGTCAAAGGAAAAGTCAAAATTTCCATTAAACGATACTACTTCCAATTTAAAAAGGACAGACCAAATTTAAAAGAACGCCAGTCGATGTGGAGACTAGAGAATTTCCGGCAACAATGTACCTATTCAGAAAATATAACCTATAAATTGAAAACAACCTAACCTAACACAAAAAGTGTCAATTTCCATGAGGGAGTTTAGTTGCAACAGAGGTTCTGCCAACAAAATTACTAGATGGTCACCTGATCCAAAAAGATCGTGAACGGCTTATAGTTATGTAACTAATTAGCTATTTTAGCGTTAACCTAAATTACTAAAGAACTTTTACCCAGTGGTTCCAGTCAGTTGTACATTATTTTGATAATTGCACTCATACCAATTTCCACAAAGTTTTTTTTGTGTTTTTTTTAAATTACTACACTATGCTCTGCTTTAGACATCACTTATCACTTTTCAGTAAAAGTTCAAACGGCTTCTCTCGCTTAAGACGCCGTACCAAGTTAGTATTATTCAGTATTTTGATGGCCTCGTTGTTAGGGTGACGATGTAGTCGTTCCTCGTGGGCCTCTGCAAATCTTTGGATTTCGATAGTGACTGCTTCCACTTGTAGGTCAGGGTGGAGATCACTGTTTCTTATGTACCATAGAGCACACACTATGTTCCGCAGTACTCTGTTTTGAAACCTTTGGATTGACATAATATGTGCTGATTTAATGCATCCCCACAACTGTATCCCGTAGGTCCACACTGGTTTCAGGACTTGCTTATACAGTAGTACTTTGTTGTGGATGGAAAGAGTACATTGTCTCCCAATAAGCCAGGATAGCTTCCTTTATTTTAGTTGTAATTCTAACCGTTTCTTTTTTACATGCTCTTTCCATATGAACTTTATGTCCAATGTCATCCCTAAATACTTGGCTGTGTTAGAAGAGGGAATGATTTGGTTATTAATTGTTACCGGTTCGTACTGATTTCTTTTGTTTGTAAAGTTGATGTGTTTAGACTCAGCTTCATTGAGTTTAATCTGCCACTTGTTACACTTTCACATCACACATTTACACTATCTAGGGCTAATTGCAATTTGTTGGTCGCTTTATTCACATCTGGGTTTATTGCCATGACCGCAGTGTCGTCTGTAAATGTTGCTACTATGACTTTATTTGTATATATAATCTGTAACCTCATTTACCTTGCGGTGGAGAAGCTTGTGCTTTATGAGCTGGCATCTGGCGGTACAATGCTCAACTTGCCCCGGATTCGGGATACAGAGTTGGAGCGCGCCTTTGGTGCTTGCGCAGCAACCATGGTGTGAGTTGTGTGTCTTGGTGATGTGTTGACCTTGTTACTCTATCTCTTAGGTCTGTGATTCTGAGTAGAGCACAGTTAATTTGGTGCCCAACTGTGAATGGTCTCACTGAGCCCGATTCTAATCGCCAGGATACGGAAAAATTCCGATCCCAGCGGGATTCGAACCGAGGACTTGCTTAATGCAAGCCTGGCGCTTACCCATCTACGCCACGCAGCTTCTTCATGACTTTATTTGATGTAGGTAAATCGTTAGTATATAATAGATAAAGCAACGGCCCCAGAATACTGCCCTGGGGCACTCCCGCTTTGATAGCTTAAAGTTCAGAATACGCATTGCCATGCTTCACTCGAAAGAATCTCTCAGACAAATATGATCTGAGTAGCTGACTGTATTCAGTCGGTAAAAGTTTGTCCATTTTGTAGAATAAACCATTATGCCATACGCGATCAAACGCTTGGGCCACGTCTAACAATACGGTCGCGCACACTTTTTTTCGTCAAGCGTTTGTTCAATTACGTTTGTTATTCGATGCACCTGATCGATTGTGGAATGTTCATTTCGGAATCCAAATTGGTGTTCTGGAATAAGCTTTATCTCCTCTATAAGTGGTTTGTTAACTTTTCAAACAATTTAGATAATACTGTCAACAAGGAAATAGGCCTATACCCCTGGACTTCGTCAGGGTCTTTTCCCGGTTTTGGAATCATAGTTACTTTCCAGGCTTGTGGAACGTGTTTTAATTTAAGAGCACTATTTATTAGTATTGTAATTTTCACTATTGCTTCTCGAGGTAGTTTCTTTATCATCTCACCGTTTATTAGGTCAAACCAAGGAGCTTTATTTGAGCTAATATTGGTCTTAATTTATTTCATTACTTCCTTTGGGGTTACTAGTTGTATGGGTTCTTCATGTGCTATCGTTGGTTGTTGTTCCCAATCTACTTGTCGATCTTCGCACTGCAATGCTACCTGGTGTTGTAATTTAATTGTAGCATTAATTAATTGTGCCCTTATGAATGGTAGCTTCTAACTGGGCCTAGGGTCGTTTTATTTATACTTGGACTGATTTAAAGAACAACAAGTAACGGAGAATAAATTTATTTAACACTGTGCAATTGGTAAAATACTAAAATAAATCATTTGCATAATTATGTACAAGTTATGCTATTTGACGCAGACCCTGAAGCTGGTCCTGGGGAGCTAGGCCATCTCAGTTGCATGGGCGTATGGCAGGGATCTTCGCTATGAACAGTCGTTGGAACGAGCGGGGGATTAGAGTTAGTGTTGGCAGAACTGGAACACAAACCAATTAATGACAGCTTGAGCTATTGTAAATACGCGGGATAATGTTGGTTTATTTCAATTAAAAAGGAATTGATTAAAGGTATGCGCTCGTGACTATACGCGAACTATCAATGCACGTGGGTGTCCTTGCGATAAACACGGGTGTTGATTTGACCTAATGCAAGAGTCGAATTCCAGGCAATCTGGAGCCGACCGCGTGTCAAGGTTATTCTCCAAGATGGACAAAATAGATTTTTACAGGGTAAGTACGTGGTTTTGCTATGTCTTTGGAAACCGCTTATTTTACCGGGAAATGCGAGACGGGTTTTAGAATCCAAAAATTTAAACTCAGGAAGATTTAGCAATAATGTATTCAACTGTACGTAAAGTTAATTCATCCTTTGCATGCGCTTCAGTGCTTTGCACGAATTTGAATGATCGCACTTCAATACTCGGGTGTACTTGATATTTAAGTGGATCTTGTTAACGTGTAATAAATTCAACTAGCGAACTCCAAAGTCCAGCCGTCTGCTAATTAAATTTCAGGAGTCTCTAGGGACCGCCGAAATGGTAAATGAACCCAATTAATTTATTCCGAGTACCAGTCATAAATTAATTGTATCTAAACGGTCGGACGGGGCTTAGAGAAATTTAAATTGTCTAATATAGTTTATCCCGATCTCCAGTCATAAACTGTTTGAATTATGAACGGATGTTTGCATCTAGACGGTCCGGAGGGGCTTAGAGAAATTTAAATACAGTTTATTTCGATTTCCAGTCATAAACTGTTTCAATTTTGAATTTAAGCGGGTACCTGGGGGAGCTAGTTCGAGAGTGTCTCGAAATTTTTTGGTCGGCGAAAAGCGGCGGAATCTGGCCGGACGGACGGAATAATTTCGGATTAATTCTCGGACTGGTCTATTTCGGGTAACCCCGCTGAGGTAGGAACAAAGCCTTCCTCAACTGGAGCTGTGGGATCGGCCTGGAGAAGCGAGGTTCGCTTCCTCGGAATTATTCTCTGAAAATCTTCTCGAGTTCGCCGAAAAATTTCATTTTATATGTTGCCGTCGGTCCGCCGGGCATCTCACGGCAGTAGGGGAAAATGCGCACTGGACGATCTGTTGTATCATCGGCGCAGAACGATAAACTAGCGGCTCGAGCGGGCTGGGAATTTCCGATTGTTGCAAATTCGATTGTTGAAAATGCGAAGATTAAGCGCTTTTAATTTGATATTCAAGTTCAGTAGCGCTTAATCAAGAGCGAAACGTTATAGTACGGTTGGAAAGTGTTTTCTAAATGTTCTGCGAAGACATTGGCTTTTTCCTGGTTGCTTCTTGCCCAGGTTCGACCTTTGCGAATTGGTGGCATTTGGGTAACCGGCCTTTTTATTCTTTTAATAGTTTTCCAAATGGAGTAATCTGTTGTGGAGACGTCAGTTAGCTCTTCTAAGAAGTTCTGTATAGTAGCATGTTTTAGCTCTTGGACTTCCCTCTTGATCGTGGCTGACAGTCTATTCAATATGGTCTTATCATTAGGATCTCTGGTACTTTGCCATTTTTTCCTGGCTTTTCTTTCCTTTGCTATTAGTTCCCGAATTTCCTTGGGATAATTGTTACCTTTAAATGGCTTTGCTAGATTTGGTGTAGCTAACCATGCTGCTTCTTGTAGTTCATCGATGAAGTTTTATATTTCCGTATCTAATTCTGTAGGGGTTTTGAGCGAAATATTTAGCTGGATATTTCTTTCTAAATGCGATTGAAATTTTTCCCAGTCAGTGTATTTGTTAGTTGAAGTTGGATTTTTTTTCTGTGCTAATAACACTTTCACTGAGTGTTAGGATTACAGGGGAGTGATTCGAGCTTATGATAAATTCATCAGTTACGTCAATATAATTTGACGATATGTTCTTACTGATAAAGAAGTCAACTAAATCTGGCCTCTTGTTAATATCAGTGGGCCAATATGTTGGATTTCCTGTGGTATGCACTGAACATCCGCAGTCATGTATTGCTTGCCGAAGTTCTCTACCTTTAGTTGTAGTTTTGATAGCACCCCATTCGGCGTTCTTTGCATTAAAGTCTCCACCAAGAATAAACTTTCCATGAAAGTTTTGAAGGAGATTTCGATAATCATCTGTTTTTAAATTGTGTCTTGGGGGAATGTAGGCTGCTGCCACAGATATCCATCCTTTTTTGTATTGCTATTTAATGAGGTTACTTAGATTTTAAATTCCTCAAATGCTTAATGATAACAGCAAGGATGTGTAGTGTGATAGCAGGAGAAACCTCTTAGTTTTAGAAAGTCTTCTTTCGTGGAATGCGTCTCTGATATGAGACATAGGTCAATTTTTTGTGTGATTAGGGCTGCATAGAGTTCGTCCAAGTGGAGTTTTAGCCCATTAGCATTCCACGTCATTATGGGCAGATTAGCCATTTGAAGTTTTTGAGTTAGCCCCTTGGTTAATCGGTTTCTCTAAGTTTTCCAGCATTTGTTTGATGGCTGTAGTTTCCTTTTCTTGACGATTTAGTTTTCCCAGTATTATCTAGAATTTTGACTCAATACTGCTGAGGTTACCACTTTTGGCAGCTGGTTTGTTTTGTACTCGTTCTGCATAAGTTCGTTCAGTACGGATAGCAGAGCCGATATGTTGTTGTCTGTTCATTGGTTCTTCTTGGTTGTGTTATACCTTCAAGTTGTGTGTTTGCTTGCTAACTAATTTGTTACGCATTTTTTGTAATTCTTTGATTACTTCACATCACCTATAGTTTGCAGGGTGCGACTTGCCACAGTTGTAACACTTTGGTTTTTCATCCTGTGGTCTTTGGCAGTCAACTGTTTGATGCTTTCCTGCACATTTAACACATCTTGGATCTTTCCGGCAGCATTTTCTAGTGTGTCCCCATGCCTGGCACTTTTTACACTGCGGGATCAGTTTGTATTTTTTAGGGGCTCGATTTTAACTCTAACTCCCTGTATGGTCTTGATTTCATAAATCTTTTCTACTGGTGTTCTACTGGCCAATTCTATACATAGGTAAAGGTTTCTTGGTTTTTCGTTGGACAATATTCATCACTTTCTCAGTTGGCAGACCCCGTATTTGTAATTCTTCTTTCATTCGGTTTACATCACAGCCTTCAGGCAAGTTTTTGACAATCACTTTCACAAGCCGCGTTTGTTTGTTTTCATAGGTTGACCACTCTACCTCCATTTGGTTCAGGTATCTCGTAGTTTCCCTATATACTTCTATAGTTTCTGTATTTAGTTTGAAGGTTTTTCCAATTTCCCTGTCGGGTAATCTGAAATTGTTTAGTAAACTTACATAGGCTTGCATATAATGCTTGATAATTTTCTATGCCATATACGAGTATCATGATTGGTGGAGGTTTGCAAGTTTTTTCTCTACATTAACAGGGTTAATTTTCTGTGGTGATTCCTGCTGCAAGGATGTTGTTGCTGTTGACGTGTCCGTTTTAACACTCTTCTTCCATTTCTTATTCCTTTGTACTATCCATTCACTTTCACTTGATATATCGGCAAATGTTTCTTTTGCTAATTCGTCCTCATCTGTTTCGTACTGCTCATGAGCTGGAGACACCTGAGGCATATTTTGTATTTGATCTACTTTTTTATAGCTCTTGGACGCGGCTCTGTAGAGATTGAACATAGCATCTAAGTTTTTCAGTTTCTGCTTCGAATTTATTTAAAGCTTCAGTAGTTTTGGCTAGTTTATTTTGAGATACTTTATACGCCTCAGTTATTTTATATACTTCATCTTGAAGCGCATTTTCATTTATTACTCTCAAATTATTTTGTTGCATTAGCTTACAATTTTCTTGTAATAGCTTTGGTTTTCCAGGTGTTTGGGGGATTGTTGTAATCGGTTGCTGCTGCTGATTCAAGTCTACAGCGCTAGCCATGTGTTGTTAGTTAAAATCCATCGTTTAAAACCAATTTGAATATTGATATATTATAATCATCGCGGCGGCCTCAGCTAGCACGCCGTCTGCGGCCGGCCGCTTATCGTTCAGATGACCCCTCGGTCCGTACTATAAAAATGTTAATTGTACTTTCATATGAAACTTTTTTTCGTATCTCTTATAAATTTACTTACGAAGATATTTGACATACAAGAAAATGACAGTTTTTAGTTTCTTTTAAATAACTTCTGACAGGTTCGACAGTTTGCACTTTTTCAAGCAGATTTTTAAATCAACATAAAACTGCAAAACATTGCCTATTTAACCAAATCTCCATCGTCAAGGATAAGAAAGTTACCCATGCAATGCCACTCGATCTGGGACACACTGCATACAAGACAGTGTGGCCATACGATTGTTGGCCGCCATATTCAAGATAATTTGAGCCTAGAGATATACAGTGACTTTAAAAATAATCGAACGTTTTCGAATGGTCATTATTTTGGCGTAAGTTATTTTAACTATTTGATGTTGGCTACACGTGCAGTGTTATGTTTTGACGTTGACATTTATCGTTGGCGTTCGTTCGTTGTGCTTTAAGGTGTTGCACGAAATTTACAGTCAGTTTCAGTTATGATTCTGTGACCCAACATCCCACCTCTCTCATAGGAGGATTGGAATGTGGCAAACTAGGTCATACGGGGTGACAAGGTAACCTGGGCTATAAACTCCTTTCTCCCCTTCAAGTCGACAGGAGTGGACGATATCGTTCCAGCCCTTCTACAATGGGGGGCTGGACCTGATGCGCATCTACCGCATACATGGTGTGGCACCCACTCTCTGTGAATGAATAAAACACATGCTTAGGATGAGAGCAGTACAATTTAATATAGGAGACAACTCCATTAGACTACCTCCCTCTACAATATGCCGTCAATCGACAATTTAATGTCTATACCGGGTTTATCCAGCATACAGATATATCCATCTTTACTGACGAATCTACAACAAAGCATGGAACGGGTGTCGGAGTTTTCTCTGACGATCTGAAGCTACGCCAAAGCATACCACTAGCAAAATGGCCACTGTCTTCCAAGCGGAGGTAATCGGAATAGTGCATGGTGCAAAAGCAATTCTTGAAAATAAAATCGAAAATCAATGTATTAATATCTTCAGTGACAGTAGAGCCGCTTCACTAGCCCTGGGAAGTTGCAAAATTACCTCAGGTGTGATACTGCAGAGCCGTGAAGCTCTCGAGGATATCTCAAAAAATAATGTCGTTTCCCTTGTATAAGTGAAAGGACATGACGGCAACTACGGTAACGAAGAGGCCAATGAGACTGCGAGACTGGCTTCCGAACAACTTCTCTGGAGGCCAGAACTCGTAATCCCTATATACCTGACAACATTAAGCTCTATGCTATTGAAAAACCTTAAACAGCCTCATGCAAAGCTGTCATCAAGCAAGAGCTGCTATTACAGCGCCCTCGCCAAAGATAGCCAAATATTGCTTGCAATTGTCCCGAAGGAACCTTCGACTAGTCGTGGGTATCTTATCTGGACACTGCATTCTAAACCAACATATTATATGCACAGGATAAGAACTGGCGGACAGCCCAAACTGTCACGGATGCACCAAGGATGACGGGTCAGCAGAACACGTTCTGTGCCACTGTCCAGCTCTCGCAAGAGTCACAGGATTCATGGGACTTCCGGTCCGATATTGTCAAAATCAGCAACATTCCAGTTGCGGTCGTTCTTAAGTACATTCAAAGGATAGGATGGCTTGAGTGATACCCAACTTGAAGATCTGCTTGGAGGTCTAAGTGCGTGTGAGGTAACTCACCCTCCATATTTAATTCAGAAGCGCACAGACCAATGGAAACCAAATGGAACTAAAGCCTGTTCATTTCGTTATTGCCAAAACAAAACCTTTCAAATCGGACAATTCTAAATTATCAACAGTAATATCTCAAGTGTATTAAAATAGCCGATTACATTTTGACGTTTTCTGTCAGAATGTTTTGCTAAGAAATATGTCAAGTAAATTTACCGCTCAACAAGAATCCCGAGTGCGTACTACGAGGGATTTTGGGGAGGAAAATTTAATAGATATATTTCTTCAGAGCAAAACATTCTGATAGAAAATCGTCAAAATTTATTCGGGCTAGTTTACATGCACGCGGGATGTTCGGCGTGATTATTTCCTGAATAAATAGAATTCAGTTGGTGAAGCACCTTTAATAATCATGTTAAAATTATGCACAAGCGATTAAATTTTGACATATATTTAACCGCGGTTAAATTTTGACGTTTGAATTTATGTCATTATTAAACTGACAGAAACCATAGTGATTACGCATTATTATGGATATGAAGGAAATAATCACATTTAAATACTGTGCGGCATATCAGTTTTTTAGGGCAATAGATGATAAAATTTCACCCGTTTGGGACGCTAATGAATTATTTGACACTGACAATTTAAAATTGTCAGATTTGAAAGGTTTTGTTTTTTCCCATAACCAAATGAACATGCTCTACCAACCAACCTATTTGGGAACCACTTGGAAGTAACTAAATATTTTGCCTGTTAATGGCGGACATGCGCGTCGACCAATAGCGGCGAAGACATCCCAATGGCCACAATGTCTTCTATAATTAAACACTTCATGAAGCATAAAATTATTGCAAAAACCCAAAAATGTCAACAGAAATGGCGCATTTTAGTGTACTTAATTATATAACTACACAATTGGATAGCAAACAGAAGGTCTCTGGTTTATATTTTGATATGTCAAAGGCATTTGAAAGGATTGATTTTGAAATCTGGTTGGAGAAAGTCGAGGTATATGGGTATTCGTGGAGCGGCAACTTGATGAGATCTTATTGGAGCGATAGGACTCAAACTGTTACCTTAACAACTTCTGAGAGTAATATTTACTCGAATTGGTACGAAATAAAATGTGGGGTACCTCAGGGCTCCATTCTGGCTCTCGTTCTGTTTCTTTTATATGCCAACGATTTGAGTGAATATATAGGCATTGATTCGGGACTAGTATGTCAATATGCAGATGATACTTCTGCACTTTTATCAAGTAATGATCTGCAAATACGTTCTAAAAATAAACACAGGTGGTAACCAAGACGGAGAACTGGTGTGAACGTGCTAAATGACAATAAAATAAACCTCCTACTATTTCAAACCAACACAAATTACAAATCGTTATATGTTAACTATCAAGGAAAATCAGTCGCACAACAAAATTATGTCAAATTCCTAGAAATAACAATAACCGACGATGTTAGTTTTATACGCCACATAGACATAGTCTGTAAAAAAATTAACTATGCCTGTTATATAATACGTTGCGTAAGGGACGAGTTGTCGTTACAGAACTTAAGAATGTTTTTGCACTTCCGGGACTAAAGTTGATACTTTAGTCCCCGTAAACAGGGACTAATGTAGCTCTTTAATCCCTAGGGACTAAAGTAAAAATGATACCGTAACTATGGTAAATTTTGTACACACGAGGTAGGTAGGTTTGGTTTTGTTTGTCATTTGACACACGCTGACGCAAAACTTAACCTGCAAATCTCGAATGTGACATATACTGACAATACACTTCAGTACTGCCAACTGATTCAGACTATACAGGACCTGCTGCAATTCAGTTTTTAATAAATTGTAATTGTCAGTTTCCAAATTGACAGATTCCAAATTTTGGAAATGTTTGATGATAATGTTCCCAAAAGCGCAAAAAATAGCGTATATACCTCGCGACTAAAGTGCCTAAATCCCTTGAGTGGTTGTTGCCCTCGGGCATCGCCCTCGAGGCAACAAACTCCACTCACGGGATTAAATGGTGCACTTAAGTCCCTCATGATATAATATACTATTTTTCCACGACCGGGAGTAGAAGTCGGTTTCTAGAACATCAAAATTGTGACAGAAGTAAAACATTTACTCCCTATAGACTAAATAAGACGAAATTTTCCCTATTGAGTTTTCATTATGACTGACAGAACAATTATGTCAAATTCGAGGTTAGCAGGTTAGGTTTTGCGTCAGTTTGTGTCAAAACTGACGCAAAACCTCGAATTTGTCATAATTGTGAGCTCTTGTCATAATGACTTACAGTGCCACCAACTTTAAAATTTACCATAGGCTACTAATTTTAAAATATTTATGACTAAAATGTCAATAAATGACGTTTAAAAACACCGGTTTTTATTTTAAATCTTCCTGCAACGTGAAAAAAATAGTATATGCAACTCTGAGAGAATGCTATTTTGCTTCAGTGCAAATTGTACCTCAGCAAACTAACGCATTTCTCTCCCTCATTGCATAATCTACTATTGTGTTGTCTATATACACTCTGTGTTATCATATGGAGTTATGTTTTGGTATTCTACTGCATATGCGGACAAATTATTCAGATTGCAGAAACGAATAATTCGAACAATTTTTAAATTATCGCAGATTACTTCCTGCAAGCAACATTATAAAGATTTTCAGGTAATGACCTTGTCTTCTCTTTATATATTCATTCATAATCTATAGCCTCTTTTACCTTTCGGTGTAGAGGACCATTCATACCTCGCGGGATATATAAACTAATAATGTATGTCAAAACGCATACTGAAGAATTTATCTGGAACAGTGAGGTGTATGACAGTATGACTACTAGAAGCAGATATAATCTACGGGTGCCAAAACATAGAACCAGTCTTTTCGAAACAGGTCCACATTATAGAGCAATAAAGGGCATACAATTCTCTACCAGAAGAAATTAAACATGAAAATATAATTCATAAGTTCAAACAAAAATTGAAAATTCTCCTGGTGGTGAATTGTTTTTACAGTTATAAAGATTTTATAAATTCGAATGCGTAGACAAACACTATTGTCACCTTTATATTTCATGCATCCTTGACATTTTTTTAATGACAAATAAAGAGTATTATTATTATACCGTGCGTCCACGAGACTTCGCACCATGGCGTTAGAGTGATGCTAGTTTATTTTAAAGATCTACTCTGCCGGTGGCAATTGATAGTCAAACGGTTGCTAAGCATTGACCATTAAAATTGAATTTGCAAGTAACAAATAAAGTGCCTTCAGAAATGATCGAACGTTTTTGAATGGTCTTGGTTACACAACGTATGAATAATATGTTGGTGGCATTGTAAGTCTATGTCAAATTCGAGGCTATCAGGTTAGGTTTTGCGTCAGTCTCTGTCAAACCTAACCTGCTAACGTAGAATTTGACACCATATGTCAAATTGAATACGACTTAATCGTTTGCTGCCATAGAAAAATAAATATAATAGGGTTTGTTATTAAGATGTTTTCGTAAAAGCAAGAGCTGATCTTTGGGATAAATTAACGTTGCTGTGATTCCATGGTGCGAAACCCTGTGGACACACGGTATAGTCACTGTAACGCACACCATACTACTACACAACAAAACAATTCCTGAATCACAGTTTTTTGTTTAGTTGTAAAATATTGAATATTACCTGTTTTTTGTATAGAAATTCCTTGTGAGCAAGCTTTCGAGAAAAGCAAACCTAAATATTGAAGTTCGGTACTTCAACATTGTAATCCTAAAGCATTATCGACGCATTTCCAAATCTATGTTCATAGGAACTTATTTTGAAGAGCACTATCGCCCATTAAAGCTCATTACCTTTAAATGCATGCCTTCGTGGTCGTTGTTCAGAAAGATAGATTCTTCCGGGTTATACCCTTGTCGATTTAAACTGACTTGGGCTTGAAATGTATAAAATTGCAGTGCTGCAACAGAATATTATAAACCTATGATTGTAGGTAAGCAGTTCATTACTGAACACCTATCTCGTATTTAGGAACTCCGACTCTAAACTTGATTTCCTAGCTAATTACACCAATACATAACCCTCAATCTTTCCGCAGAAAGCTCGAATTACTAAACAATACAAATGACATGCGCCGCCTACGCCTCACATCGATATCACATCAGTATGACCAGTGATCACATCAAATCTGACAGTTGACAGAATGGTAAAAAAGTCTATTAAAATATACTCCCGGCTAAAAAATGAAAAGCCAGAGAACACTATTTCGGTAAAAATACCATTGCCTTACATTTACAGCTAAATTCCCTTTGCAATTTAACATGGCTTGATTTCAGTACCAAGTGCATCAACAAGACGACTGCCAAACAATTACAATTTACATGGACCATCCGCACAAGTTTTTAAATCACAAACCCCAGAGTTATAAGTTTGGGGAAGTATTTGCTATACCAACGAATTTAATTGATAGTGCAGTAGAAAATAAAAAAATATATTTATTACAGGTTTGAGAAAGTAATTTCGCCAGAGGCTACTCAGGAGGAAGTATTCAACGTTATAGCAAGACCCGTTCTGAAAAGGTAAATGCGAAATCCTAACACTTTTCCTCCCTTTTGCTGAATAGTATCTCGGGGTCTTTTTAATGTTTTGCGGGCATTCTAGACGTACACTAGCTGGAATAAAAGCACTTTCTGATAGATTAGGTCGTTAAAGAGGACAAGTGTGTTAGATAAGCGCGAGAAGTAGCGGCTATAAACTGTATTAACCGACTTGGTTTCAGTGTCCTAAATGGGTATAATGGAACGATATTTGCATATGGGCAGGTAACGGAAGTGTAGCACTTAAACCTGTAATTTTTTAAGGCAAAAATTATACTCATTAACAGACTGGCAGCGGCAAAACTTACGCAATGACCGGTTCCTCCGAAAAGTATGAACAAAGAGGACTGATTCCTCGCAGCATAGAGGAGATTTTTAGAATCATCAACGAAGTAAGGTTTATATTGTTGTAATGAGCTGAAACTATTGCTAAATTATTTTGCAGACTTCGCAGAAATATACCATTTGTATTTCATATTTAGAGATATACAACGAAATCGGCTATGATCTCCTGAATCCGAGGCAAACACCTAATATCGATGACATTCTGTAAATACTAAATTTGTATATATATTTTTAATAGTATTTTTAATAGTGTTGACGAATACCAAGAAGGTTTTAGACTAGGCAGATCCACCATAGACCAACTATTTAGTGTCAAAGAAATCTAAGAAGGGCATGGGAATTTGATGTTGATGTACACCAAATATTTATAGATTTCTTCCAAGCTTATGACTCAGTCAAAAGAGACCAAGTGTACAATATTATGAATAAGATTAACAAAAGCAACACTGACAGAGACAACGGCATATGTGAAGATACAAAACCAGTTGACCGAGCCTTTCGAAATTACGAGAGGACTAAAACAAGGCGACAGATTAGCTCCTTTATTATATAATATTATCCTGGAATACACCATACTGGAAATGTCAACTAACCCCTCAACATACTGAGTAATAAATCACCACAAATGGCGGCATATGCCGACGACATTAATATAATAGGGAGATCAATGATGGACGCAAAGGAAAACAAGCAAAAGAAGTGGGTTTAATAATAAACGTAGACAAAACCAAAGTCCTGACACAAATATGTACAGGCAGAACACTTCAAAACGTAACCATAGGAGATGACAACATAGAAAGGGTCAGCAACTTCATATACCTGGGAGTAAACATAACTAACGACGGTAACAAAGAAGCAGAAATCAGAAGTAGGATTAACCAAACCAATAAAGCCTACTTTGTCCTTCTAAACATATTTAAGTCCCACGATGTCCACAAAAGAAATAAAATTAGAATATATAAAAGCATAATAAGACCAGTAATTACCTACGGCTGCGAAGTATAGGTAATGACACAAAAAATGGAAAACTACATCGATGTATTTGAAAGAAAGATACTCAGGAGGATATTCGGACCACAAGAAGGGAAGGGAAACTGGAGAAGCAGGTACAATCATGAAATAAACCGACAATGCAGAGAAACACCCATATCAGAATTTGTTAAGATACAGAGATTGAGATGGGCGAAACAGACCGTCATGATGGACGCACAAAAAACACTGAAAAGGGTGCTTCAATCAAAAATGGAAGGACACAGAGCAGTGGGAAGACCCCGGGAAAGGTGGCATGAAGAAGTTGCCCAAGACGCAAAGAACATCGTGAAAATACATAATTGGAGACCAACAGCATTAGATAGAGACATATGGGGAAGATGCATAATGGAGGCGAAGGCTAGAATCGGGCTATAGCGCCATGGATTGATGGATGGATGTATAAATAATA
This sequence comes from Agriotes lineatus, assembly GCA_940337035.1. Taxonomy (NCBI): domain Eukaryota; kingdom Metazoa; phylum Arthropoda; class Insecta; order Coleoptera; family Elateridae; genus Agriotes; species Agriotes lineatus. The sequence goes on along the minus strand of OW679197.1, from coordinate 63,149,408 downwards.
CAAATGAGGCATGATAGAGGGCGACTACGAACTCGACGCACCACTACTCAAGAGCCAAAAATTCTAAATTCTGTCTCCGAATAACCTTGATACTATAGGAATTGCAAGAATACTTGACATTAACAGCAGTAAGACAGCTCCTCAAGTCTTAAAAGACTACAACCAATACGTTTTATGAAATACAGCTTTTATTGACGAGATTATTTGCAAAGAATAAATTGCAATTGGTTATTGGTTAAAAGTCAACAACAGCCAAAATTTTATAACATTTTGCATATAGCTGAAGCAACGTTCACTAGACATGGAATATAAGCCCCTGAATATATGGTTTGACCTAGAAGTAATTGGCACAAAAATGAAACCAACGGCATTATCTTTCGAAAGATGTCATAAATAATATATGCAAAGTATATCAAAATATATGATTTGTGGGAATACGACACTTTCACTATTAATTTTAAAATGCTGAACTCGTCTTTGCAGTCAGCAAAATTATACCACCACCTTTATTATTCCTCTTGGAAAATCCTTTTCAGTGATATAAAACATAATCGGAAGTAACTACCGGAAGTAGTACTATAATTGTTACCTGCGTTAATTGATGCCTGCGCATGAAAGGCACCTGGAACTGAATTACATATGAAGAAGAATACGAAAGAGTCGATTTCCGCAGTACCATGTTCTCAGAAGTTACCATTTATACCGATGGGGCCATAATTATATATAACAGTAATAAGATATCATGAACAAGATAGAATGCTTGAGTAAGAAAGAGATAACCATACAACAAAATTATTTTAGTAGGCACAATTAGTTGACATATGTCATAATTAAAGTGAGCATCAAGCCTACTCGTATATTTGCTACTATGTTTATCTCATTCTTACTCAAGCAATATATGTTATTTTCTTGTTCATGTTATCTCATTGCTGTTAGTGCATTCCAATAAAAACGAGCCACCCCGTATAATTCCGTTATTTTTATATTTATAGAAAAATCCTAAAATACGCCAATTTTTCTTTTCAGGGGGACACATTTTTGTGTCAAAATTTACTCGTTCAGAGTTAGCCCCTCCCCCACCAACACAAACGTCAAAATGTTCAAATAGGAAAGGTGGTCTTAAAGGGTATCAAATTCGTTCTTTAATACTTTTTAGTTTTTCAAAATCGGTTCAGTAGTTTCCGAGAAAATTCACCCTAAAAATGGTAATCCGCAAAAAAGTAATGTTATGGGCTCACACCTTTTATAACCTTCTTACTTGTGAGTACAACACCTTTTTGCAAGAAAAAAAACTAAAATAAAACCGGTAACAACTAGAACTCCCATAATCTTTACACGAGTTGGCTTTTAATAATGGGGTGGCTCATTTTAATTGGAATGGACTGTATAATTGTGGCCCCATCGGTATAATAAATAAACATTGTTTGAAAACAAAGAAGTAGTGAAGAAACTAAAGAAACAGAATGGCTGTCAATATTATGCGCATACCTTTGCCATCTTCGCGGGCATATTATGGTAAATAGCGCCTCTTTTAATCAAGAACGTTATTTTAATGTTACTTCGTGAAGAAGGGATGCCACATAATGTGTACATTGATGAAAAATCACATCCGCTTTTAAATTACCCTTGAATTTTTAGTTTATAATTGCATGCACCGATAATAAAAATATGAATTTTGAAATAGATGCAGAAATAGCATACAATTTCATCTACAAATAATCTTTATTGCATGACTTTATAAATTTGGGAAACGTTGTTTAACTAATTATAACGTCAAAACACTCGTTTTGTCACATTATCAGTTCATAAGTAAGTTAATCGCATTCTAACCATTAGAGTTTGTTAGAGTTGTAGAACTGCCTTTTATATAACAATAATATTCAGGTTTTTACTAGATTAATAAATAATTTACTTATAGTAATGTGTTTCAGGCCTATAGAAGCAGGGAATTACGCCATATCAAATAATGAATTTGTTGTAAAAAATCGAGCAAGGTAAGATATTTTAGTAGAAATAACAGACTTATTTATGACATATCAAAAGGAAAATAATCTCACATATTTTTTTTTCACGTGATACAGCAGGCTAAGTGTATTGCTAGGAAAAGAGGTTGTTTGTTACAGAGTGCCTTGTCTTTAGCCTATAGGTATAACAAACGAATTAATATCATCGACATATAGAAATGGACCGCTAATGGACGACTGCGCAACTTTTTGCGTTAGAAAGAGAAAGAGAACACTTTTAGAACTATCTTTTCTTTTCCTGCCGGCCTCCTATTGGCCGACAGAAAATGTTCCTTTTCCTGCCGGCCTTCTATTGGCAGACAGAAAATGACGTCACAGCGACAGGGCGGTCGCGCCGTACGCTACTGAGCGCCAACACGGACAGAGCGTTCTCAAGTCATATGCGTTCTCTTTCTATCCCGTTTGGCTCGCGCAGCTCTGACTAGCGGTCCATTTCTATACGTCGATGATTAATATTACAAATGAGGCACCTGCTAATAAAACTTATTTTTTATTCTTACATAATTAATATAGTTGTTTTATTTGTTGAAATAGCCTGGCTGTGATATGAGCATCTTTTTTTAAATGGCTGACTATATAATTATTTTTTTGTCATTTTATGCTAAAATGTTTACTTGAGTATTATTTAAAAAATCAGTAAAGAGATTTACTCGCAACTTCCCTCGCAAGTGAAAGTTTTAAAACAAAAACTGTTAAAAATATAAAAAAGAAAGTAAATGTTTTTAATTGTCCACCCTGTATATATAAGGTTCAAAATATTCATATTTTCCTCAAGAATAAAAACCTAAGCTATATGCCAAATACTAGTGTTATTTAAATAATAGTTCTTGAGTTAAAGCAAAAATAGGCAGAATTTTTTTTAAGTGCTCGCCCTGTATATATTTTACCGAAAATTTCTCGGTTTCATGACAGGAATGCATATAATCCGCATACAAAATATCGCCTTCCAGCAAATAGTTCTTGAGTTATACCGGCAACAGGGAGGCAGACAGACAAACAAACAGACAGACACACGGACAGACAAACAAACAGACAGACACACAGACAAGCAGACAGATGGATAGATAAACAAACAAACAGACAAACGGACGGAATTGAAAAAACCCTCTGTTCTTCATCTAGGGACCCTGAAACGTGAAGAACTGAACGAAAGGTTATTTTTACGCGATTACAATACTTCCTTTGTCTTTTAGGCGAGGGAAGTAAAGAGTATATGTTTTCAAATTTCCTTTCTAACAATTCATGTAGCAATTTCAAAAATACCTAATTATTACATTAATAAAAGCTTTATGGTGAAAAATCAAATAAAAAATAAACCTCAATAAGTGCAAAATCAGATTTGGAATGCTTGTTCTGCAAATATTCTACAAATTTGATACTTATACTACCTTCAACATAGGCAACTTATATAAAGGTTGCGCTTTGCAGGAAAGTCTCGCTCCACGACTATGGTAACGGCGAATTCCACCTCCGTAACTTGACCATCCAAAAGGTTGCCACCGAACAGGAAGCCATGAGACTGCTTCTACAAGGGGACGCTAACAGGTTAGGGTTCATTCTCAGTTTTAGTAACAGAACACCGGATAATACGTTTATGTCTTCCGAACCTTAATTAAACTGGGGGATTCACTAAGAAATTCCAGACATAAGGACGAATAAGCTCCACATAAAATAATTTTATTGGACTTTTAGTGGCACTCACATTCCTGTCGCTATTGTTTTCAGAATTACAGTTGAAACGCCCATGAACATGTATTCTTCGAGATCCCATTGCATTTTTACCATCGGCATAGCTGCGAAAAACATCGAATCTGGAAAAGTGAGGAGGTCGAAACTTACATTGGTGGATCTAGCTGGGTTTGTTCGCTATTTTGTTAAAATACTCTTAAAATGGATATAAATTACTAGTCCAGTCACAATGAACAAAAAAAAATGCATCTGCTTGAGAGTGAACCCCTTTTTTGGGGCGTTGAAGTGGGGAAAGGGGGTTCAGGAGAAGCTTAACTCCAAGTTGTCGACCTAGTTTTTCTATGTGCTGTTCCACCATCTTAAAAAAAATGCGTTTGATTTTTTGCGATAACTCAGTGCCCGTGAACGGTACATGAAAATAAAGCAGACCTTTTGTTTACAACTTTTTTTGCTCTACAATTTGTGTTCAATTACTTTTCCACGTACGGGTTATATTAGTCGAGATATCGAAAGCGAAAGGAAACCCTGATGGGGTCGAGATCTTTTTTCGTGCTTCTTCGCTTGTATTTTGTTTATCGTCCTATTTAGCAAAAAAGTAGTTTTTATTAAACTTGTAGATTGTAGAGCTTGAAAATACGTGCAATTTGACCTATTATAAATTGAAATGCGACTAAAATTACGACTTGTAGAGCGCATCAAAATGGTCAAGTCGGTGCGTAATTTTGATTTCTTGTATCGTACTATTACATAAATAACCTAATAAACTTCATTATATTATTAGAATCATTATATTTCATTAAAAATCTGAGTGAAAAACTGAAAGTTCAACTTTCCTGCACCCCCAACATCCCAAAAAATGAGTTCTTAAGAATTTTTACTACTAAACCTTGTTCAAAGTACTACATACAGTTACAATCCGAGCCTCAAGTTCATATGCTTTGATAACTACCATGAGATAAAAAAAAATATTCTGAGCAGGCCTTGATATGTGTTATACGTTTGGCAGTACTGAAGTGTATTGTCAGTCTATGTATGTCATTTGCAGGTTAAGTTTTACGTCAGTCTGTGTCAAACAACATACAAAACGTAACCTTTTAATCTCGAATTTGACATAGACTGACAACACACTTCAGTACTGCCAAAGGTATAACACATATCAAGGCCTGCTCAGAATCATTTTTTTATCTCATGGTACTTTTTGGTTCAATAGGACGTTGCTAAATACAAGCGGTTTCCTTTCGCGTTCGATATCTCGACTAATATCTCTCGTACGGGGAAAAGTAATTGAACATAAAATGTAGAGCATAAAAAATCTTAAATACAAGGTCTAGTTTATTTTCATGTACCGTTAACGGAATACGAGTTATCGCAAAAAAATCAGACGCACCTTTTTTTAAGATGGCGAAAATAGCACATAGGAAATCTTGGTCGACAACTTGAAGTTAACTTTACTGACCACTACCCCCCCCCCCCCCACCATCCCCCACCACCCCAAACAAGGAATTTTACATTTCGGTTCACTTTCAAGCAAAAATTACATAGTGACTGGACTATACTGCAAATGATAAATTCTATCATTGTTTAAATCACATTGACCATAGTAGTTTGTTTGTGACGGTGCTTATATGTACTTATACAAGGTGTTATAGAACTATGGGATCAAACTACTAGGGGGTATTCAGTGCGACGGTAGAAGACATTTGAGTATAGGAACCCATGTCCATAAGAACGGATGAATTGTTACAAACTTGCTGTACGTTATCGTTGACATTTGAGTAATTGAAACACATTTTGTTTTTAAACTGTCCCAGTGCCCTAGGGAAACATTTCCGGACATGGGTTCCTATACTCAAATGTCTTCTACCGTCGCACTGAATACCCCCTAGTAGTTTGATCCCATAGTTCTTAAACACCCTGTATTTAGGCCACGAAATTCATTGTTATCGACAGCATAATCACACTTAAACACTTTTTTCAAGTTTTAGCAAAAAAATAGCTAATGCCATTACAAACTTGCGAATTTATACAAGATCTTACCACAACAAATATCTGTATATTATATAAAAATCAATCGCCGTGTGTTAGTGTGTTAGTAACGCAAAAACTCGAGAACGACTTGACCGATTTGGATGATTTTTGTTGTTGTGTTCGTCCTACTCCCGAGATGGTTTAGCAAAAAAGAAAATTCGGAAAAATCCAAAGCCGGAAAATTGGAAAATATCGAATGTGTGTTTTTCTATACGCTGTACGACTTTCTATTTGCAGTCATACTTTTATGATTCTGTGCTTAATGGTTTGAATGGTTTTTCGCATCATGTCATAATCGAAAACAACGTTCGCCGGGTCAGCTACTACTAAATAAATGGTGAATGTTTACTGTCAACAGGCTTCTTCGAGTTTTACACTGAATGAGGGATCTCAAAATCAACTCGCTATGACGAGACAGAAAAAAGAGGTACAGGCTAGGGTGCCTTAATAACAATTTGACGCTTCTGTCCTTTGACAGGGTACGGACACAAATAGCTTCCTCCCTTTTTCAATCAAATAGTACATTAATTATTGTCATGTTGGAATTACTTTTAAATTGACGTATTCATAAACATCCAGAATAAATTATTGGTAGGTATTTTATTGTATTATATTAATGAAAACTCCGCCAGCAACACTTCTAGGTAAACTGAATAGCCTAGTGGTGTTGTTGCCGGTCCTAAGCCCGGGTAATGGAGGAACAGGCCAGCAATCCACTGAAGTTGTACGACAATTATGTTCGCAGATGGAACAAGATAGCCTCAGAAAACGATATGGAAAAAGAATAATACATATACTCATAATAGCTGGTTGGAATATTAAGTTTTGCAATTCTAAAGATCATGAAACTCTGCTAGAAGTCGCAAAGCCTCTCTGAAACTAAGAAGAAAGAACAAGGCACTACAAAATACAATGGGTGCATCTTAATTTAATATTCCTTTACCCTACATGGCAACCATTATCATACCGATAAAGAAACACTACGCTTATTTAATGCATCGAGTGTAAATAATCGAATATCTTCGCTATGTTTTAAAAAATAAAACATATTTTAGATAGTTATACATTTCAAATGTAAGATATGCCAATGTTACAACTCTACTGAATTAGATATGCTTTTGTTAGCAGCTGTCTCAAGAAGATCGTTATGCGCCTCTATCACTAAAATAACTTAAAAGCGTACAATTTTCAACCCTTATAACCCCCTCCCACCAACTACACTATTAGTATGGCCATTATTTTATGATCATTGACATCGTAAATAAGTTACACCTTCAATATTAGCCATGCCGCTATCACAAATTTTGCCCAAAAAATCATACATGTTTTTACCAGTATGGCTACCCACATAACCATCCGAGCGGTTTTTTTTTTTTTTTTTTTTATTGTTATCCAAGTATTTACAATCTGCCATTATAATGTAGCATTCAGTAAATGTTATGAATAGATGAGTATGACACGTGAGGAATTACTCAATGGTAATTGCTCGTTATAGGTTATCCAATGATGGACTTGTTATGAACAGACAGACTTAACCAAAGAAACTTAACTATACCTTAACTAGTCATTACATTATACAAAGGTACTAATTGAATCTATTTTGTAGGTCCGAGGGTTTATACCTCTTTAGTCTTCGAACTTCACCGTTATCGATAACTGATAAGTCACTAGCTAAAGTGTTCGGGTGTATACAAAGTCTGTCGTGATAAGAAACACTTTGATTTGCAATAATTTCACTTATTGGACTTATTCCAAGATCTCTCCTGATGACCTCGTTTGGGACGTACCATGGGGCGTTCACAATCTGACGAAGAACTTTAGATTCGAATCTTCTGATTATGTCAATAGTAGAGTTGGCTGCTGAACCCCATAGCTGCACACCATAGGTCCAGATTGGTCTCAAAATTGCTTTATAGAGGAGGACCTTGTTATCTATTGATAGTTGTGATCGCCTGCCCAGTAACCAATACATTTGTCTGTATTTTAATCCTAATTGCTTTCTTTTGGCCCATACATGGTGTCTCCAGGTAAGTCGACGATCCAGGTGGATTCCCAAGTATTTGACAGTGTCACTTTGTGGTATCGGCTGGTCATTCAGTGTTACAGAAGGGCAGGTTTCTCGTCTCAGCGTAAAGGTGACATGGGAGGACTTGGCCTCATTGGCCCTGATACGCCATTTCTTAAACCAGTTTTGTACTGCTCTTAGATGGGTTTGCAGATTTTGGGATGCAATTGTGGAGTCTGTGTGGGTCGATAGGATGGCTGTGTCATCAGCGTAAGTTGCTATTGTCGTGGCTCTGGTTATAGGAATATCTGCAGTGAATAGTAAATATAGGAATGGTCCCAAGACACTGCCCTGCGGTACCCCTGAATTTACTGGATATAGTGTGGTGGTCTCATCGAACATTTTTACCAGAAATTTTCTGTCAGTTAAATATGACTTTAGAACCTGATACAGGTCAGCTGGGAATGCACTTTTTATTTTAAATAATAGACCTTTGTGCCAGACCTTGTCAAAGGCCTGGCTAATGTCGAGAAACGCAGCAGAACAGTATCTCTTGGATTCTAATGTTTTGTAAATTTTATCAACTAGTCTGTGCACTTGTTCAACCGTGGAGTGCTGCTCACGAAATCCAAATTGATGATGGGGTAATAAGTTGTTATTCAGGATATGCGGTTTGAGTCTCGATAGTATCAGCTTTTCAAATATTTTGGAAATAAGTGGGAGAAGACTTATGGGTCTGTAAGAGGCTACCTGTTCGGGTGGTTTACCAGGTTTTAGGATGGGAATTACACAGGCGACCTTCCATTGGTCAGGGAAGTATCCTATTCTAAGTGCAGCATTAAATAGTTTTGTCAGGAATGTCTTGCCTATTTCTGGTAACTTCTTGAGTACTGTACTTGAGATAAGGTCGTACCCAGGTGCTTTTTTGCCTTTTAAACATCTGCTGATAGCACTAACTTCTTTTGTTTTGAAGGGTTTGGTTGGCAGACTCATTTGGAAAGGTGCAACTAAAAACTGGTGGATTTCTCTCTCCGCCTCAGGGGTGGTTTCAGTAGGGTATGGCTCAAACACCTTTTGAAGATGATTAGCAAATGTTAGTGATTTTTCGTGGTTGCTCCTAGCCCAGGTTCCATCTTCTTGGCGAAGAGGTGGTATATGTTGTGTAGGTCTTTTCAGTTTTTTAGTAGCTTTCCATAGTGTATAGTCGGAAGCTCCAGTGGGTGATAACTTTTCCAGGTACAGCTGCAGTGATTGGTTTTTTAATTGCCTGAGGAGTAGTTTGAGCTCAGCTGTTGCTCGGTTGAAGGTCAATTTGTCAGTTGGGGCTCTAGTAGTTTGCCACCGTTTTCGCAGTCTTCTTTTTACTGCAATTTTACGTTTAACCATTATTGGACAGTCGTTTATTTGTATTGTTTGGGTTTCTCTCGGAGTAGCTTCCCATGCAGCTTCTTGTACTATTCGATTAAAGTGTTCTAGAGCTTTTCTTAGATCCTCTGCAGATTGTAATGGGATTTCTAATTGTATCGACTCTTCTATCTTGTCGTTGAAGTAGTCCCAGTCTGTTTTCCTGTTGGAGAGAGATGGTGGTTTTTCTATGTGGAGTACTTGTGTGCCAAGAGTAAGTATGATAGGGGAGTGGTCAGAAGGTAGGTCTAGATTGGATTGGGCTTGTAGGTAGTTCAGGTTAATATTTTTAATGACAGAGATCTAAAAAATCAGGTAATTTATTAAGATCGGAAGGCCAGTAGGTTGGTTCGCCGGTGGAAATATAGTTCAGATTATTTGAGGAAATAGCCTTTAGAAGTTCTCTTCCCTTAATGGTTGTTATTCTAGATCCCCATAGAGAGTTCTTGGCGTTATAATCGCCTCCAGCAATGAAACGGTTACCAAGCGAGTTAAAGTAGTGCTCATAATGCTCCTGTTTGTTTACGTGCCGAGGAGGACAGTATACTGCAGATACAGTTATCGGGCCTGTCCAGTCTTCAATTACTACTGAGGTTGCTTGAATGTGTTCTTCGCAGTACTTCTGAATCTCATAGTGTTTTATTGAATTTTTAATTATGAGGGCTGAGCCAGCGTGTGCTGTACCATCGGGGTGCTGAGTTACATAAACAGAGTAGTTCGGAATCTTCAAATAATTTCTATCAGTAAAGCGAGCTTCTGAAATGAACATAACATCTATGAGGTTGTGCTGCATGAATGAAGTGATTTCAAGTGAATGCTGTTGAAGGCCATTGGCATTCCATTCGGCGAGTTTCAGAAATTGAGCCATTAAGACAATTTTGAGACCAGAGATGTTAAGAGGTTTAACATAGTTGACATTTGCTCCATGAGGGTCTTCATCATTGTTTTTAATTCATACATGTCATTTGATTGTTGAGGCGGTTGTGAGGACGTCATTTGTTGTTGTGGATTGATGGTTGCGGCTTGAGCTTGATGAATTTTACCACTAACGATATCTGCGTGTGTAATTCCTGGCTGTATAAAGGATGGTTGTCTTCTATTAATTTGTCTTTGCCTAAGTGCTGGGAATGTTTTTTGTTCAAGTTCTTCATATACAGAACAGCCTCTATAGTTTGCAGGGTGGTTGCCGTCGCATAAAATACATTTAACTTCAGGGCTTCGAGTTTTACGTAAGCATTGTGTAGTTAAGTGGTTACCAGCACATTTCACGCATCGTGGGCTTCTATTACAGAAGTTTTTTGTATGCCCTAGGCGTTAACATTTTGTGCATTGAGGAATTTCTCGTTTTGGCCTAGGGGGTTCGAATTTTACTATTGAGTGTAGGATTTTATCAATGTTATAAATATCTTTGTTATTGGGGGCCGGCTTGATATCGATATAGAACAGCGGCAGTTGTATTTTTGTACCTCGTTTTCTTATGTTAGAGATATTGGTAACTGTGTGCTTATGTTCTTCTATTGCTTTTTTTAGGGTTTCCGGGTCAGTACTGGGATGAATGTTGCGCAAAACCACTCTAAAACTACGAAGTTGTTTATGTTGGTATGAGTGGAATTCAGTATTTTTTTCAGATAGGGCTTTAATTATTGCTGTGTATATTTCCGATTTTTTGGGCAATATTTTCACCTCATCGTTGTAGAGAACTTTTATTTCAAATTCGTTTTTAGCTACATTCTCTAGTAGCTCTATTAATGGAGGCAGAAATTTGACCCCGGATACAAAAATTGGAGGTGGTTTTGAGTCCTTTTTATTCGTGGTTATGTCTGCGCTGTCGTTAGGATTTTCTTTATCTAGACTCTCATATCTGTTAGCAGTCTCTATTGGTTTATTTAGCCAGTAATTTGTAATTTTTGCCTGTTTCAATTGTGCTGGACTATTATCTACATTTCTTTGACGTTTTCTGCTTTCTACTAGCTGCCAATCTTGTTCTTGAGCAGGTGATTGTGATTGTGACAGATAAGGAATACTGAAGTGGTGATTAGACACAGCAGGTTGTGAGGGATTGTTTGGGAGCTGTTGCATAGGGTTTACAGAATATTGTGGATATGTATTGTTAACTGGCAATGGCTGATAAATTGTAGGATAATTCAAATAGTAAGACGGACACGGCTGACTTTGTTCAGCCTGCATCGGTTCAGCTTGTTGATTGTTATATTGCATCGTGGTGTGTTGAAGATGAGCCATTAGGCTTTAATATTTAAGTGAACTTCGTTATTTATAGAAATATACGACCTTATGTTAGTAGTCGGATATGCTTGCTTATCCAAGGCACAGATGACCCGAGGGGTCGTCAGCTCGTGTGTGTCGCCAGAAATCACGGAGCGCAAGCGAACTTTACACTTCGAATATCGAGCGACGACTGTCCGAGCGGTATGGCAATTATATTTTTGGATAATTGGCGTTTAAATGAAGTAGTAAACAAAAATTGAAGCTTGCCGTTATTTTTTTTACAACAAAAAAATTACAAGTTTGACCTAGTATGGCGGCCCCTTATACCCTTCGTATCAGTATGGCACATACTTTTTGTATGGGGGTTAGAGACCTTTTCTATCGATTACAACAAAAATTAGCCGTGCCGCTTTAAAAAAAAATGAATTTTATTAACAATTTTCAAAAGCCGCCGTTAATATTTGTAACCGCAGTTCGGCTGCCATACTTGCGTTTTTGCAACTTGGACAATTTTAAAAGATTTACTACCTACCGAGCTTGCCGCTATGACTAGTAATCCAGGTGTTTTGGGCTCTTGGTCTATAACGGCAAAAATACAACCATAATAAAATCTGACAAGCAAGTTATGGAAAAAAAATTGAATAACAAAAGGAATTCGACAGGGAGATAGTCTTAGTCCGTTACTTTTTACTTCCTTTTATGATAACGGAAATTGAGTTTTCAACCGATCTTCACGTTTTAGATCTTCATGTTTTTGTTCATTGGTCTGTCTGTCTGTGTGTCTGTCTGTGAATAGAATATCTCAAAAACGAAAAGAGGTATGGCGTTGAAACTTCATATATAAGTTTTGTGTACTATGTAGATGAGACATCAAGCTTTTGAAGAAAATTGCATAACCAGAAGTAAGTGTTTACTCTTGTGATTTTTCAGTTTTTTTCGATTTTTTCATATGTATTGATGTGAGATAGGTGATTTTCCAATTAAATACTTCTAAAATGGCTTTCCTTTGTTTTTTCCTAATTTTTTATTAACTCCTATTTTAAATAGAACACCCTGTATATTATTACATTTTTGAATTCAGCTTAAAATTTTAGAGAAAATCGTACGACACTCATTACTGACCAATAGAAAAATTAGGTCACGAGCCGTAACCCAGACAACTAAAAAATTTCTTGGAAATTTTTTGTAGGTAGACATTACTTCTTTTAGGGTTTGTGTCGTTACGATTTTCTTACCGAATCTGCATTCGAGCATTAATTCATATACGGAAATTATTTTTCGTGCATTTCAACAACGTCCTAATTTGCCCTCGCATCGACATTGTTGGAATGCACTCAAAAAATTTTCCGGAAAGAATTAATGCTCTTGTGAGATTATGTGTGAAAATTTATCTCTTAACTAACGCTCTATTTTGTACGGTTGTTGTGTGAGTGTATCACACCAGATTTTTAATATAATTATGGATCTCGTCATCGACACAGTTTAAGACAGTAGGCTATGGCATGGGCTAGGGCGAAGACCACCAGGAAGGCTAATCGTATATAATAGGTCCACGACCTAATTAACGGAAGAAGAAGATATTAATGAAAACTATTTGCAATGCCCTTCAGGTTAAAATCTGCATAATGAAAAAGTGTACAAATAAATTCGGCGGAATTGTCTTAATATTGTATATATATCATGATGAAACATAACCTATAATTTAGCAATGGCAAGTAGTTAGTTACGCGGGGTACGCTCGAGTGTACGTGAAAAAGACGTAGAAAAATCAGTCCTTCGCAGGATTAACCAAGAGTTCATTTACCTGAGGACGGGAGTAGACCAAAAACTCCAGAAACGTCGTGTGCCCGAGACAGTGTACAAAATCCGATAAAACATTTCATAGTTAGTTAATGTTACTAAAATCGAACAAAGAGAAAAATACATGTCTTATTCAAAAGCACTGTAGAGTGAGAGGGGACAACGATCTGTCCGTACCCTGGTTAAGGACAAATACGTCAAACTGACATCAAGGCACCCTAGTACGGGTCACTGAAAGCATTACTTGCATTAGTGACTTTGATATGATCAGAAAAAATCGTCTTTTCTTTTTTCTTTTATATCTTTAGTCTTCTTCTTTATAATTATTTATTTATCTTCAAAATGTTTTTTTCTTTATCTAACTTCACAGAGATGTCTAATAGTTGTTGATGCAAATGGATGTTTTATATAGTTTTCAATAATTATTCTCCTGGTCGATGTTTTTTATGATCTGCGATACTGTATCTCCATTTTTTCTAATATTTGTTTTTCTTGCTTCGTGTTGAAAGTTTAGATCTAATGTGAATAACTGCAAACGAAATCAAGCTTGGCTTTGAAAAATTAAGTCATGTGCTGTACTACTTCTGATGCTTTTAATTTAAATGTGTTGTTTAAATTATCAAATTTTAAATTACACATGGTACATCAAGAACATGTGTAATTTAAAATTTGATAATTTAAACAACACAAATTACACATGTTACATCAAGAACAAGGGAGTTTACTGGTATGGTCTCGATGAGACAGGTTCAATAAATATCGAGAAAAGCCTCTGCGATTTTCTTAGCAGCTCTGCCAGTAAACCCTATTCCCACGTTCTCGTCGTGCCTCCTGACTGTAGTCGTAATAGACTGTAGCTAACGGGGAAGGGTGAAAAGCGAATTCTCGGCGCCTTAAAACGGAGACCTTTCGGCTAAGGGAGATTTCCCCAAAAGAAAATCCTGGTCCTCCAAGTTGGGGGTTGGGTTTGGGCTAGCAACTCAATACCTGGAAAAAATTTTTGCTCTCAGCACTAACATTAAGCCTCGGAATAAGGATGGAAATAGATTACGACAACGACTGGCGAGAAAACGGACAATGAAAGTGGGTATGTGGAACGTTCAGGGAGTAAGCAATAAAATTATAGAGATTACAAAAGAAATAGAAAGATTGTGTGTTGACATTGCTGTGCTAACGGAAACTAAGAAAACAGGTCAAGGAAACGAAGAAATTGGTGACTATATACATTTTTGGTGTGGATTTCATAAATCTGAAAGAGCTAAGGCAGGAGTTTCCATTTTAATCAGACGGAGCTTAAAAAAATATATTAAAAACTTCCAAAATATATCGGAACGACTTATTACCATTACCATTTCGCTATATGGAATTGAAACGGTTATAATTGGAGCTTACGGCCCAAAAAACGATTATGACGACAATTCAAAACAAGAATTCTATGGTAATATGGCAGACATTATAGATAAAGTAGAATCCCAACAAGAAATAATTTTAGCAGGAGACCTTAATGCTAGAGTAGGGTCACAACAAAATAATAGGGTAGTTGGTAAATATGGAGAAATAGTAAGAAATGAGTCAGGAGAAAGATTGATAGACATGTGTGAAGAATACGAATTAAAAATAACTAATACACATTTTCCTCACAAAAGTGTTCATTTGTTTACATGGGAGCGGCCTTCGTTACAGAAAAGATCAGTTTTAGATTACATAATAATGAGACAATTGTCCAAAATGAAGGTGTATGATTGTCGGGTGAAACGAGGTGCCAATTGCGGATCAGACCACTACTTAGTGGTAGCAACCATAGTTTTTCCCTATGGTAAGAAAATCAATAAATCCCAGCCCGAACAAAACGAAAACTTAGCTCAAGAAGCGATTAATAATAGCAGATACAAGTTATACCTCTTACAACAGCCTAGTATTAGACAATTCTATGAAAATAGATTAACAAAACAATTAGAATCAGTACCGATAAATTAGGATATAGAAACAGAACATCAATTTATCAAGAATGCAATTCATCAAGCAGCAGCGGAAGTATTAGGAAAGGATCAACGGAAAAAACGTAAACAGCAGCCAATTTGGTTCACGGAAGAGATTCATAAACTTATAACAGAAAAGAATAAGTTATATCAAGATTGGTTAAACAACAGAACGGTAAAAAATAGGCACACATATAAAAACAAAAATAAAGAAATACGTAAAAGTATAACTAAAGCCAAAAACGACTACTGGGAATATAAATGTGGACAAGTTGAGAGATTAATTGGAGGTGCACGGTCGACGGAAGTATGGCGAACTGTCAGACAATTAAAAACAAATGAGGCTTACAAATATGACGAGCTCATAAATATTACTGAGTGGAAGAATCATTATGAGGATCTATTAATGGAAAATCGACAGCACTTTCTTAATGATAACAGCAATGACATTGTACACAGCCCAGTTAACGATGGAAAATTAATTGATATAACTTATATTGACGTCAAACGTTGTTTGAATAGAATGAAAAACGGAAGATCGCCTGGTCCCGGTAACATTTCAGCGGAATTAATCAAATGTGGTGGAGCTGATCTCATAACAAGAATTGCAGAACTTATGAATAGGTGTTGCCAGCTAACATACGTTCCAAAAGAATGGAAAATCTCACATATATTGTCCCTTTTTAAAAAAGGTAATAGGAAAGACCCAAAATGTTACAGAGGTATAAGTGTTACTAGTACGTTAAGCAGGTTGTTTGGAAAAATCATACAAGAAAAATTAAGGGCGGATATTGGGCATCAAATTGGAGAAGACCAAAGTGGCTTTATGCCAGGAAGATCGTGCACCGACAACTTATTTACACTGCAATAAGTATTAGAAAAAAAGATTAAAAAAAGACGAAGAGGTGCACCTTGCGTTTGTGGATCTGGAAAAGGCCTACGACTCGATACCCAGATCAAAATTGTGGGAAGCTTTCGATATCTTAGGCATTAATTCCCATTTACTAGCAATTTTAAAACAATTATATAATGAAAACATCACGCACGTTAAAATTTCTAATCACCTCTCTAGTCCAATTAAAACCACAAAAGGACTTCGACAAGGTTGCAGTGTATCTCCATTGTTATTTAACTTATATGTCGAAGTAGCACTGCGTAACTGGAAGAGACACTGTGGACAAATGGGAATCCCTATCAACGAAAAGTCTCTATTTACTCTAAATTTTGCGGATGATCAGGTGGTCCTGGCGCAAGACGCTTATGATCTCGAATTTATGTTGAGAAGACTGTATATCGAATATCAAAAATGGGGTCTACAAGTAAGTCTAGAAAAGACCGAATATCTTGTAATCAATTCTGATGCACGGTTTGATGTAGTTATAAATGACGAAGTTACTGTAAAACAAGTAGACCAGTTTAAATACTTAGGAGCAGTGATTGACAAAAATGGCTTAGGAGAAGAGCAGATAAACCATAGGATAAAACAAAGCAAGAGAATAGTGGGCTGCCTTAACTCCATATGGTGGAGTAAAACGTTGTTGTTAAAAACAAAGAAAAGGATAGGGAAAACTATGGTGGAATCTGTCCTATGTTATGGATGTGAAGTGTGGACCGTGAAAGCAGCAATGAAGAGAAGACTCAATGTAGTCGAAATGGACTATCTGCGTAGGAGCACTTAACATCAAGGCTAGAACGGATTCCCAACACAGATATTAGAGCCAAAATGGAAGCAAGTGAAACCGTGACGGATCGAATTGAACGCAGGGGACTAATATGGTTTGGACATTTAATGCGTATGCCAGAAGATAGATGGCCAAAACGAGTGTTCCAATGGGTACCTCCCGGACAAAATAAACGAGGACGACCGCGCAGATCGTGGAATGGGGGAATGAAACAAGCAATGTTACAGAGGAATCTAGATGAAGAACAGGCATTGGATAGAGAGGCGTGGCGTAAAGGAACGGGAATGCGGCATTTAGCTGTACTGTGATTTATGTAACACATAATGTATTGTACTTATGTATTGTAAATTACAAACCCGAAATATATATATACATCAAGAACAAAAAGTTGTTATAATGGAAAATTATTTTCGAAATAAAGAAAGGCTAGAAAACCAGACATGGTTTTACTCTGCCGCTGCCTGTTTATTAGAGTTTAGAGAACGATTTTCGAATGTTGTGATTAACAATAATGTTTTCATTTACTTCTTCTTAAGGTGCCATATCCGTTAACGAATGTTGGCAATCATGTTGGCTATGATCACTTTGTCGACTGCTGCTCTAAAAAGTAACCCTGTTGTCTGTCCAAACCATCGCCTCAGGTTCTTCAACCAAGAGGTTATTCTTCTTCCAGGTCTTTCCTTATATGATCAGGTGTAAGATGCTATATGTGTCTGGCTGTCTCATAATGTGCCCGAAATATGGTAGTTTTCGTATTTTAATAGTTCGTATATTTTATTTACTAGCAACATGATATTGTTGATTTTCGTAATTGATACAAAATATGAAAAGCTACTCATTACTCCCTAGGGATTTTTCAAATGATTTCTCCCTCAATCTCATGGTAACCATGCAACAATAACAAAGTCTTAGCAACCATACATTGAGGCAATCCTTGATGTTACTTATATATTCTTATTTTAAATATACTTACGACATTTTTACATTTCAAAGTTTAAACTAATTTTGCTAATATGCTAGTACGAGGGTTGTCTTTTTTGTGTTGCATATAGCCATAAAAGCAAACAGTAGATCGACTTAAAGTGCGTTATTGCTTTTCAAAGTATTCTCCAGAAAAATTGATACACTTTTGCATTCGTTCAAACCAACTGTTAAAGCAGGTATTCCAGTCTTCAGCTGGAACAGTCAAAATCGCGATTTTGAAGGCATTGACTGCTTCTTCAGACGACCGGAACCGTTGACCACACAGTCCATTCTTGATCCTCGAGAACGTAAAAGAATCGTTAGGACTTAGGTCGGGACTGTGTGGAGGATGATCCAATAATTCAACATTTTGCTGCTCTAAAAACTCAATTGTCTTTTGAGCTGTGTGTGAACTCGCATTGTCTTGGTGGAGGACGATTCGTCGTTCTGGGTTGGTTTTCCGGAGCACGGCGATCACTGCTGGCAAACAAACCGTTGTGTACCAATCGGCATTAACCGTTATTCGATCTTGTAAAGGAACTGTAGCTAGATTGCCTGATTTTGATACAAACGTTGCGACCATCTTCTTAGACACACTTCGGGAACGAATAACTTTTGTTGGATTCTTCTCATCTTGAAACACCCAAACAGCGGATTGACGTTTATTTTCGGGTTCATAAGAATAAATCCATTATTCGTCACCACTCACGATACTGTAAACGTTTTTTGAGCTTCCGTTGTTAAACGGGCTCAAAGTTTTTTGACACCAATTGACGCGATCCGCCTTTTGCTCTTCAGATAAAAGATGTGGGATCCAACGGGAAACTAACTTTTTCACGCCCAATTCATCATGTAGGATTTTTTGGATTGAGGTCTTAGAAATGCTTAAGGATGTCTCAATCTCGCAATATGTCACATATCGATTTTCCTTGATCAGCTGGCGCACAGCATCGATGTTTTTCTGGGTGACTGCTTTCTTTGGTGGACCTAACCTAGAATGGCTGCTGAGACTGGTGCGTCCACGTTGGAATTCGCAGTACTAGCGAGAAATTGTCGATTGATGTGGTATTTCATCACCAAAAACAAAAATCAACTCGCCGCCATATTGTTGTTGCGATAATCTTCTCCGAAAATTATAAAAAATAATTATTGCGCGAAAATTTTCTCTGCTTAATTCCATTTTTGGGGTGACTTGGTAACTTTAAAAATTCACTGTGGCTAAATCACTTTTCGTATCTCGATAAAACTTTGGATTTAGGTTAAGTAAATATTGAGGTTACTTTTGACTGCTGACGTTTCATTGAAGGCACCCTCTATGCGGCTATATGCAAAACTAAAAAGACAACCCTCGTAAATAAAATATTGTATGCACCGCTGCAGATATTCATGTTTTTTACCTTCGGTTGAGGTTGACATGGTTACAGACCGAGGGCTCAGAAACAATTTGGGAATGCATTCATTCAAAGCACATGTGTATTAAGAGCCACTCCCTCCTGATTATGATACAAGGAGATTTTACTGTAGTTGCTTTTTAAATCAACTCAACGACAATGCTATTCTTGATAAGACCTTTTTACGGATGAATCGTGGTTTGATCTTACTGGCTACGTGAATTTCCAGAATATGCGTTTATGGAGCAGTAATAATGATCCTTATTATTTCGTCGAGTCGGGATTATATATTGAGATGGTTTTAAGCTCACAATTTAGCTCTGCATGCAGAGAGAAATATTGAACAAAGTCAATTAAAGCACAGAGTTGAAATATTTTATTTAATTGCAATCTACACAGTAGTAGATGTTATTAAATGCATTGGAAATGAGATGCAAGAAGTATAATTAGAGGGATAAAGCATGTTCAGAATTATTGAATTTGAAGTTTCAGTAAAAGAAGGATTTAAGATGGTTAAAATAATATAAGTAATATGATAGGTCTGAGCATATTTGAAGCCGGACCAAATGAAAGTAAATAATACAAAAGGTTGGTTATGTGCATAATGAATATGAGCGTAGAGTTATTAATAAAAGTACAGGCCAGCGAAAAGCAAGCAAGCTGAAAGGTAGATAGAAATCGAAGCAAGATAAGATAAAAATTGCAAAGAGCAATGCAGAACGAGAGATACTGAAAGGAAGAAAAATCAGTAACGTGTTTAAAATGAACTCAAGTGACAGTGCATTTTAAAACTAAGTGTTATAGCAGAGCAGTGACTATAATAGTACATTGTGTATCTAGGACGAAAAGCGTAACATTCCCAGACGACTGTGAATATTGTTGGGCGAGGCGAACACAGGAGTCTGGGAATGATGCTTATTGTCCAAGATACACATACTATTTTTCCGCCAATCGATACGAGTAATTAAAAAAATTAGGAAATAGTACTCGAATATTCCCTGCCTAGGCCGGGCATATTATTCCTGTACAGTTGTATTGTAAATTACCTAGCAACGGCTGATATAATGGAATGTTTGAATTATTCCTGTACAGTTTTATTGTAAATTACCTAGCAACGGCTGATGTAATGGAATGTTTGACTTTGCTCAACAAAATTTTGTCAATAATGTGACAGTTCTAGTACGATTGGCGGAAAAAACGTTTTATGTGACGAGAAAGAACAATTTTTATGTGTAAGAAATAAAGACAATTTTTAGATTTAAGCAACAAACATGTTATGAAATTTTATTCCTTTATGTAAAATTGTATCTAATACTTGTTTTGTTTAAACAAATTTAGATCGCGGTTGCTAAGCAACGCGATGCTGTTTTGTTAACAATAAGAAATTAATTCCTGTAATTGACAAGTTGGGCAAATTGTGCTCCTCAATTTTTGCTGTTTCTATGTAATAAAAGTATTTTGCCAACTATAAAAAGTATACCATTTCGTTCAACGAGTTACCAGGCATCTGTGGAAGTGTTTTCAATAGTGTCTGCGACGTAAAAATTATAAATTGTGCAAACCAATTTCGGCTGTGAATCGGCACCGAACACCTGGAAAATTCGACCTGCGGCACCGTGCTATTCGATGTGCAGAAGTCAGGCGTCTACAGCCCAACAGGCCACAAAGGTGTGTACGAGCATCCCAGAACAACATTTACTGCCAAGGAAGCGACTACAAGCGGATAAAGCTATCGGCGTCACCTGCAACCAGCTCCGAGGCGAAGATCGGCCAAAGTTATAAGGTAGAATTTGGCGTGTGTGTGAGTGATTGGGGTCCGAAAAGCTAGTGGGCGTCAAAAATACACCGTGCGGAATAGAGTCATCGTGTGGCCGAGCCTCCAGATTTTTCCCAGTTCAAGTAAATTGCGTGGCGTCGGTAGAAAATGCGGTTTTGCCAGAAATTGAAGCAATCACAGGAAGTGGAACAAAAAAGAGTCGCTAGCGGCGTTCACGTCACATCTAAAACCAAATCGAGATAGCTGTTGCTAGGCGGGAATTTCAATTCAGTTTACCTGATGGTTCCTTGCACAATTTTCACTTTTGAATCGTAAAATAAACTCTTTATACTCTAACGACCTTCTGTGTAAATGTTAAGTTTGTGGGGTTATTAGTAATCGAAGCATTTTAGCGTGGGTGTACTAAAATTACGTATCTGAGCTACTCTAAGTCAAATATTCTAAACAATAATTTCTAATGAAACTCACATTTGAACCCAACCTGCGAGATTAGTCATGTGTTTTTCCGCAGCAAGCTCAGAATATTAATGCAATTCGATGAAATATAGAAAGGGAACCATTTTATTAAAGTGTCATAAATACATTTCATTTTGATTAGCCTAAAATACTGACAGGCAAAGTTTTACATTTCTCAAATTTAATAAGAGTACCCTGAGTAGTATGGTGATTTGCCCTATTTAATTTATTTATTTTATCCCATAAAAACTAAAGGCAGTCATTTCAAACAGGCACCGCAACGTGGAGCCTTTACGGTCATCATTACAATATATCGTCTAAAGGTAGGACCATTTATCAATGACGACGAAATTTACGAAGGGTACTAACAACAAGATGGAGCAAGACCGCATACTACCCAAACAACAATCAATTAGTTACCACAATTTTATAATGGTAGGGTTATTATATGGAATAGTGTAAAGTGGCCATCAGACTGGTTTAAATCGATATTTGTACCAATATTTAAAAAAGGCTCCCCATCTGAATGCAAGAACTACCGCACAATAGTATTAATACCTCACGCTAGCAAAGTCATGCTAACCATCATCAACGAACCGATGAAACCCCTCCTCCTCCCGCAAATTTCCAAAACACAGTCAGGATTCATGCCTGACAAAGGCACACGGGAGCAAATCCTAAACCTTCGTCAAATAGTTGAAAAATCTCGCGAATTTAACATGGAAACATACTTATGCTTTGTGTACTATTCTAAGTCGTTCGACATGGTACAATTGACAGCCTTGAAAGATATACTACTGAATATGGCAGTCCCAGGACAGCTGGTCTGGTTACTCTGCAACTTGTATAAGAATAACACAACCACAGTACGAGTAAGTAACAGATACTCAAAAGACTTCAACCTTAGGGCCGGGGTACGCCAAGGGTGCATCATTTTTCCACTACTGGTTAACATATACAGTGAACATATAATGCGTGAAACCATTGACGAATGGCAAGATGGAGTAACGATAGAGGGAGCACAGAATCAATAACCTGCGTTACGCAGACGACACAGTAGTGCTAGCAGCCTCAAAAGAAGAACTACAACACATTATGAGCAGGCTCAAAGTACTACAAGCGAAAGATACGGCCTTAAGCTGAATCAAGACAAAACAAAAGTCATGGTAATTCACAGCGTAAGAAACAACCAACTTGAAATTAGAATCATCGCAGAATACAAAACAGTTAGCCAATTCAACTATTTAGGCTCAATGATAACTAACAACGGAAGGTGCTAAGAGGAAATCCGCAAACGCATTGCGATGGGTAGAACAGCAACAGTCAAATTGAACAAAATATGGAAAACACCAATTTTGACACAGATTGACGCGAAACATAACCTGCTAACCTCGAATTTGGCATAGACTTACAGTGCCACCAACATATTATTCTTGATCTACTCTCTTTCAATATGGCCGCCATAGCTGAAATCGGCTACTCGAACATCAAAGGCGCCGCCGCGAGTGTCGCTTTTGAGTTCGTTAGGTTTTTATTTAGTAATAATACTATAAGTACTTCGATTTTATCAGGTTATATGTTGATAAGTTGTTCCACAATAATAAAAGAGTGTCAGTTTGACAGGTTAAATAGTCCGATCAAGCAGCGGGAGGATTATTCTGTCAAACCAACACGATTTGTTATTGTGCAGAATGATTTTATTTCTTAGGTTGGCACTGTTTGTGTTAGTGGCACTGTTTATGTTGGTGGCACTGTAAGTCTATGTCAAATTCGACGTTACCAGGTTAGGTTTTGCGTCAGTTTGTGTCAAAACTGACTAAAACCTAACCTGCTAACCTCGAATTTGCAATAGACAGTTATTACGTCATGGTTCTAGATTATTATTATCCATTATTTTTGCTTTGTTGGACCCACCGAAGTGATTATACCACGTCGTCAAGGGCATATCCGTTTATCTATACCTTGTAACTAAGTAAAATTCTCAATTACTATTGGCCAAATTTATAATGAGTTGTATAATCGAAATTATAGGAGTTAACTTAACTAAATCCAGCCTCCTGATTGGTTGAGATCGCCACGAAAAAAATAATCTGTGCTATATGTTTCAATTTCCAAAGCCAAGCTTGATATCACTTTCGTTTGCCCGCATATTTACTTACCAGGCCTGTCCATCGTGTTGTAGACTATCGACAGCGTCGTTTTCCTGTTCTCCTTTCCACCATCAAAGATTTGTGATTTCTCATGACATACAGCCGGATTAAAGGAAGTTCCCGCTAGAAACAGGGTAATTTTTGCAGCTGGATTTTTTTAATAAAGTCATAAATTTTGTATCTTTTGGGGAAAGAAACAAATTGAAAACGACATAAAATATATGGTTATAAAAAACAACGTTAGGGTAGTTACTTTCAAACCAAAACCTTAAAAAGTTATTAGAAATGTAAAGTAAGTAATAAATAAATAAATAAAACGCAATGTTAGCTTTGAGCTATGATTATCTAAGATTCTTTTTATATAACTGTAATTCAAGTTCAAGTAGTGATTCATCGGTACTGCACGACGAAGTATCATACCAGAATGACTGCGAGCCTTATCCAGTGTAGTCGTGTTTAGGAGGTGTTTTAGTTTTTCTGGTAGTACAGTGTTTACATACCGAGAATTTCTGGCAACCCCTGCATATTTACCCAGGATTTTGTGTTGATGCTTGAGCATTTGTTCTTTCTGTAAATATCACAATGGATTATTTTAGTAGAATTGATTTGACCTGACTGATCACGCCCTTCGTGCCTAAATCATTTTCTCGCTGATTTCACCTGTATGGCTACGGTCTTGTGACTGGAACCATTTGCTGGTGGTAGTAGGAAAGAGATTTTGAACATGTGGAATGATTAATTAAGATTTTGGCTTTGAGCGCCCATGTCGCAGCTTCATTCAGAAACTATTCAATGTCAAAAAAAATCTTAAAGAATACAATTTTTTGTTATAATGATAACAGTGAGGACATGCATTCAAAGTCCAAGGGGATTTTTTTTTTCGATCACTCGTTATATTCGTTATAAATTTATCATATTTCATCATTGCAGTCACTAACAATAGTTATTTGTACAACTAGCTATGAAAGTCATACTTTTTTCACGAATTTGCAGTTTGATTAACGAGGGTAAAACCCGAGTTTTGTCAGGCCATTTTTGAATTCAATAATTACGTGACCTGTTGGAGTCGTTTTGGTACAAAAATGACGAGTTTGCTTGTATATAGGTTCCTTCTCCATCATATTTTCTCGTATAACTTCAGCTAATTGCATATAAAATTCTAAATATTTTTCACGCACGCAACTTTCTCTAGTAGGTTCGCTCTGGGCTCTAGTCGTCTTCCTTGCAGCTGAATTTTGCCTTGCCACGTTAAGGGCGCTTGGTTACAGCAATTTCAAAACATCGCCCATTGGAGTGGGCGAGATATCTTCCTAAATAATGTAAACTTCCGTCGCACTCTTTGGTATTGAGGCTGCCTCACCCTCTGTGACATGCGATTTGATTGGCCGCATCCGTTGGCGCGATAGCGCGTTTGGCACAAAACTCGGGGTGGCGTCTCTTTTGAAATTAGTCAGTCTCCGACCGCCAGCTAGTACAGTCGGTAGAGTGTGATTTTTATCGCCGAAGCGGCCGATGTTTTCCTGCTGTTACAGCAAGATTTGACATTGTTAATTGTTAGAGTTCTCGGCGGGCTGTGTGAGTGACAGGGTGTGCTTCTTGGGTGCTGTTGTGGTGTCGTCATCGACCGCCGATGCCGCTCGTTAATTTTCCGAAAGCTTGTTTGGCTAATTGTTCCGCCATCTTGGTCGGGCTCTGATCTTGCGAGCGAGCTATCTAGCGGCTTCGCAGGTTTTGTGGTAGCCCAGGCGGGTTTTGCACAGTTTCTTCCCGAATAAATTGGGGATCCAATGAACATCATATGTACCCACGACACGTTGTCGTCCGACAGCTCCAGAGCCAGTGTATATAGGAGAGTACCGCCACGTCCGCCATGTTTATTCCTCTGACATATGCGCCACTTTGAGGTTTGTAACACAATTCCGTCAACGTGACGTTTGTTGGCAATCTAAAACTTTACTTAAAATTGGCCAGACTGTAAGTCTATTTCAAATTCGAGGTTGGCAGGTTAGTTTTTGCGTCAGTTTTGACACAAACTGGAGCAAAACATAACCTTCTAACCTCGAATTTGACATAGACTAACAGTCTTGCCAAATTCAAGTAAAATTTTAGACATACCTCAATCAGTCATTGCTGGTGGGAACAAAAATGGCGGCGATAGCGGCATTTTCACGGATCAAAGAATGGCGGTACTCTCTACAGGGTGTCAACAATTTTATTAGACAAGTCATAACTTCTAGAGTATTAGGTATATCAAAATGAGATTTGGTATGGACAAATGGTATAGGGGCAGGAAAGTTTTCGCATATTTTTCACTTTCTGGTCACTTCCTGTTTTACCGGAAATGGCTCCGGTTTCGAATTTTCAAATGGAACACCCTGTATATTTTTATATTTTTGGATTTCTGAGACAATTCTCGATCAGAATGTGACATTTTAGACATTTTTTAAGCCTACTTGATTTTTTTAGAGACACTTTTAGTATTGCATCTAGGTGGCCATGATTGGACGCAAACTAATCTAAGGACCTCAGGTGATGTCAGAAAATTACAATCGCAAAGTTTTAGTGATTAGTATGATAGATAGGAATAAGACAAGTTGACAAAATAACATTTTCGTGTCTAACTATTTTTTTTAAATGGCGACCCTTTTTTGACAAGCACTTTCCGAAAAGAGGATATTTTGGCCAATCTAACGATACTAATTTATTTGCGATTGGATTAAAAATAAGCTCATAAATTAAATATTTCTCAGCAAAATACTGGATAATAATTTATTTTCTTTTGTCAAGTGTGCTATGGATAGCCAAGATGCATAATACCTATCCTCTCCCTATACCATTTAGCTACGAGTATACCAAATCTCATTTTGATACACCTAATACTCTAGAAGTTATGACTTGTCTAATAAATTCGTTGACACTCGATATATCTACTGGCTCTGGACAGCTCTAGCGAATAGCGCCCGACAGCTCATAGCGATCAACGCCTACGCAACAAGGCCGAGCCGCCTAAGTAAGGTATTGTGCGCTCTATATCTTTAAATTAATCGGCCATGTTTGCTGCAGCAGGCACCTCAGAATACGTTAAATTAAGTATACTGGTTATCAGACGCCTAATCAAGGCATTGTGCGCTAATTTCCAAATTTAATCCAAGCCCGGCTATATATTTAAATGAATCGTTCATTATTGCTGCCAGCCGGCACCTCAGAATATGTGAAATTAAGCATACTTGTTACCAGGCGCCTAATCAAGGCATTGTGCGCTAATTTATTTAATCCTTTGTGTTACAAGTCCGGCTATATCTTTTGAATCAACCATTCATGTTTTCCGCCAGCCGGCCGCAGAATACGTTAAATTACTCGTACGTGTTTAAGTGCTATATTTTGATGAGGCCTTCCCAGCTGGGCTTTCTTTTTAGGTTTAGCTCTTGTTGAAATTATAAATTGATTGTGTACGTTGACGACATCGGCATTGTTGTACCTTTTGACCATGAGCTTAGTCCAATAAATTTGTTTACTGTATTTGTCTTACGAGTTCCCTACGTATTTGTGCATGCTTATTTACAGGGTAGTCACAAGAGTCACTGTGTCAAGATCGATGTAAGGTGAGGTCTGAGAGCGGTTTATAAGCGTTGCAGGTAGGTATGCACGCTTGTCGCTACACTGTTGGAAGTCAAGAGTTTGTACTCAAGTATCCTGCCCCGTTTGGCTTTCGAGATTCTGTTAAGCGTGAGTTTCCAGATTAAATCTCGTGGCCCCCTTTTATTTTGTAACACCCTATACATACCGTCACGCTTGTCCTGTGGTTTACTGTTTCTAGGACCACGCCCATCTCCCTGAGCGTATCAAGTAGTGGCCTTTAAGCCTGTTTGGTGAATTTCCAGGGTAAGTGTTGACGTCTCCCGGACTTGATTCAGCATTTGGCACTCCCACACCCTTGAGTGTCGTTATAACAGTTTGATACTGTAAAAGTTTATAAAAAAATTAGTAAAAAATGTTGCTTTCATACGTGTTCTGCACGTTATTTGTTTGTATTATGATCTCTTCTAACTCGAAATTTAGCCGAAAACTTCGAAATTTATAACTGTCAAATTGACAATCACAATTTCAATAAAATACGTAGTTACAAAAGTATGCTTTTCTTTACGATCTTTCGTTAAAAAAGTGAAACTTTCTGCACGATTTTTCGTTTAAACGACTTTCGCGATCACTATTCAAAAAAATAAAGATATTTTCCTTCCAGTTTAATTACTCTCTAAATGGACAAGAGCTAGACCTGTACTGTACCAGGTACCGTAAACACTGACTTCTATGGTCATATAGTCAAGATCGTACTGGAGTTTTGCCGAGACTAAACAGTTTCAACTCTATTGAGAAATCTTTTACATGCTACACATCATACTAACATGAAACCCATTATTTTACATCTCGTCCTAAACGGTCTGTAGAGATTTTTGTCAGTATCTTTTTAATTTTAAAACCTTCACCAGGATCGGAGATAGAACTCGCAAGCCTTGAATCAATAGTCAAGATGCTTAACCACTGAGCAACCTAGCGCGGCAGCTCTTTAGTTATTCAATTTCTAAAACTTTTTAACAAAATCGTTTTTCTCTTTTAATATAAATAAGCGCTATAGTGTTTGACAATAACATTGTATTTGGAATATCGGTTTACTTGTACTGCTATCGGTTAAAATAAACTTCAAATTTCCTTATTTTTGTCTGATACATTAACTGATTAAGTATTTCTCAAAAATAATTCTAGATCAGAACGTGTGTGCAAGACAAATGTGACTGGAGCAACCTTGCACGAAGCAAAGCACATAAATCTATCTCTCCACTATTTGGAACAAGTCGTGGTAGCTTTGTCTCAAAAAAAGGCGCATGTGCCATTCAGAAATAGTATGCTGACATACTTGCTGAAGGATTCCTTAACAGGAAACTGCATGGCGGTGCTGCTCGCCACTGTGACTGTCAGCAACAAAAATATCGAGGTTCGATCAATCACATTTTAATATGAATTCAAAATTCCACGACTTGGTTTAGGAAACCATTGCGACGTGCAAATTTGCACAGAGGGTTGCCGACGTCAACATCGATCCTGAAGTTAACGAGGAGATTGACTCGAACTATGAAGTTCAGCATTTGCAAAGAGAAATCGACCGTTTACGGAAGCAAGTTATACAGCAGGCTCACATTAATGTAAATATTAAACGCTGAAATAATATATAAACGTATTATAATTTTATTTATTTTGCAGGCTAAGGAAAAGTTAACAAAAGAAGAGCAGGAAAAATGGAAGAAGTTCGTTAACAGCTATTTAATTAGTACTAAGGACGAATTACCGATGACCCCCTACGACGTACGTCACGTGCAGTATTGTTTTAGGTTACTAAAACAAGCTGTAAAAGACCACGAAGCCCAAAAGCTTCAAATAAAGTCTGCAGAAAATGCGAACAAAGAACTTGCGGATCAATACAGGGAGCAAATAAAGATTAGAGAGAAAGAAATAAGTATCCTTTTACCTACATTGCCTAGATTTTATGCATATTAAGCTATCAAATTATATTAAAGGAAAACTAGCATTATGAATTAACTTTCAATATTTGGTTTGCTGTCATGCGATTAGCTTTAAGCTAACTCAATTTTTAAACTTAACCATTATTGTGAATATTGCACGACAAAGTAGTATTTTCCTGAACAGCAAACATACTATTTAAAAGGATTGTTGCACGTTGACGATGAGGAGCAGATCTTGTGTCCCCCTTCGAAACAAAATTCACTATCGGAAACGGACAAAGAAAATGTCCGCCCTAGCGTCAGTTCTGTGCTGTCCAAAAAAGACAGTATGACTGATACAACCCATACTTCGGAAGTGTACAAGGAGGATCTTAATTCTAACATAAGCGCATCACAAAGTAAGCAAAGTATGCCTACAAATGAAATTTTATCTCCAGCACAAAAAATTGCTTTTGAAGTATTTGTAAAAGATCCAGAAAATCGAAACGAAATCGACTTTTACAAAAAATCAATTGATAACTTGTACGGAGTAGCTACAAATGTAGCATTGATTTTAGAAAACTGCCAAAAAAATATATTGAGCTTAAAAGTCAAACAGAACGTAATCGAAGATCCAATCGAACAGTCAAAAATAGAAGAAGAAATAAATAACGAGCAGATTGTTTATAGAAATTCGCTTGGAAAATTGCACGACATAAAGAACGAAACTAAATGTCACAGAAAAGCTTTAGAGGAAGCAAAACGGCATATCATGCTAAATTTCAAACGATGGTATGACAGCATCGATGTTAGTACGTCACAAATGGATAGTAAATCCCACCAGGATAATTTTCTTAAAACCTCCAAGGGACAAGCATCAGCTTCAAGTTCCCGTTCACATTCTAATTCTAGTTATGATAACTTTAAGGCTAATAGAAAGGATTATAACAAAGTAGATTTTGAAACACAGGCGAAACATGAGCATCTTATGAATAATAGTTTTAGTGAAAAAACCGTTCAAAAACGAGACGACTCTCGAAGTCGATTTGTAGATTATATACTAAATTTCGACATGCGCAGTAATGAAATGCATAATGATAATTTATGTATAACCAGTAAGAACATTTGTCGCCAAAACTCTGCTAATTTTAATGCATGTGATAACGTCAGTCATCATAATAGTGCTACTGATCGTCGGAAAATTATGTCTGCAGGATCAGAAAGACCCCGCAGTTCACAAAGTTACTATTCCTCCAACATCGAATATCACACTCATTCTCATGGACAACTAACTCCAAACCACTTGGACAATAATAATACCCATGAATCGGCAATTAATAAAAATGTAAAAAACAATACCAAAAATCCTAAGATAGATAAAAAATCACCTCGTTCGAATTTCTCTAAAGCAAACTCTTTTGCTGAAAGGCCGCAAACTCCTACAAAGCCTTTTTGTAGAAGCTTTAGTTATTCGCATAACAATAACTTTTCCGATATTAAATCCAAAGCTAGACCCAAAATAGACTTGATCAGAAATCAGGAAGAAGCGAATGATACTCACACATCAATTATGAGACAAAGTGATGAACATGAAGTAGAGTTAAACAGCTACGTTTTCAAACCGGTGGCACGTGAAGAGGATTCCATTGTCAATTCTAATGTTCCACAGGTTTTCCGTGCGTATCCTCTTAAAAAGGCGGAGGAAGCTAAAATCATGAATTCCCGAGTAACGGAAGATTCCCAAGAATTTAAAGATTTTATGAAAAACATACCTCTTACAGGAGACCAAGAAATAGACGAAGAAATAATACATTTTTACAGAACGAAATTCAATGAGACGAAAACTATGTAAGCACCTTATGAATATTTTATAAATACAGCCTAGTATATTTTAAATATAATTAAAGACCACCAACTTTGACAAAATTTTTGTTATCCCTATTCTGATAAGTGATTTTTCAGTGTTGTTAATGTCTAAGTCTTGTTAATTTACCTCTTTTGTTATTAAAAATCATGAAACCTGTAGTAGCTTCCCATAATTATTTAAAAAAATGTTCGTTAGTTATTATAAGAGCAAAACGAAGTAATAGTAACAAATGTCTTACTTTGTCGTATTACGAACAACTTAAAAATGTATATTGTACAATTTCTACCAATCTACATCCGGTGAAAATAAATAATATACTGATAATGTTAAAAAATATAGATATAAAAGACATCAGAACTTGTACAAATATTGTAGCACGTAACAATTTTTATTTCCACTAATTTGGGCTAAATAAAGCTATTTATAAATAATAACAACAATAATAAAATCTAATAAACAACACAACAAGAACAGCATTAATAAACGATTTAAATCACAAAACAATTTTATATAAGGCAGATGGGTCTCTCTTCGTGCATCCGATTTCCCATCATCACAGCTTGGAGGAAACTAATTTTGTGTCTGTTTACTACCCCTATTACTCTTCTCTCGGTTTTATATAGCTCAAACGGCAAAGACAGACTTACAAGCTTTGACCCTTCAAGTTTGACAGACGTGCGATGCTTGAACCCTTCAATGCCTGAAAATGGAATCAAAATACAGACTTCAAAATGAATTATATGCTACACGTACCCTTATATTCGTAAACTTGTAGCGTTTTTCCTGCTTCTAAAAATATCAACAGCGTTTCGTCCGTGTCATCGAATTCTAATGATATTAAGGAAGAAGGTTTGTAAGCTGCCACTTTGTGAAAAACTTTACCAGTTATGATATTTTCGTAGATCTAAAAGACGATTATTAGCCATAGACTTATTTCTAAACACAGTTAAAACTTTTTCGCAAGAACTTTATAAAACTCTGAAAACCTTCAGGTTTGACTCGATGAAGCATTTAGAAATTGCACAATTGAAACTAACCTTTATAAAATCTAGCTTCGCTTTAACACTGGTTTCTTCATGATATGCAACAGCAACGAGACTTCGTTTCCTGCCATTCGCTCCGACATTCATAAGTAGAACGTCGCCACCGTTATATCCGGGGAGGAAAGAGTTGGGCTCTTTAACGACACTTCCTACGATGTACGCCTCAGTTTCGTATCCAAAACCCTCTTCTATAACAGGATCTTCCCGAATTAGTCTAAATAATTCATCGCCGTTATCAACAGCGAGGCCTGTTCCCATTCCACGAGGGACAAACGCCAGATTTTCTGAAAAATCAGAGTCTTAAATATTTTTCCACTGGTGGAGTTAAAATAAGTAACTTGCTTTACGCAGATGCTGCTGTTCTACTTGCAAATACGAAAAGCAACGTGAAAATTAATTAAAAGGAGAAAACGAAGAGCGAAACTATGGCCTGCACAGCAACTATGATCACAAAAAATTATAATCTGTTAGGTCCGTTTGAAAATTATCGCCGCCGCTGACTTATGAATACACGCGGCAGAGAGCATCGCGTAATCCGTCGTTTTATAGTATAAGACTTATACATGCAAGCACTGTACTTTGCCTCAGTCTAGGACAAAGGGGAGAAATCAGTACTTTGCCAGATATAATCACACAGAGAAGTTGTGCGTCGGTGACCACATTGTTCCGTGATTGTAGCTGTTTGGAAAAGCCCTGTCGTGCCACTTTTAGGCAAACTACATCAATTGTTCCAGCTTCCAAGATGTGTCCCATACGCATCTAAAATTCCGAAACCCGTATCGTCATTGAGTTTGTTAGGTTAATTTATATCCTTAACGCCGCTTACGGCAATTAGTTAGTCTTCGACATTTTGGGCCAGTACGCGCACCCAATAATTCACATCCACTAGTTTATAGTGCAAAGTTACATTACCGGGGCTTTGTCCGCACATGTATTCCGAATTGCTAACGAATTCGTATACCTAGCGCTGCCTGTATGCATACCTCTTCGAGGATTCGAAATCGGTTCATTGCAGTACGGAGTAAAATTAATGTCGTGTGTTGCCATGTAGTGAGGTCCCTTTTTAGCGAGGGAATTTTCGCATCCACGACTCAGTCGGATTATTAGCGATGACCCTCAAAAGTTACTACGTCTTCCGAAGTTTCTAGAAAATATTATATTAGGCTCCAGGCGGATTTTAGAAACATTTCATTGTCTTCACCTCCCCCCCCCCCCCCCCCGGTGCCGACGCTTCGCTGCAATTATTCTAGAATCAGGTATTTTAACCAATGTCGTATGTTTATGCTATACTGTGCGAGCATGCTCGCTAAATAATGTGTCCGCTTAGCTTCCTCTAGGCTTTTGTGTTGTTACTTACTTCCATTATCTCGGACTTGTGTTGGGTACTTTAGGTTAACAGCTTGTAAAAATTCCGTCCTCTAAGCTTCAAAATTGATGTTATTAACATTTTTATGCATGTAAAGTTGTTCAAAAGTAATTCGTTGTTAAGATATCCCTCTCGCTTTATTGTGCCTTGTAAGTGTGTTCTTCCTTTGTGATAGTAGATAAAATGGTGTGCCAATTAAAAACAAAAGTAGATCCGTCGTGAGGGAAGCTGTCGACACACACACGTTCCGTTCCAAGAAAACTACGATTTATCATTTCTCTCATATTTCAAGTTCAAGGGAGTTAATGCATTTTTGTGACGCCCTTAGGTGAAAACATTTAGTATTTACGTAGCTACCCCTCCCTCAATATCCCGTGACATTCCTGACTGTTACGCTAGCTATAGCATAGCGTTAGGGCGCGTAGCTTTCCGGATAATCAGAATACCTGATTTGACTTGGCCCTTCTGGTTGTAATTCGCGTTTTATATGCAACAAGTTCGCAGAATTTCATATTGATTCATGGTCGAGTACATTCAAAGGAACATTCTATATCGTCTTGCTATCTGCCGTTTCGCAACCAGCCTGTAAAATAACGCTAGTCGCCAACATCGCTCTAATAAATTGTTCCGTTATCGGGTGAAGATTCACGCTAATTGATCGTAGAAAATCTTTAAACTGTCGCTGCCCATTTTTAATCGATTTACCGATGCAGCCCTGACAGGCGTAGATTTTGCCCGTTAACATCCATGGAGCTGTTAATTTTGGTTCTGTTTTTTTCGAACAAAGAGTCCAATTTGCAAGCCCGCAAATTTCGTTCAACTTTGGCGACCAGCGAGCCAGTAAGCACGGATAAAATTACTGCCTCCAGCTAAGTTATTTATGGTTAAGTATCTAATGTTGTATGTGTCATTTCGTAAACTTATATGTTTTATGTACCTTAAGTTTTGGATGTGTACATTACCACCCATCTTTGTGTTTATAAGTGTACCCTAATTAAATTATTTTTGCAGCATATCACCGTTCGTAGTAACGCCTTCAGCCCTCTTTTCCAGTGCATTAATATTGTTTTTTCCGCAATCGTCTTAAAAGTCATTACTTTTAATACCAAAATCTGTTGTTGATGTTTCTCTTACTGACACAAAAAGTGTATGTTGCTGTGCAACACTTTTAGATCAAAATACTTTTACTTCCCAGGAACTAAAAGTAAGCTGGTCGCCATAATGATTATTAAGTGAAAAACTTCGAAAGCACTCAATCATCTAAAATTTTTAATATTTTGTACTTTTTTAGGTTGCAGAAAAAATAGTATGTATTATTCTGATTAAAAGTGACTCTGTTTAACTTGAAATTTTTGCGTTCGCTCGGTTACGCTTCGTCTCGTAATTGCAAACATAATTGCATGTCAAATAAAATGCCACTTTTAATCCTAGTAAAGCCATATACTATTTCCCCTATAGAATTTTATCTAATACCTAATTGTAAAGCTGTATTTTATCTATGAAAATCTCCATGGTAAAGTGACATTTTAATGATGAGGGTACTGGTTATAAATAAATGTTTTAAAAAATGATGAGGGTGGATTAAATGCTAATTTTATTCACTAGGGAAGAAAACAGTCCATAATCCGCAGCAACTAACAAAATACATGCGTATTACCGTGGTAACTATTACAAAAATAGGTAATATGATAATTTATTTAAAAGAATTGATTCAACAATAATATCCCAAGTGCATTAAAATAGCTGTTTAAATTTTGACGTTCTCTGTCCGAATGTTTTGCTAAGAAATATGTTAAGTAAATTTGCCGTTAAACAAGAATCCCGAGTGCGTACACACGAGGGATTTTGGAGCGGAAAATTTACGATATATTTCTTCAGAGCAAAACAGTCTGACAGAATATCGTCAAAATTTATTCAGTTTAGTTTACATGCACGCGGGATGTTCGGCGTGATTATTTCCTGAATAAATAGATAAAATTCAGTTGGTCAAGCATCTTTAATAATGAATTTTAAAACCTTTACCACGTGAGCTAAATTTTTTCCCTTATGGATAATATGCCTCAGTTGTACCGTACATAACTATTTACCAACTAGCGTTCTGCACCCAAATTGGGAGCGAAATAATTTATTTAATGCAATTTGTACAAGAGTGATCCATTTTGTGTGTAGTTAATTTTGAGGTTAGCTATCAACAAAAAAATCCACATAAAAAAAGTCACTTATAAAAATTTTAAAACCGTACTACTAGCTTACTTGCGTCGTCCTGAGTCGATTGACAGCAAAATCAGCCAATTCGACCCACGGGTTCGCTCTCAAAGTGGCGTCATGCAAGCAAGCAATGAAAATTATTATGTCGGATGTTATCTTAATAGGGTCCTGAAATTTATTATATAATTTAATTTTGTAAAGCGCAGTGCAGTTCCGTGTATTTTAAAGTTAACTGAGCTATTTCAAGAACCAATCCCTAAAATGCATTGAATCTTATTGAAAGATGCGTGGAATACAACAAATTATTAATTATATTATATTATATATAAAAAAAAGTTTGATTCTGACTATCATAACAAACTTTTAGAAGCACTACTCAAATGTGTCATAGATGCCAGGTATATAGAAGTTCTTAAACATGTTTATGTCAAGCTACAGCATCAGTGAAGTTAGATAAAGACACTGAGAATAGAGAGAGGAGTTCGTCAAGAGCATACCATTACCCCAAAGCTTTTCATAACAGTTCTTCGATACATGTTCAAGAAATTAGAATAGACTAACCTGAGTTAGACCGACAATATCGTCCTAATAACCGAGCGTGCTCTAATACATTAGGAAGTTTTTGCACGTCACATTAAAATAACGTTACGTTAAAATCGAAAAATGTAATTTGGATTGGCTATATCGTTTACTTTGCTGGGTAATATGAGCTTTAACGGGATATCATTTTATCGGAATGTTATGCAAGATCTCCCCAATGAGAAACAACCTAATGGTAGCGTCACAATTAGTGGGATTAAATATACATTTTAGAAAGACCCAGTTCATCGCAAACCTGGTCAGTCCTCCGATCTCACTAAATGGAAAAGAACTTGAACAAGTCACTGCGTATAGGTATATGGAGCACAACATCAATATAAACAAAAACAATCCAACTCATGAATTACACGTAGACTAAGTCTCACATATATTCAAATCAGAAGATATCCCTGTATGGGTCGAAATACTTGCCAGAGAAGAGGCATAAAACGGTCCGTATTAGGTATAATACTCAGACATAGAGTTCCCAATGCTGCTTGAAGAAATGCAATAAGAGTGACTGACGCAGTAGAGAGGTTATTGAAGCTGAAATGGAGCTGGGCAGGCCATATAGCGAGGATGCAAGACACACAGGTGGACGAAAAGAATACTTGAGGGGAGACCCCGATAAAACGTAGAAAAAACAGAGGTAGACTTGGATAATTGAAAACACTGAAAAGAAAAGAGAAATGCTTAAGTTCAGCACTCGAAGCTACAGACCGAAAGATGAGAGCTATTTAAGAGATTACGGAACGATGTGTGTCCCAAATCTGGGAGCTAAGCGCCATATCTATATTTTCACACTATTACTCGCATCCAAAACCCTATGGCCGAGCCCTAAAATAACCCGAATTGATCCCCATGCCTTCCAAGATAAATTATTTTGACTATCGCCAGCTAGCCCCGACCCCTGTGAAGTTAGCACCACAACTTCAAAAAATGTTATTTTTTTCAAGAGTTCCCATTGCACCCCAAAGAGTTCTAGAGTTCCTTGCTATTTTTAGAAATAGTTCTATGTATTTAAGAGAAAAAAATGTGGATCGAAAATTTGGGGTGCTAACTTCACATTTTCTTCGGGCAAATACCACTATAACTCTTTTTCACTCATACTTATTGAAAAATGTCAGTACACTTTTCGATAGAACTTGCCGGGGTGCTACTAGAACTCTAACAAAAAAAAAAGATTTTCAAAACAAAATATATAAACCGGAAAAAAATATATTTTGGTTTTTTTTTAAGTTCCGGTAGTTCTAATGGGAGTTATAGTAGCACCCCGGCGAGTTCTATCGATAACTCTAATAAAAAAATGTATAGGACCCGAAGTAAAGAAGTTACGCCCATTTTTGTATTATTAGTTTTTTTAGAAAACGACGAAGTCCTGAAAGCAATTTTTTAAAAGTTCCGGTAGTTTTAATGGGAGCCCTAGTAGCACCCCGGCGAGTTCTATGGATACCTCTAATAAAAAAATTTGATAAGACTCGAAGTAAAAAAGTTACGCTAATTTTTATGTTAGCACTTTTACAAAACGACTAAAACCTGGAAGTAATTTTTTACAGTTCCGGTAGTTCTAATAGAAGTTCTAGTAGCACCCGGACGAGTTCTATCGATAACTCTAATAACATTTTTTGTTAACACTCGAAGTAAAAAAGTTATGCGTATTTTTGTGTTAGCGCTTTTACAAAACGACAAAGACCTTGAAGTAATTTTGTACAGTTCCGGTAGTTCTAATAGGAGTTCTAGTAGCACCCGGATGAGTTCTATCGATAACTCCAATAACATTTTTTAATAAGACTTGAAGTAAAAAAAGCTTTTTTGTGTTTGCTAAACCAATGTCCTGAAAGCAATTTCTTTAAGTTTTGATAGTTTAGTAAAAAATTAGTATCTCTCTTAGTTTTACATCGAACATTTGCTTGTTATTACTTTAATGCTGATGCAAGGAAGCCGCCCCACCGCGTCAAGGTGGAAATACATGGTGGCGTTTCTTTTACTTTTTTTGCATTTTTTTTAAATTTTAATTTGCAAATATTGAAAAACAAAACATCTTGAACATATTGAACTATTAAAATCTCAAAATATCGTTATTTTACTACATATATAATGACATGTGGAACAACCACAGCTTTGGTATCCGTTCTGACACATTTCTTTCGTAGATCGTCATAATTGTTAAATGTAACATGTGAGTAAACGAAAATGAAATCAAGCTTGGCTTTGAAATATTTGTTTCATGAATAATATGTTGGTGCGACTGTAAGTCTATGTCAAATTCGACTTTAGTAGGTTAGGTTTTGCGTCAGTCTGTGTCAAAACTGACGCAAAACCTTACTTGCTAACCTAGAATTTAACATAGACTTACAGTGTCACCAACATATTCATAAAACAAACGTTTCAAAGCTAAGCTTGTTTTCATTTTCGTTTGCTCACATTTTTTTATTATACACGTGAGTAGTATTCCGACACCTTGATTGACCTAGCTGTCAATCAAATTTTAATTGACACAATTAAATGCTCCAATTAAACCGAGAATTACACCGCCAATTAAATGCACTAATTAAATGTCCTAATTAAATCAGCGATTTTAATTACAGAATTTGATTTTACACATATGATACCTTTTTACTTCTAGTCTTATCAAAAAATGCTATTAGAGTTATTGATAAAACTCGTCCGGGTGCTATTAGAACTCCTATTAGAACTACCGGAACTAAAAAAAATTACTTCCAGGTCTTCGTCGTTTTGTAAAAGTGCTAACATAGAAATAAGCGTAACTTTTTTACTTCGAGTCTTATCAAAAAATGTTATTAGAGTTATCAATAGAACTCGCCGGGGTGCTACTAGAACTCACATTAGAACTACCGGAACTTAAAAACAATAAAAAGATATATTTTTCCGGTTTATAAAAAAAAAATTTTGATAATCTTTTTTTTTTAGAGTTCTAGTAGCACCCCGACGAGCTCTATCAAAAAGTTTCATGACATTTTTCAATAAGTATGACTTAAAAAGGGTTATAGTGGTATTTGTCCGAGGAAAATGTGAAGTTAGCACCCCAAATTTTCGATCTACATTTTTTTCTCTTAAATACATAGAACTATTTTTAAAAATAGCAAGGAACTCTAGAACTCTTTGGGGTGCAACGGGAACTCTTGAAAAAATTAACATTTTTTAAAGTTGTGGTGCTAACTTCACAGGGGTCTAGCCCCGTCTATCGTACTGAGAAACTGGACCCATTAAAACTTGTTACATGTTACAAACGAGATTTACAGGTAGCAAATTATTGGTTGGAATAAGAACAGCCGCGACATAACACACCTAAGACAATGTGGAATAATTGGCCCATTCGTCTATCCCAATGCACAAATATCAAACAATGGGGATGATTAAACGGCAATGTGGGATGGCCATGAGAGATTTACAAAGAGTATGAGTTGGCAGGGACTGCTCGAAGAACTCACAAATCCTCAACAATTTTCTCAAATTGTACTTCCAACGTACAACAAATATAAGTAAAACCAGAAAAAAACTATTTATTCAATCCACAATCTAAAGCACCAGAGCAAAAAGACAATATCCGAAAAGATAGACAATCAATCGATCTACCCGAAAAGTAGACTATTGAGAAAGGTGGGAATATTACAAAGAAGAAGTAAAAGTAGCTTAGGTAACTTACCTGAATTTATTATCCATTTTCTATAGATCCTTATATTTGTTTCAACAACTGTAACAATTTGGTATTCTACTACAAAGTTGCTGCTTAGACCATAGAAAGTGCCAGGAGCTAAAGATTCTTGTAAAATTGTATGGTCTTCTAGCTGGTACAAACGCTAAAATAATAGCTGTATATACATATTCATCTACGTATTTTAAATAATACTAACAATTAAGTCATCCGAATCAAACCTCCAGACATTTGTGCCACCTACAACACACGTCGATACAAGTTCATCGCTTTTGCTAACCAAAAATAGCAAATCTCCGTCGTGTACAGAAATAAATTGAGCGATCGTTCCAGTTTCAATTTGCTTGAGTAGTCGAAACTGTGATTTGAACCAGACAAATAAATGGGAAACACAAGATCCGATTTCCGTAACTAATAGATAATTGCTATTTCGACTCTAAAACATATATAACAAGTGGCTGCAAATTTTTAAATATAAAACCATACTTTGAAGTTATGTACGTTTCCAACGTCATTCTGAAATTCAAAAACTTGAATATCCTCCAGATATTTAAACAAATAGATTTGATTTTGCGCTATATCCATCATTTCATTTACATTTGTGCACATATTAACATAATCCTCCTGAAAAACAAAAATGTATATGTCAACACCAAATATATATTTTGTCTAATACCATCAACCCACTCTCAGTTGAAAGTTTAAGCAAACGTTTTTCCTCCACTCGATCAGCCATGTTTTGAATGTTTAATCCTTGAACAAGCCCTCCACCACCTACATTGTCCTCAAAAGTTACATTTCCAGCAACGATCCAGTCGTCGTAAATAACTTGAGGAGTGTCAGTTCGAATGCTTCTCTTACTCCAGTCCGTTACGTTAATTCCATTGATAAGTCCAGATACAATCCAGTTAGCATCGCAGTTTACTCTGGTGCTAAACTTGTACGAAGCTGTTAGATTTTGATCAGTATTCGTTGTGACCACGGTGCTAAGGTTTTTCCCATTCACTAAACCAAATATGTCTAAATTATCACGGACTAAAACATTACTTTGGAACGTTACACTTGATGCCAGGTGTTGAGGGGTTTCAATCTAAAATATTTTAATAACATTTAAATCGATTATGGCTAAACGAGTTACCATCAGAAGTGAATTGTGGTATTCATCTATCAGCTTTAAACCATTTACATAATTTTTCACTGAAATGTCATGAAATGGTCGAATCACCCCAAATTCCAAACTTTGATTTATGTATTGATTAGTGCTCAGTGGAATTAAAGTATTTAAATCCAACTCATTTATGTAGTTTAGAAGTGCATTCCCTTGTAAAGTAACGGAGGCAAACGTCAGTTTCCCTGAAATAAATGTTGTAGCTCAATAAATACAGTCTGTAGACGAACCTGGAATTAGCCCTCGGTCTATAAATACAGCATTATCGTTCCATGTCTGCAGATCTATTCCAATTAGAAATCTAGTATTTAAATCGGAATCAACAGTTAATTCTTCTTCAATGTGAACTGGTTGTGTAAATACAATCGATCCGTCAACGAAGTCGTCTGAGGTAATGAAAACCATTTCATCAACGAACTCCGAGAAGTCGATGTTATTCAAATGTTCTTTGATAATTAAATTCTGATTAATTTGCACCTGAAACTAGAACTGTATCAATCGGTTCCATCTATAACAGCTATACGTACAGGACTTTCAAAGGAAACTTTTCCCAGTAATTTGGTATTATCGGATTTGTATACCAACGTTTTCAAGAATTCTTCTAAAATGTTTTCATTGGCAAATCCATCGACTGTCAGCTTATTTATGTACGCTAATCTATCGAAAATTAAATCATCTGAAAAGAAAGAATACATATAAGTTTGTAAATTTAGTAACTTATTAATTTACCGTTGATTATGCAGGTATCTTCAAGAAATTTGAATGTTTTAAGGATGTATTCAACAGGAACATCATTTAAATTTCCATTAATTTCACTATCAAAGTTGATCAAAACGTTTCCGTGTATGTTTAAAGGCCCTGCTATAGTTTGTGGGCCAGTTTTGGTTAAAATATCATCGACATGGATATTGTTTAGGCGTTCAGAATTTATAATTCTTGTAACATGAAAGCCGTTTAGGAAAGTTTTAAAGCTATTTATTATAGGATCGACTTCACTCTTGAAGATTATGTTATCCGTAAAAAGTTTAAAGTCGACATTGTTAAAGTTCTTGAGGTTTAAGCTATCAAAAATTGCGTTTCCCTAAAAAATCACAAAGTAGATCAGTCATAAATCAAAATTTAATATTACCTGCACTAGTGCAACATCAAAATTATTATTCCTATCTTTCCATAAACAATTTTTCATTAAATTCTTTACGTGTTGACCATTTACATATTCGGCAATTAAGGAACCATTTATGTTCATATCTTTAAAAATATATATCAATTCCTTTATAGTGTAACAAAACTTCAACCTTACTTTCGATTGCAAGCTTTCCATCAAACAACATCTCTGAAATTGTATCTGCATAATACTGAAAATCAAATTTAGCAAAAGGCTCCTGATTGACAAAATCCGCCCTCAAGTTGTCGACATTCAAAGTGTTGATAGAATACGGTGCTGTTACAACTTGTTCCCGTGTCAAGCTCATCCTTTTGGCATCAAAGTCGTCTAGAGAGAAATCTGATATGGGACCTGAAAGATCACCTTGGACCAATACATTTTCTGCTTGAATTCTGTCCAGAACTGGAAAATTAATGAAAGTTCGATCGCCAGTCGTGTAAAAGTAGTCCGCTGGGCTTAGCCCGTTCAAAGTTTCGACAATTTCACAATTCGTAGCCAATATGTCAGGTAGTTGATTGTTGTTGTCAAAAATTAGAGTGGACGACACAAATTGTTCTCCAGATAATTTTACAGCTTCTTGGTCCAGCTGTGTAATGTTTATGCCTCCATACAAACCACCAAGAGCAAGATTTTCAAAGCTAACAGGACCATTTAATGTTTTCAATACAATTGTTTGCTCTGTGTCGGTAGTTATCACTGAATCAAGTGGAATGCTATTGATTGCATTGGAAGCTATGTTAAGTCCATTAACAACAGAGAAACCTACGGGAAAATCCTTTACGGAAGTTATCACTACCCCCTCTTCGTCCTAAAATAAAATATATTAAATCGAAAAACATTACATTTCATCTCCCATATTTGTCATAGTGAAAGTAAACCTTTTCAAAATACTGTCGCGGAATTATATTATGTCTAGCCATAAGCTAATTAATTTAGATCAAAAGATACAAGTCAGTGAAATTCCATTAAAATAATCAGATGCATTGAAAGTTATTCGCTCAATATGTCATCAGTAGAAAGTTCCGAATAATAATTAGCACTGACCGTATAAATTACGTCTTTTAGAATTTCTTCAAAATGAAAGCCGTTAAAACCATTCAGAATTGTAACATTTCCTTGTACTTCCAATTCTTTGAAAATTACGTTCGTTACTATTTCATTAGTTTCGCCCAGTAAAGGATTTGGCAAGAAGTCTTGAACATTCCATCCATCTATAGCACCGTCGACCTAAAAAGCTGTGTTATCTCCATCCAAGGTAAGATATGATATTTACATTTAGATTTTGTGTAACTTCGAGATCACCGAAAGTATAGCTCCCGTTTAGCGACTGGTTTTTAGTTAAAGTTACAAAGTTCCAAGGATTAAGTCCATTGACAGTTCCAGAAGTAATAATTTCCCTGGCATAAACAGGTCCTTGAAATACTTTATTCCCTAAAATTATTAATATAGTTCATAGTATTCATCACAGAAACAAAACAATACCGGTGATAATTGCAAAATCCAAGTCTTGATCTGAATCTTGAAAGATATAATCCTGTGGAAACTTTAGATCGTTTAAAGTTTCCGTTTCGAAGCTCTCTCCAAGAGTGATTTCCTATAATTATAATCCCTTTTACAACGTAACTACGAAATATGCTAAATGTAGGTACCCCTGCAATAACAGTCCCTCCAGGAATATGAGTTTCAACGCTCGTTAAACAGAGGCTTTCTACTAACTCCTTAAAGTTTTCTCCATTAACATTTTCAACTTCGACATTACCAGCGATGCGAACCTCATCAGCATTCAGATTACTAACAGTGTTCGTTTCAAAATCATATTTAATAGCAACTGGGATGTCGTTTACATGGGCAGCATTTATGTTTTCCGCCACTCTCACATGCTCAAACTCCATAGGTTCTAAAGCGAGACTTTCTCGTTTACCTACTTTTTCTCTGTAC
Source organism: Agriotes lineatus (assembly GCA_940337035.1). NCBI lineage: Eukaryota > Metazoa > Arthropoda > Insecta > Coleoptera > Elateridae > Agriotes > Agriotes lineatus. Next base: position 63,105,329 of record OW679197.1, on the reverse strand, counting down.
TTACCCACCTTGGTATTCTTCGTTCATTTGTACCACCTCATTTGTTAAGTCGTAATTGTTGACTTGGTCATTTACAGAAACATCGCCTATAACTCTGACTGGATTTTCATAAATGAGATTTCCAGTAACAAGAAGGGGTTGTTTAGGATCGAATATGATCTGCTCAGCAGGAACTCCATTAATGGTTTGAAAAGTTATGTTTTCAACCTCTAAATCTATAAAGGTTTTCTGGCCACCAATTGGTTGATTTGTGTGTGATTTACTAATATGATAAACTGGCAAATTAATTCGAGATTGTACCCAGCTGAAAAACAATAAAATTACCTGACCAAATCGTTGAAAACATCAGGAACTGGAGCCTGATTTAATTTCTCAATCGCAACACTTTTGAAACTAGTTCCAAGCTGGGCTTGGATGTCGCCATCTACAACTAATTCGTCGAATTGGTGTTCTGGCCTATTAAGAGGAACAGCAATTTTCAATATCGTTTTAGCGTTATCGAGGGCAGACCGAATTTTAGCAGCTTGGTCTCGAAGAGCCTGGATATTTACAGGTTCAGCTTGTAAGTTAGCTGCACGTGGTTGGTTATTTTCCTGATTTTCTTGGAAATTCGGAGTGGATAGAGATTTGAGCTTCCATGGGGCTGTTATTACGTTAGGTTCGTTCGGCTTCAAGGCATTCCGTAGGCGCATCTGAATTGCTTCAATGCGGGTTTGCTGGTCAGTTATCATTTCCTAAAATTTGTGGATATAATAATCAAGGTAAATATGCTTAACGACTGTCTTCACTCAAAAAAAAACTGAAACCATGGAAATAAAAAATGTATATCAATACAGTACAGCTCAACAGATATTACATTCTATTTTAACGCCACGGACAAAGTTATCCAAATCAGCATAAAAGTATGATCAAAAATTATTTTCATCTAGTTTGGCTATGGAATAGTTCCTAATTTATAAATGCTACAACGTTTATACTTAAATATCAAACTTGACATTTGATTTTTAAGTGACTTATAGTTGCATTCATAAATTAGGAACTATTCCATAGCCATACTAGATAAAATAATTTTTGATCATGTTACATTTCTAATGCAATCTAGATTCAGCAATTGTATTTTCGTTAGGTTATTTTATGGACAGTTCGATTAATATCGTATATTTGTTTAATGTTAATTATAACGTCAGATAGTAAAGTTCTATTTTATGACTATTGTGACACTTAATATTTGTTTGAAAACATTTCTCGTCGTCTCATAAGTTTAAGAGGTACGGAAATTAAATGGAAAGTTGACACTGTCAAGCTGAATCTGAAACGGGTCAATTCCTGCCACCTGTATTTATTCAAATGATATCTCTTCATTATATAATAATTAGCAATGAAGCCTGACAGTAAGTGCTCTTGTATTTATGCACGTAGTTTAGCACTATAGAGTGATATTTAATGTATGCGCAGTCAATGACTATAAGTGCGATGTGCTACGAGTGTGTGAAACAATGCGCCAACAAGGCAGTTTTAGCGCGGTAATAACCGGTCAGTATGGGAATCAACGCCGGAGGCCTGCAAAAGGATTCATTCGCGCTCAAGTGGTTGAATAGCGCAGATCAAGGGATTCGCACCCAAATTGTTAACAAGTGCGGGTCGTAGCGAGTTCGCTGATCAAACTCGCGAATTGTCAGCAACACTAAGCGGGCTAATAACAGCCCTAAACAGCACGGCATATACTGTGTGGGAATCGGCATTATTCGCCGTCGGCTCATGGTGCCCCTGAAAGAGACGCCAGCACCCAAAAGCAGCCAAATCTTGCCGCAATTGCAGCCTTGTCAGAAGACAGCTATCGTTGCCACATCATAGGAAAAGCACCTGCCTTAGTATACAGTTATAACGCTAGGAGCCTCTAAAAGCCAGGTTAGTTAATAGCCATAATTACCGTGCAAGCGAAATATTATTGCACCAGCTGGAGCCATTACTCGTGTGGTTGATCGCGCGGGGAATCACCTGCTGATCGAGCGTCGCAGTTACGTCATCACAACGTTCCCGCACTATTCTCAAAGACCGGTATCCGATTACGAGACTGCTCAAGAAGGGACAGCGTCGCAAGAAGTTTACTAGTACACACTATTTAACTTTGCGCCGATTAATGAATTCTTACGTATCTGTTTAAACCATTTTCATATATGTAGCGTGTTAGCTCTGTATTTTGCATGTACTTTCTTGTGCGTGTATTGGTTTGCAGATTATATATAGTCTTCATTGTAAACTGTTTAGCTTCTTGTGGTCATTCATATTTGCATTGGTGAGTACAACATTTCAGGTGTCTACGAGCTGGCCTTAAACAATATTTGTTGGCCTCAAATAGCATTAGCTTTCCTTTAGCCACTCTGCGAATATAAAAAAAGAGTCTCATAAGCATACCGACTGAATCAGCTAGCGAACCCAGGGCAAAGTAAAGTAATAATTCAGTAAGTGTAGGTAGGTAAAAGACGCCGCGCTTCAAACCTACTATATTTTTTATATATTTATGAATCAAGGAACATTAATAAAATATATAGTATTTTTTTAAATAGTATCTAGTTGACTGACTAATATAATTGAATAATGGGTTGCATAACTTTGTCAACAGCATTAAAAAATAGAGCTTACATGTGGGGGAACGATGCGCAGTAGCCGAAATGGTGGAATAGCGACGGAGCTCATTTATTTCGTAGTTCCCTAACTATGTTGAATAAGTCAGTCTTTTTTAACAATTTTGAGTGCTTATTAAGGTATGAAGTAAAAGAAGGGAACTAAAAAATAACAATAAAAGAGAAAGCACTGAAATCATATTTAGAAAACGCTCGCACCCTCAAACAAGAGCTTTGATTAATAATGTAAGTAAATTCTCATCTTAGAATAATACAAGTCAGTAAAATACAGTGGCTGTGAAAAAATATATACAATTTTTAATTAATTAACGCATATTTTCCATCTACTTTTGTATAATATTGAGCATTAAGCAAATATACTGAATGATATAACATTATGAAACATATTCAGTCTTCGCCGACTGGCTCAAATCCATCTGGAATATTTACTATTTATTCATTTAAGAGAAATACGGCTACAGCGGCCATGGATGCTTACATAACAACGCTACAAATAAACAAAAGCTTTCGGGCCACTTTTGGTGCCTATTAACTACTACCTTGTTTAAAAAAAAATAATACTTACTACTTCTTTACGTTTCAATGTCTTACTTTTAAGTTTTTCCGAGCTTTAGTAACATTTTAAAATTCTTTCCTTCTAATTCAGATAAAATGAAAATAATCAATAATTTTCCAAAGACAGATATATTTTTGTCGGAATTGAGGATTGAGCATTTGCATATTAATTTAAAATTTCATTACAAGCACCTTCTCTTTATAAGAATTTAAACAATTATCAAATTTGTGTTAGTAAAAATATACATACTAGCTTATTTAGCCCACCACATATGTGGCTTTATACTAATTAAAATAATTTTGCAACAAGAGAAAATGGTGCAGTCGGTATGATTCGAAAATCTGATTGCTAGTCAGACGGCTTAACTGCTCGATCAAGAAAGTTAGGCAGCACACAGGCTTATCGTTATATCATTATATGTGCAATATAGAACTGCACTAATAAATAAACCTATATCGCAATAAATAAAAACTATATGCACAAAACCGGAGAGATGGCTTAAGAAGAAAAAGTTATGCAATTCTATAGATGCATGAGTATAGGAAATATTTTATCAAAATTGATTATAAGTTAGAGAAAGATTTACCAAGTTCCACCAAAGATACAATTTGACGCTATATGAAACAGTTTCTAAATAATACTGTTGTATTTGTTAGTCGTATTTTATCTACAATAGTTAATTCACTTTTATTTGACAGTTTTACGTTTGTAAAACGACTGTTTAATAGTAAGATTCACGGGTAGCCCAGCATGGACTCGCTAACATTTTTAAGCACCCAAAATTTTAAATATAATGTCACATTATATTTTCAACGCAAATCTATTATCTAATGTAAAGTAAGTAAAGTTCATGCACTTCATTCCATGTAGAAACATGACCTGAGACAAGACGAGTCAGGGTCGCCGAAATATCTCTTTTCGAAACATTATCTAATGTAGTAATTTTAATTCACATTTAAAGTAATTTTTTATATTTCCCATGTTTTCTAAATTCTATAATAGATAAAATATTTTAAAATAAAGTTTATATACCTGACTTTTGTTACGTAACGGACTTCTTTTTTGTCTCAAAGCCGGCTATGTTTATTACTTTTTATGACAGAAACAAACTTGTTTTCCTGGCAACATATTAGTTAACTGCTAGATATTAAGTAATTATTAATTTGCCTCGAATTGAAAATAAAGAAATTTAGATTTACGGTTGGGAGAAAAACTTTGCATAAGTCACCTCTGGACTAAACTTTGTTAATTCCTCTACCGAAAATGTCATCGGCTCCCTTAGGTCGGCTAAGGTATTAGATACAATCTCAATATTAAAATTCTAGTTTACTCTCTTCATACATAAATAACTAATTTGTGTACTTGTACCGTAAATAACTATTTCATATAGTTCTACTTTTTTTAATTAACTTCATCGACTACTATAACATTTAACTCTTGAATAAAACTATTTTTAATTAAGCGCCAATAAATTGATCATTTAATAGAAATTAATGATACAAGTTTGATTATGAGCATCTTAGCGAAACGAGTTTGATTACCAAAACGAGGCGGTGAGCCGAGTTTTGCGACAATCAAACTAGTTTCGTTATGTGCCGTAAGCAAACGTGTATTGTTCAATATTTTATCTACATCAATAAATTCTAGTTCAATGTATTTTTCTATTAAAAAAAAATTTGCAAAGGGCTTTACTCAAAACTTCCCGAACATTGTTCCCAGATGAACAACGGTTGCGCTGACTGCGCCAGGCCCGCGCTGGCAATTCTTGCGATCCAGGTCTATTTAACGTAACGCACTTATTCGTTGTTCGTTTTTGTCTCGTACAACAGTTATCCTGTATTTGTTGATTCCCATTTTTGGCAAGGATAAAGCCACCACTATGCACAAATAAGTACTTTGTATTCCTCAGTTCAAGCAAAAATAAACAAAATTTAATTTTTTTAACGTGCTCACCCTGTATATATTTGTACCGGTTTCATGTCAGGTGTATATATAATGTGTATGCAAAATATCATCTTCTACCGACAAATAGTTTTGGAGTTATATTGCCAACTGACAGACGTAATAGAGAAAACCTGTTTTTCGTCATCTAGAGACCCTGAAACGCGAAGATCTGAAGAAATCCCGGAAGGTGATTTTTTCGTGATTACAATACTTCGTCTTTCAGACGAGGGAAGTAAAAAGTACGGTAATATATATGCACTACCGCACTGAGTGCGGTAATATCCATTAATGCGGTAATGAAGCACTCAGTGCGGTAATGGATAGATATTACCGCACTCAGTGCGGTAATGAATATTACCGCACTCTTTTTATACATTGAACCAGAGTTTATTGATGAAGATAAAATATTGAACAATACACGTTTGCTTATGGCACACAACCAAACTCGTTTGATTGCCGCAAAACTCGGCTCACCGCCTCGTTTTGGCAATCAAACTCGTTTCGTTAAGATGCTCATAATCAAACTTGTATCGTTAATATCTATTATCTTCATCCGTGTTGTTATAGCGTCTTAACCAAATTAATTTTAGTATCGTTAAGAGCTTCATTACCGCACTGAGTGCGGTAATGGATATTACCGCACTCAGTGCGGTAATGGACAAATATTACCGCACTCAGTGCGGTAATGAATATTACCGCACTCTTTTTATACAGTGAACCAGAGTTTATTGATGAAGATAAAATATTGAACAATACACGTTTGCTTATGGCACACAACGAAACTCGTTTGATTGCCGCAAAACTCGGCTCACCGCCTCGTTTTGGCAATCAAACTCGTTTCGTTAAGATGCTCATAATCAAACTTGTATCGTTAATATCTATAACAACACCGATGAAGATAATAGTAATTTACGATACAAGTGCGTAAAGCTAATCTTTAGTCACGAGTGGGGTAGAGTTAACTCGAGTGAGAGAGCATTTTAAGCCCTGCGAATGACTAAAGATACTGTACGCATGTGTATCGTACAATATTTGATCTAGGATAGAATCTCGAAAACACGGTAAATATAAACAAATATTTTAAATGTAAATTAGGATTACTAGCAACCGGTCGTAATTTTGCGTGGTCTAAAATTTTAAAACACATTGTTACTGATGACGTGACTAATGAAATTATTTTAAACAAGTTGCTACTGACGACGTAAACTAATGAAAACATGTTATTAAACAGTCGTTTTACAAACTGAAAATGCCATCTAAAAGTCAATTTTACACACTGTCGTAGATACAAAATGTTAACGCTGTTTTCATAGTTATTATAGTGATATGAAATGGGATTTATGTAGATCTAATTTAAAAAATGAAGTGCCCCAAGCAAAATTCGAACCCGCTTGTAACAGTTCTATAACGTCATTCGGAGGGTCACCCATAACTGCTTTTAAAATGCAAAGCTGCAACTTCTCACTTTTCGATTTGCAACTTTTAATCAATTTTTATTACATGAAAAATATTTATGAAAAATTAAAAAGTAGAATTTCATCAAAATTATGCAAAGTGCAAGTGGACAGTTGAAAACTAGCAAAGTTGATTAAAATATTTTATGAAATACAAAACCCTTTCAAAATTTAAAAGTCCAAAGTGCAAAGTAACATTTTGCAAAGTTCTTTTATGGAGTAGAGCCATTGTTCTAAAAGTCTGGGTTCTGACCTTAAATGTAAAAAACTCGATTTTTTAATTATAATTGATAAATATTTTAATTTCCATTACAGATAATTTGAAGTTTATATAGTAAATATAAGAGGAGTATGAAAACGCTAACTAATAAAATACATATTTTTAAATCGGCAGTGAAGTACCTCCAAATCGTCATAATGGTGGCGGGGCGACAGATAAACGTCAACCGACGTCAAAATAACCTAGAAAAGTTGGTTAAAATGTTGTAATTTCACGATTTCTCGTACTGAAGTTCCTTTTTATCCCGCATGTGGATTCCACATTCGTGATAAAAAAGTTAAACGTCAATGCTTTGGTATACAAACTATTGACTTTTAAAAATTGGAAAATAAGCCATTACCAACTTTTACTTCCCATCCCGGGCGGAAAGTAGATGACCATAACAGCGATGGGAGGTAATCCATTCCCGACTGCTGTCATGGCAACAAATTTTCGCCGCATTGTATTATTATTAACTCACAACGTTTACTTTACTTCCAGCTAGCCGGGAAAGGTTTTTCCCGGCTAGCTGAACGTCAGTTTCAATGAACTTATCATGTTACCTAGCAATAGCCACACAGATTCCTTTTTTATTCCGCACTCCGCCAACAGCCGTTAGGCCGATTATAGGCGTCACTGTACATTTTATGTGGACTTCCAACCCCACTAACGACTGTCATGATGTTATTATGGCAACCGGGAACAACTTTTTTCCGTGGCAGCCGTACCACGAGGTGCCAGGAGAAGCAGCCGTGGAACCCCCATCCAAGTTCTGACCAGAAAGAGCGTTGCTTAACTCTGCTGATCGAACGTGGACGCTTGTTCAAGCTACACCACCCGGGACCCTTTGTTAAAGTGACTTACTAAACTGCAATAAAAATAGGTATGGGAATTTGAAACTTAGCTAACTAAATAAATAATAACAAAAATCGATTATGAGTAATATAGTATACATACCACGGCGAAAGTTTCATTCCTGTTTCGAAATAAAGTTGGCCTCGACGTTTCGTGTCTCGGTAAACTACTTGATCTCTCGACAGTAATGCAACACTTTCCACCTCGGTATGTAAAAAAACTCATTTAGGGCAAGGCTTGGAGAGAAAGATAAAAAATCTAGTCATGTCTTAACTTATCCCTGTAGGTAAATGGCAGATTGCTTTTTGTTTATGAAAACACCTGTCACTATGACAGGAAAAAGTTTACACTGCATTAAGTTTACTTGTATCAAGTAAAAAGGAAAATAAGATGGCATTTACACAACAACGACGAGTGCATTTATCACCATCAATAAAAAAAATTTTTTTTAAGTGTTTTGTATATTTTAAGAAAAATAGTTCTCAAGATCAAGATGTAATTTAGTTCTCTCTGATTTATCGTAGTCCATTTGCTTCAATGGGTATGTATCAAGTTATGGAAAACTTCAATTTGATTATGGCATACTGCGAATGAGCTTTTTTTAAACACGATACTATTGTTCAACTTCAGTTTTGAAGAACTGTCAAATACATTTTTCCAATTATTGTTTAGAGTAAAGTGGTTGTGAATAAAATAGTGTATATACCACGTTGAAAAGTTTCACCTCGGTATGTAACATACTATAACATTACTATAGCTCCATACGTTGACGTTATTTTAGTGCTAGGAAATTAGCTTTCATCGCATTTCAAATTGGTAATGTACTACATCTCTACATTCAAAATCGTTTAGAAAGGTGGTACTTTTCTACATTAACAACACTTTGCTGTATAGCAACGGCGATTCATTTTACGTTTAGCAGTACTGAAGTGTATTGTTGGTGGCACTGTAAGTCTATGTCACATTCGAGGTTAGCAGGTTAGGTTTTACGTCAGTTTTGACATAGACTGACGCAAAATCTAATCTGCTAACTACAAATTTGACATAGACTTACAGTAGTGCCAAACGCATAACATCAACTGAAGCTGCTTATTGCATTTTAGTACATAGAAACGGTTCTGCTCAGCTTGGTTATTTTTTGACATTTAGTGTCACTTTTATATAAAAAATTAACATCTCATATTTCTTATGTAATAGTATAAGCAACACTTGCTGCGTAATATACTATTTCCGTTCTAGAATTACAGACGTTCTCATTTTACAGTCTACAATTTATGCAAGGTATTGGGTTCTAGCTTCTAGAATTAACAAAGATTTTATATTAAGCAATAGTGCTGAAGTAGCTCTATAACCCTTCCAAGCAAAAAATTGGAAGGTCAATTTTTCCAAAATTCGAAAGTAAAAAACTCAAAACTTTAAAAAATTGGGGTGTAAAATTTATAATTCTATTTGAAATATTTTATCGAATTTTATACATACACAAATTGAAAATCTCAGCTAGAATTGCAGAGAAAAGAATGTTGAAAATTTAAAAACAATTGTCCTACATAAAAATAAGTGCAAGAAAAAATATACGGTACCCCCCACCCAAGAAAGTCGCCCTTCGGTGCTTTCCAAGAATACTTCGACACTGAGCATCACTCCGTTTAGCTAGTACAATGAATGTTATGAACCAGTTCTTTATAAAAAAAAAAAACAAAAAAAAATTGCCTTCAACCATAGAGTCCGCCCAACGTAAGATAGGGACAGGCACGTCATCATTGCCAGGGTGCGCAGTGGTTTGGCGATTATCCCGATGGGCCATGGTTACGTAGCAACGGCACGTTCTTAAATAGGCGTTCTGTTACCAGGGGGTTTAGTTGTTGATAGGATACGCGATGAGTTCACTTGTATCCGTGTACGCCACTGCCAATTCTTGAGGCGCGTGACGTAACAAAAACAGCCGTTTCCTTCGTCTTTTAGACGAGGGAAGTAAAAATGATGAGAAGCGAAAAAATCACCATCTGAGATTTCTTCAGATCTTCACGTTTCAGGGTCCCTAGATGACGAAAAAGAGGTTTTCTTAATTCCGTCTGTCAGTCTGTTGGCGACATAACTCAAAAACTATATGATGGAGTAAGACGATATTTTGCATCCAGATTATACGTCTACCTGGCATAAAACCGGGAAATTTTCGGAGAAATATATACAGGAACACCGTAAAAAATAAAATTTTGTTTAGTTTTGCTTCAACTGAGAAATAGATAAAAGTAACAATTTGCATATAGCTCAGCCTTTATCATTGCCGAACATGAGACCTATTAGATACAGAGTAAACATAAAAAATGGGACAGAATAGTATGGTGGTTTATAAGGCAGCAGAGACTCGAACACGGTCGTGGCTCAGTTGTTCAAGCGGTTGCAAGTAATGGATCCGAGCGGAGGACTAGAAACTGGGCTCGAAATATTCGCCTGGAAGCGCGGAGTTCGAATCCCAGCAGACTATTTTTTTAAATTGTTGTTCCGTGTAACCCCTTTACACATTTTTTAAATATAAAAGGTTGAAATTTGTGCAGAATTTGACGATATAATGCCACTTATAATTAACATCAGCGTCAGACCTACTAAAATATCATTTGTATGTTTATTAAGTATTCTATGTTTTGTTCATGCTACCTCATTGCTATTGTATAGTATGATCAAAACTTATTTTCATCTAGTATGGCTATGGACTAGTTCCTAATTTATAAATGCAACTATAAGTCACTTAAAAATCAAATGTCAAATTTTATATTTAAGTGTAAATGTAGTTGCATTCCTAAATTATTTTATAATAATTCCTAGATGAAAATAATTGTTGATCATACTTTATTTAATTATAAGCTGATCGATATGTGCAGAGTCAGGCAATACTAGCGATATTTGCATATATTTTTGATACCATTAGCTATAGCAAAAAAAATCATTACAAAACTTTAATACGACTTACTGCTCTACAGGTCTGTGTTGTTGATTGTTTTTTTCGCGGCACACTTTATCAGCGCCACAATCTTAGATTTTTTTGAATAGCTCAGGTACCTTTTTTGTCTATTCTGATTCCCTTTTTAATTGAATGCATTCAAAAACCATAGCGTTGACCGCATTTTTTTTTTTAAATAAGTAGTTAGGATTAATAAAAAAATCTGAATTTACTATTGTGACAATTTTATAGTAGCTAGAACTGTTTTAATTCGTTTTTGTTCCTTGTTTTCAAACAGTCAACGCCTACTTGGTTAATTTCTACAGAAATTATTAGCAAAAAATCCTGCTTTTACGTTACATTTATTGTATTTTACTGAAGATTTTTTCTATCCACCACTAGGATTCTTTTGTAAATTCATAAAGAGAATTAATCAGGTAATCAGAATTTTCAAAAAAAAGTATCCGTACCATTCAAAAAAATTCAAGATGTCGGCACTGATCAACCAGGGGCCGTGAGAAAAACAATTTACTGTACAGAATTATAGTGTAGTAAGTCTCATTACAGTTTGTGATAAACTATTTTTGTTATAGCTAACAGTATCAAAAATATATGCAAATATCGCTAGGGTTGCCTCACTTTGTTTATAGAAATTCCCAAACTAAATATTTGAATAAAACTGTAATATAGTAAGTTGCTTTGCAAGTTCATGATTAATAAATGCAAATGTGTTTCCCCATATAAAGGTTAAAAAAGTGAAAGCTTTAGTCAAATGCCTTCGTGACTGTCACAATAAAGTGAAATGTCGATTTCGTCTGCTGATATGATGTACCATATTTTTGCTATATTTGAAACAACTTTCGAAGTCATATTTACATTGTTATTGGTTTATATATTCTACTTTTAACGTTTGGTTTCGCTGGCATTTTATCAAATGCACAAATAATTTTTTATACCTAAATAATAAAACTAAAGACCTGCAATTTTTTCCGAGTTTCCACCAGCTTTTCTATTTCCAACTCGACTGGGCTCTTGAGCTTTTTCATAGCCGTGCGTATCATAAACAGCCCTGAACTCTCTTTATGGGGAACTAAAACGCCCAAAATGCTCCCCAAAGACAAAACAGCAGCGCCGGATAATCCTCCATCTCCTTCTTCATCCACCATGCAGGCTAACCCGTTTTCGACCTCTCCATAAAAGGCGCAAGGGACTTCTTCGTGAGCTACGAATTTTTCACCGTCGTAAAGCACGACCTCCAGAAAAAAAGATCTGTGGGATCCGTGATATACAGAGCGCTGCAAAATTAAAATGACCTCGTCGCGGTAGGTTTTTACGGGAACGGGCAGCCAAAAGTCTACTTCGTTAAGGTTCAGCCCTCTGATTTTTTCTGGCACGATGTGCTGTTTTGTGAACCTATAAATTCCAGCGCTGGCGCCGCCTACTGCCAAAAAGGATTTGAAGCCAATTTTGAAGGAGCACAGGTCCACCACATCGTCGCTGCTTAGGTTTTGATGCAATTGGAAACGATTTTCTATAAATTTAAAAACCAGGACGGCATTTACATCCTTCTGAGGTAGCGATAAGTAGACGTCGGGGCCGTAAGTGTTGATCGCCGACTTATTGGTCGAGGAAAAAAGTCGCAGAGTTTGAGAAAGCCTGCAAAGTATTTCCCATTAGTAATTTACAACCGGCGACGCTAATTAACCTACCAAAAGTCCTGGCCTGAAGCGTGTAAGAAAAATTCGTATACATCCGCAGTGCTGTTACGTTCAGCCTGGTTCACAATTAACAGTCTGCGTTTATCGTCTTCTAATTTAAAGTAGCGCAAATGGGAGACGTTTTTGTGCACGTGCCATGTCCAAAAATGTTCCTGCAATTTAGACATGTCGCACTGGGAATTACAATGTTGATTAATGAGTTACCAAGTAGTGCTCGTTGACTTTGAACCACAGTAGATCCGGACTGGATCCGGAAGAAGCGACCACTAGAATTACTTCCGGTTTTCCTAAATCCCCATTCCAGTATTCAAACAACTCTAAATCGGTGAGAGTGGTGTTCAGAGCTAAAATATGCACAATGCAAAATATTTTGACTACTTTACAATCTGTCTTAAGCATTTTTAATTAATTCAAAAGATATACACATAAATACCGTAACAATATATTCATTTTTGGCCAAGGCGTAGGTTAGGACCGAAATACACAAAAAATATTCAAGGGAGACAAATATTATACTTATATTTCGTCATTTAAAGTAGGACAAGTAGCTTAAACTTTCAGCACAGATTAGGAAAATTTTAGTGTGCCAATAAATGCCGCCGCCTTTCGTCAGTCAATTTTATACAAAAAATACAGCAAAAAAGTTATATCACCGACATTCCTCAGAGATTTATGTTTAAATATTAGTTAATAGTACCAGTAAGAGAGAAAAATATAGTCAAACCCAAAAACCACTTTTAAATTTATTATTATAAACACAATAAATTAGTAACCACTTTTTTGTTTTTCTATATTTAACATTATAAACATATTGAAAATATGAACGTATTTAAAACATTACATTAATTTTGAATCTAAGAACTTTTATATGTGATAGAATATGTATGTAGTTAATATTGTGGCTATCTTTGTCAAAAGTATTAAAATATTATCCTAAATTAAATAGTACATTACGAGAGGAAGGAAATATATGATTTTTTCCAAGATACACGTTTGAAGCCCAAAAGCGAAGCCTGAGGGCTACATAGGTATGCACCGAGTTCTCTCCTGCCATGTAAACAGGGTTATTCAGTTTCAAGGGTCATCATTGGGGTTAAGAAAACGGTAATAGATATAAGGTCGGTTACATTGGAGCAACGGCAGATTCTAATGTTGAATAATATTTAAAAAATAAGTTGAATTGTACTAGCAGTCTCACTTCTCGAGTTACACCCAAAAAACGAACCATTTAAAGTTTGATTTTAACATTATTAATATATTCTTTTAAAGAGTGATCCAAAACTAATTTTAGATTTGACACCTTTTTTTGTTTTTGTACATAACTAAGGCTGCTAGTTTCAATTTTGCTTTTCTGAACAGTATTCGGCATTGGAATCTGCAACTTTGCGCCAATTTAACCGATTTGGCATCACTTACCATTTTCGAAATCCTAATGATATGCATCGACATTGAATAATCTTGTATAGTATTTTTCAAAAGACTCAATGTTATTTTGAATAGTTTATTTTCTGTTTTTAAAATGTCGGTAAATGTGTAAATTCGAAAATGTTTATAAATGCGTTAAAATCAATAAAATATTATTGCCTCTTTGAATTTTGAATGTTAATTTAGTTGTTTTTGAACGTTTGCAACAAAATTATTTCTTTTCTGTATCTTGCTAAAAATATTATCGTTTTAATATCTTATTTTTATATTTTTAGTCCTTGAAATAATTGAATCTGTTAAGAACATTACAATATTTTTGCCATTAAATATATTAATCTTTTACTTAAATATACATATTTTGAAGTATGTTACCTCGCGGTATTTTTTTTTAATTTTTATTTACTCTAATTCTGTTACAGAAGATTTGCGGAACTAATATTTAAATATATCCGGGACTAAAACACAATTAATACTCAATTAAAATATCTTGCAATCTTTTTCAAGTACTAAAACGTGTTTGCTTTTTAGAATACGACGTTTGGGACAAAACAAAATTTTAGTTTTCTCCAAAATACTACTACCAAAATTTTAGATGTACTGGAAATATTAACGTTATTCAATTTTTTTTAAGTTTTGAAACATATTTAGCTTTCGTTTTTAAGAGTATCGACGACGACCTTTAACTATTCCCCATGTTAAAAAAAAGAGTGGAACTTTCTGGAAAATTATTTAAAACAAAATAAGGGGCGCGAAGCTACTCAGAGGAATTCAAAGTAAACAAGGAATTAAACCTGGATGGTGCATTTCTCCATTTTTATTTAAAATATACAGGGTAAATATGTACCCCTGGCCTGTACCTTGAAGAGTATAACCATTAAAACCATATTTAGCTGCAGTGTAATCGTCATTTACCAAAGGCTCACTATATGTATATCTTTTCGTCATTTAATAGAGTTTCATTTTCTCTTCTCGTCATTGTCAATTTTTTTATATTACGTAAGAATTGTTTGCGAAAGCTAAAAGTAAGTAAAATTGGTTAGCCACGCTTGGTTAAAACACGATTTAATTAAAAATGTATAGATAACAATTCAAACCTTACCCACCAACTTGTTACTCAGTTTTTGAGGAAAATTCGTATGCAAAATAGCAAAAATGTAATACTAATGAAAATAAAACTCCATGAAATAAATAATATATATATATATATATATATATACAGAGTTTTCCGATTGCTTTTCACCATGTATCAATCGCGTTTCACTGTTTGTCGGATGAAATTCCCATTTATCAATATGCACAAGTGTTGACAAGAGGGAAAAACATTTGAAAGTGAAACACAACTGATACATGGTGAAAAGCAATCGGAAGACCCTGTAAATATAAATAGTGCAATTATAAAATGCAACTTACTTCACAGTTCCACCATTTTAGAAAATAAAATCGATCTTTTCTGGTAAAATAAAATTGTTAATAATTGGGGTTTGTTCTTCAGGGCAGCAATTCAAATTAAATTTCTTTTCTCTAAGACAGTAGTTCGGAAAACTTTATTCCTTTGTCAAGGCAAAAAGTGAGGTTAGTACGTCATTTTTTTGCAGAGTGAGTAATAAGCAAATCATATCTTGCTTAGTGCATTAAGTTAGTAGTTGAAAACAATCGTTAGGTAGCTTCATTCATCCTTAGCATAGAATTTCGGCTTAGACCGCGTAGTATTTGTATATGAACACCCAGCATTTTCTGGCTTAATGTGCCTTGCACCTTGTGAAGTCGAGCAAAAATTCGCGCGATGGCCATGCTCTTTGGTGGCTCGTGTTGTTTGAGTATCTTGAGAACGAGGATACTTAGGCAGGTTTGGCCGTTTTGCTGTTTGTGCATCCATATTCACTAACGTTTCGCAAGACCTTGCAGCTTGCATCATCAGAGTGAAAGTCGCACTAAGAACCGAAGGTCGGTGTGGAGCTATTTATAGTCCTCTGTGCCAGGCGCGCGGAGTGGCGTAACGCTGGCGCTGGTTGGTCGTCCGAGTGCAACGTAATCCGTGGGGCGGACGTGGACCCCTGTGATACACGATCTAAAGCGTTACAACCACTCTGCGTCATACGGCCACGCCCCACGGATTACGCTGCACTCGGACCACCAACCAGCGCCAGCGTTACGCCACTCCGCGCGCCTGGCACAGAGGACTATAAATAGCTCCACACCGACCTTCGGTTCTTAGTGCGACTTTCACTCTGATGATGCAAGCTGCAAGGTCTTGCGAAACGTTAGTGAATATGGATGCACAAACAGCAAAACGGCCAAACCTGCCTAAGTATCCTCGTTCTCAAGATACTCAAACAACACGAGCCACCAAAGAGCATGGCCATCGCGCGGGTTTTTGCTCGACTTCACAAGGTGCAAGGCACATTAAGCCAGAAAATGCTGGGTGTTCATATACAAATACTACGCGGTCTAAGCCGAAATTCTATGCTAAGGAGAATAATTTGAGTAACCGCGAAAGCCTCAAACAATACATAGCTTCATTCATACCACAGTATATTGAGTAATAAAAAATAAACAAATTACAACTTCTTATATAAAACAGTGCTTTATTCCATTCTAACGTACTAATTTCACTTTCTTGCATGGATAAAAGAATACGGTTTTCCGAAATATTAGCTTAGACACAAGACTTTTCTTTTGAATTGTTGCCCTTAAGAACGAAACCCAGTTATTAGAGATTTTGTTTTATTACCCAGTCGTCCATTACCGTGTTGCAGTTTTTTTTCTGATAATCTTGTAGAGAGATCTATAGAGAGCATCCTGTACATTATGGAAGCGTATGAGAGTATGTGAGTATGAAAGAAGACGAACAGTTCAAGAACACGATCTACATATAAAGACAAGAAGTAAATAATATACCTGAAGTTTATAATAATATCAAATGGCACGGTATTAACGAGATATCTAAAACAAAGTCGCATACATAACAGACACAATAAAGATAGAACAATGTGAGAGGAAGCATTAACAGATAATTTTGAAAAGAAAATCGGTACAAAGAAGCATTAGGAGAAGACCAAAGAAAAGTTGAAACCAGTGAACAGAATGATATACAAAAACTAACAAAATATATAAAGATAGAGTAGCAAGGGCTATTGCATCGCAGAACACGACCAGAAGCTGTTGAAAACCGTTCTTATTGATATATTTAAACCAGTGTTGATTAATCTTTAAAGCTATAAAAATATGTCACCTTAATGGACACAAACAAAATATATGCTTTAGAAGTCAGAAAGAACAAAGATTCAGCAATAGTACTGAAAGCGAAAGGAGAAATCTGGAATAAAACTGGCGAAAAACTGAGAGAAAACGACGTGAAACTATTCTGCAGTGTATAAACATTTTAGAAGCAAGAAGCAAAATCTTATGAGACAACTAAAGGATAAGGATGGCCAAATTCTGAGTTTAGGAAGTGAGATAATGGAAAAATAGAAAGGAATATTTTGAAAAAATTTTTAATTCTACACGATATAGCTAGTGCACAACACCAAACTGTAAATGGTGAGTTCGTCATAACAGCGGAAGAACTAATGAAGAAAACAAGAGCTTTAAAGTTACGGAAAACTCCTGGCTGTGATGAAATGGCTTCAGGAATGTTAAAATGTTTAATTGATGAAAATTTAGACAAGCTGCTAGAACCTAAAAGTAGTACCTTGATAATACAACCGTTAATTAAGAAAGGGAATTTGAGAGATTACGATTTCTGAGGCATATCACTACTGTGTATAGCAGGAAAAATATGTAAGTAAATTGTAGAAAAAAGCATAATTATACAGCAGAACCTTATTGACACTCAAAGTGGTTTTAGCAAAGGATGCAGCACACAAAATAACACCTTTTCTTGCGATAAATAACATCAGCAAAAATCAAAAATCTATACTTATGCTTCACAAGTACGAAAAAGCTCTCAACAACATAAAAATATAGTCAATTTGGCAATTAAAAGTTTATATGGAAACACGAAAGATCAACTTAGGGTAGGACAACGGTTATTCACAACAAAGGAACCATTATCGAAGATAAGAAAACAAAATTGGGCGGTATTATATGCAACCAGTACCAGTACAGCGCGGAAAGAAAATAAAATCGAAACGTATAGGTAAGAACCGATGACGCAACAAAACTTGATTTGGAAATCAATATCGAACAAACCAATTCGTTAAGGGTACTTTAGAGGACGAACTCAACAATAGAATAACATCGGTAAGAGAATTGTTTGTTTCCTTCAACAAATGATTCTTGTCGCATAAAGAAATCTCGAGGAAAACCAAAATGATAGTATACTAATTATACCACTCCGTATAACATCAACCAATAAAAATCGGTAAAAATGCATAGTTGTACAGGTACTAACTTTTGATAATGTACAGCAACAGTGATAATCATATACATTCTTGACTAATAAGTGATAGTCAAATACCTTTACAAACATCGAGTTATCTGCTGAAAGTACTATTGTCATAGCAACCACACTAGCTGTACTTTTAATATTTTGAAATAAACTGTTCAAATGTTGTTTATTGACTCGTGATACAATCTAGCCGAATAAAACTCCTGTCTTCTTAATTATCAAATAATTTCTGTTTACACTCGATATATTGTTTATATATTGTTTTATATATTTCCAAGCAATATATTTCGTGTAAACGGAAACGATTATTTGATAATCAAGAAGCCACTATAGTCCAAGAGCCAGCAACGGATTTCTTACAGTATTTTTAACAAGTCTGTAACTGTTATGAAAGGTTCCTTCGAATATACTGAGAAGGAAACCCTTAGTCTGCCAAGCCTGCGGTGGTGGTTTTAGCCCCCTTGCGTCCTTGAAGGGCGGAAAAAAATTATGTGTCAAAACTGACACAAAACCTAGGAATAATATGTTGGTAAAACTGTAAGTCTATGTCAAATTCGAGGTTAGCAGGTTAGATTTTGCGTCAGTCTGTGTCAAAACTGACGGGAAACCTAACCTGGTAACCTCGAATTTGACAGACTTACAGTGCCACCAACTTATTATTCGCACGTTTGAATTTCCACAGCCCGCTGAAGATCAGTTTTTTTGGATCTCTCGATATTTTACAGTAAATGGTTAAGTTTATTATGCACCTTTATGTGAATCTGGAGCAAACTTACCACCCGCGAAAGCGTCTGTCCATCTTTTTACTTACATAAGATATGATTACCTTTAACATAGCAAAGAGCCAGACTTGTTATTATACTTTTTTCCATCCTTCATGGATGCAAGAGGGCCAAAACCACCACCACAGGATTGCCAGACTTCGGGTTTTCTTCTCAGTATACTCAAAGGGACCTTCCATAACAGTTACACGCTTGTTAAAAATACTGTAAGCAAACCCGTTGCTGGCTCTTGAACTACTAGTTGCATTATATATGACAATACAGGGTGTCAAAAACTTGGTATTACCAGAAAGACAAAAGAACAGAATTCGAGCTATAGAAATGAAGTACTTGAAACGTACTCTGGGAGTAAACAGAACTGATAAGATTAAAACTCAGTCGAGTTTTGCCTCTGTCGTGGTTCACACGTTGAGTTACCGTACTCTTCTATCCCTTCCCTCGCAAAGAGTTTCGCCTCTGGCGTGGTTAGAATGTTGAGTTACCGTGCTCTTTTGATTTTTCCCCCATCCACCTATTACCTCACCAAAATTTCATGAAAATATTTTAAACTGTTTTCGAGATATCGCCTTGTAACGCTTTAAAAAACTCATCTGGTATACTACGAACAGGACAGGCATTATAACGAAGTAACAAGGATCTAACCTATTTTGACAACAGATATCTGCTATCATTTCTGTCCTGAAATGGATAACTACTAAGTAACGGAAAAAGTCCAAGTGGTAAAATGGTATTGTCAGGGTCAAAAATTCCTGGAAATTCAAAATTATTTCATAAACACATCTGAAAATAGGCCTTCTCCATCATTGTCAACGTTGCAATGTTTTCCCCAAAAGCTTAGTGTTTTCAACGAAAACATGGATTTAAAGAAACTTACGGTTTGTACTACCGCCAATGACCATCCAGATTATTTCCTTAAAACAGATTTTGAATTAGTAGATTAAGGTGCTTCCATCTTTAGAATTATTTTACGAGAAAATGGTTATCGATCCTACAAACTACAAAAGACACACGAAATAGTTTCCGGTGACCATTTCAGATACATGGAATTTTGTGAAACTGTATTAGAAATGGTGAATAATGACAAAAACTTCCTGAGGAAAGTCGTTTTCGCTGATGAATCGACATTTCCAGTGCATGGTCGCCATTAGGGTGCCTTGATGTCAATTTGACGTATTTGTCCTATAACAGGGTGCAAACAGATCGTTCTCCGCTCTCACTCTAAAGTCGTTTAGAGTGAGAGGGGGCAACGATTAATGTACGGACCAATCGTTGTCCCCTCTCACTCTAAAGTACTTTAAAGTGAAAGGGGACAACGATCTGTCCGTACCCTGGAAAGGGTAAATACGTCAAATTGAGATCAAGGCACCCTAATGGTCCCTAACGTCAATTTGACTTATTGGTCTATCATGGGTGGAAAATTTAATGAACTGCGGTTACAACAGTATTTTAGTTCATGAATATCTAAACAATACATTTTCAAATAGATTTTTGACTGGACAAAGAACCATTTTGTGGCCAGCTAGATTTCCAGATCTTTCTCCCAATGATTTTTTCTTATGGGAGGGAGGGGGCTACATAAAATAGAAAAGTCATGGTTTTCAAGACAATATAGCTAAAAATTTGGAAATACTGCGATTAAAAATAGAAGAGGCGTTTAAGAGTATTAGCCCTAATATGTTGATTAGTGTGCGGTGAAGTTTTTATGATCGCTGAGGTAATTGTTAAGACGAGCTCTTTGAACACGAGCTAATTTTAACTTTTTGAATGTTGTTTTATTTAAAAATAACTTATTTTGTTAACACCTTTTTTACTATGATTTAATTTGTTCAGAATATATTGTTTATTTCTTCAAAATGGGTTGTGAACTTTATACTGTAATCACAGAATATCACAGTATCTTTTGCAACCTACATGTGATATAATAATTCATTTTATGTAATTCTGAGCTAATATAATGACATTTTGTTGTCGTTTTCAACATCAAAACGATGCACATATTCGCACTAGTTGTAATATGAGATTTCATATTGGCACTAGTGCTACTATAAAAATTTAGAATTTGTAGATTTAAGTAAATTGATTTACTATAAAAATTAATATGACTCAAAATTACAGAAACTCTTGTATGCAACACGTAGAAAAATTAGTGTTTTTCACACACCACGTGTTGCCCAATTCGCTAGCGCTCGTAGGACAAACTTCACGTCTAGTATGAAAAACACTTTCATTTAGCAACTTCATACATAAATAGCTATATAAAAATTACACTATGGGTGAATGCGTCATCTGTGTTCAACATCGGACCATCGGTCTTGGCATCTTTTAGACAATCGTAAATTTACCCTTATTTATTCATGTTTGCAGTTTATGAATTTTCTCTGTATATGTCTAGGAAACATTTTGGTCACATAATATCATGATTATAAAAAGTATATATTTAACAATAAGCGAAACGTAAGTAATATCTGATGCCACCATGAAATTATTATCTCTTAACATGTCTTTTAAATAATATACCATTATTTTTATGTAATCAAAGGAATAGTTTTCATATTTTTATATAAGCGCCTATGTCATGTTTCTATTTATCTACCTAGGAACTTGATTAAAACCTTAAAAATGTGGTGAGCCAGTTTTTGTCAATCTAATTATAGATTACATGTCGTTCCAATCCACATTCACTTTCCTATATAACTTTCAAACTATTAATATATCTGCAAAAACAAATAATCAGCCAGAAACATAAAATTAAATGACGATTCATTGCATAAATCCAAACATGCCAGGCCCGACATCACCGGAACTGACATTTTTAATAACAGTCTTTATATAAAGACATTCCAATTTGTTCTTCATTAAAAGTTTCATTTTACACATCACATAGGCATAAAAAATAGTGACTTTCTTCGAAATGTTTTACGTAATAGAGCCTTTAACAATTTCAGTCTTAATCTTTGTTGCGTAAAATAACAATTACCAGTAACGTTGGCACTTATTGCAAAACGTCTTTTATCAGGACTAAGGTCTGCAATTACAGTTGTAACACCGGTCGCCATTAACCCAACGGCGTAATTTCTACTTCCTGCTGATATGGTCTTCCAGCAGATGACATCCTTTCCGAAGTTAAAGTTCTCATCTGATACCACGTCGGTTATGATAAGCTCTACAAAGGCATGGTTAAAACCACGTTAAATTCTATAAGACAAAGCACTGACCTTCTCGATTTCCATGACCTGTGCCAAACTGATAGGAATGCCAGATGGTATCGTCACCGCCACAAGACACAAACTTGGTACATGCAACAATTACACATAAGTAGCAGAACGTGAGATGGGCTACTTTCGACATTTCTGTAAAACACGAGTGAGACGTCTGTCGTCTTAAAACTTACTCTGCGAATAGGCCTCAACTGTTGCACATCACCAGAATTTTTTGTAGAACGGGCAGGTAAACGAAATAAAAGTGTGTTGCACCTTAAAGTCAGTTTAATTATAAATAATAAATAATACCGTACAAAACTAAATATTTACACAGCGTGCAATTAGTTTATAAACTCGCACTAAACTACTAGTAAATTGTACACGCATTTTACTAATCTAATGTTAATTTAAAATCTTAATAATTATTTACAAAAGCAATCCAGTATGCTGTCACGTCTTTTGTACTCTTGGCACGAATTACAGTTACAATATCTCCAATAAATTAAAACCCAAAAACACATGCACCGCCCAAATTCTATTATAACTAAGGCACTGTAACGGAAATAAACTTTTGCGGATCGCCTACTTTAGGTTGGAACTTCAAATTAACCCTTTTTCCTTTCTGGTCATCAATATCTAGGAAAGTATTCCAATCTAATAAATAATAAAATCCTGTATTTGGTGCCTGCGTTGGTGGTGCAGGAGGTGGTAATGTAGCTAAAGGTTCTCCGTCAGAAGACCCTCCAAAAGAATCCTCCAAATCTTTTATATTTGGGGTTCTTGGTTCTTCGGTGGTAGTCGTTGAGGGTGCGGCTGTCGTTGAGGAAGCAGTGGTGGAAAGAACAGTAGTAGAGTCGGTTAGTAAAGGCGTATTAGGGGACGATACTACAACTGCGTTAAATGCAACCGACACCTTAGGAGTGGAACTTTCCTGTCGCTTAACCTCGTTTTTAGTTAAACCATAATCATAATTTATAGGATCGGGAGCCCATTCTTGCTCATCGAGGGAACTGAACTCTTCTTTATTGAAAGTTCCCATTAGATCCTTTATATTCTTTAAATCCATTTTACTTAAATCTGATTCCGTTACAGTTCTATTCAATTTTTCTAATTGCTTGATTATATCGAGCAACTGACCTAGTTTCTCCAATTCTTCGTTTGTGGCATACTGCGGTTCCATTGGATTAAATACATGTTGCTTTTCCTTGGTCTTTTCTGAACTGTCATTCTGCTTGTTCGAATTTTTCTGTGCGCCTTCGTTGCGAATCTTCTTACCATGCCGATTTGTTAAACCTAAGTCGCTCAAGACACCTATCATGGAATCAGGAACCATTCCTTCCTCAATACTTGGAACTTCTGTCAAAACCTTCTCAGGCTTCTTCTGGATTAAAGCTTTTGGCTGCGAGTATTTTTTGCATTTCTTCCCAGGCCAAAACGCCCCAAAAGCTCTTCCATTTCGTCTCTAGCTGGTCCACTATCTGGCAAAGGCTTAAACTGCAAGTAAGAATTAGCATTGACGTCTGCACTTGTATCACCAGCCACTGCCTGATCTTTAGTTTTCATTGGCTTGGCGTTAGGGTCTGGTAATAATCCAAAACTCATCAAGAGCTCTTTCATATCTGGAGTTAGAGTATCGGCCACGTTTGAAATATCTGGCATAGACGTCGTAGTTGTGGTAGAAGGAAACACTCCAATCGAAACCAAAATGTCTTTGACATTATCTTTTAACGGAGGCGGGGTCGGCAAGTTGTCCAGTTCGGTATCATGATGAACAGCAAATGGAGAAGGCATCTTAGGTACGGAGTCGCCCAGGTCTAAATCCTCCAACGTGGATTTTAAATCATCTGGCAAATGAACGTTGCTAATAGCCGGTTTGGCTGTAGTAAAACGGCGAGGTTTTGACGGTTTTATTGGGAATAAAGTTGGAAATGTAAAAGCTTCAAGTTTTTTTGTTGTGGATTCTGGTAATTTAGTAGTAAAATGTTGATTTCCATTAAGGTTTAGATTTGGAGAATCAATTACTTTCAAACCTTGCTTTGACAAGGTCGACGCCGGTTCTTCATATTTATGATTGGGATGGCGTTGAGGTGTTTTTGTAGGACGTCTCCGACGAACAGAAACATTAGTGTTGGTATTTATAGATATTTGAGTTGAAATTTCTTGCTGAGGTTTTGGAGTGGTACTAACCCTTCGACGTCTTGACCTTGCAGTTGAAGGTTCTTCTGAAAATGGCTTAAGCGTGATGATTTCTGGTTTATTACTAAAACTAATTTTGGGCTTTTGAGTGGTAGATGGGGTGGTAATGAGCGGCTTTTGAGTAAAAACTGGAGGCCTTTGTTTCTGCACCAAAGGTTTTTGTGCACCTTTATCTCCATCATTGGTGGACTTCTTTTCTGATTTCTTTGGTGGTGTCTTCTCAGTAGTTCTATCAGGTAGAGGTTCCGAAAATACTTCCCCATAAAATGCGCCTTCAGGCATTTGAGGTAAAGGGCGCCTCCTCCTTTTGTTCGTAGGTTTTACTTCAATTTCACTTGGTTTAGGTGCTTCTCCCACTATTCTTGTGACAGGCTTCTTTGTGAAAAGTTCCTGCATTTTGTCTTCATCTGTGTTTTGAGGAGTATAGGGCATGACCAACATGATTGCCTTCTGGTCGCGAGTTTTATTTGTGCTTTTTTCAGCCATATCCAAGTCGCTTTGAGTGATGTTTTCAATTATTTCTAGAATTTCGCCTCTGGTCAGCCTAGGCAAAGATGAGTTGGCATTTATGAGAGCTTCGACTTCCTTAACAGTCTTGTCGATGTAATTAACGGATTTTTCGAAATTGCTAACAGTTCTTCGAAAGAGCTTAGAGTCGCCCTGGTCAGAATCAACGTCTCCATTATAGTAGTTCAAATTATTGATTTCGTATGGATTCGAGATGTTCACTCTAGGTAACTTTGTTGGATTATCAGCCGGATGGCAGAATGTTAGATGCAAAGTTGCGCTTAACAACAATACGCAAGCACGAAGCACCTGGAAAGAAACGCAGGCGATTAGTTTATTGTGTCTCAACTCATCGACAGTTATTTGTGTCTAGGTCACAGTTAATGAGCGGTAAATTTTAAAAGTTAACTCTTGCAGTGGTTTCAATTATTAGCAAACGTATGATTATATACTAATAAAGGTGGTCGAATTGTGGCTTAATTTGGTATGACCGTGTGTTATTTGTAGCTATTGACTTTCTCCGCAAAACTGTTTGACCATTTATTGTCCGCATACTTTCTCTTTCTTCTGCATCATTAAAAGAAGAACCTGGGTATTAGTAATACTGTTAACACAGCAAATATTTTAAAAATGCTAACGATTTCTCTTCTAACAATAGGTTGTAATATGCACTGAAATATGTCTACTTGGTGCGTTCATAACTTCTTGACGTATTCAGGCTAAAATGAGTAGCTTGTTTAAAACTATAACAGTGTCTGGCGCAAGCCCAAAAAATGGTGTCACGCAGAAAATTCAATATCGACTGTTGAGTAATTTGTTAAATGATTCAACCGCAGCTTGTCGTTAATTAGCAACGGCATACTTTGAGCTACAAATCGTAAAAACTTGCCTATTGACCCGCCATCAGTTCATTGACTTGGTGTCATAGCGGGAATGTTCTTATTAACGACATAATCATTTTAGCACCTGGTCTAAAGATGTATGCAAATCCACGCGTTCATAAATAGCATAACGTGCCTGCTGTACGCAATTAAACATTGCGAGCAATTGCGGATTTGTTATGAAACAAGCTACCATTCCAATTTATACATTCTTGAATACATCAAGACTTACGACAACTTTCTTATTTCAAGGCAATGCAGGCTTTTCAAAAAATAATAAAAATCTCCGCAATTTATAGCTTAGTTCCCACATCTCTATTCGAACAATGCGTTGATGAAAGTTGGAGCAAACAACACACGGAATTGAATTAGGTGGATCGGAATAATATAATAAAGAGGCGATTTAAATACAAAAAGCAATTGGGAAACGCACATCTTCAGTGGTTGGTGTTGAGCAAGCAAAAGTGTTATTTGGGCCACGAGTAACTGCTGGCTGTCTCATCATATAGGTGTTTATATGCACCAGTATTGTCTAAAGCAATTTATGTAACACAAACGGGCATTGGCAAGAACTTAATTGCAGCCATTGTCTTCTGAAGCCCCTTTTACAGATTCGGTGAAGCTCCTCATGTGTACTTGAAATCATATGAAAGTTGCTTCCGGTTCTTTATCTGAATATTTAAATTACGAAATGAAGATGGAAACTTAAAGATAGTAATAGTGATTTATTATTCGCTATATTCAATGCCATATACATTAATGGCAATTTCTATATTTATGCTAATCTGTAAAACACAAAACGATTGGCGAAACAAATTCCTTAGATTTCAAAACTCAAACCTATTAACATTTTAACCTTAGCTTCTAATTAATACAGAAATATATTGCTAAATAACTCATTATTATTGTTTATAAAAGATATTTTGCAAATACTGTCAAAGAATCTAATGTTAACTTATCCATAAAAGAAGATCTTATCCCCATTTATCAATACTCTAAAACCTTCATTAACCGAACATTTTGATTACTCGAAATGGGGTTAGCCTTCCTCATTTAGAAATGTTTTTGCAGACATTTTACAAAAATTTCAATAATAAACTACAAGAAGCTTAACAACGTTTTCTACTGATAGCCAACTACCTAAAATATTGGGTAATTCTTATATATGACTACTGCACAAATTTTTATGTAGCTGCAATCTCAAGTACTGAAAGTTGTTTTATAGAACTACAAAAACACTGCTTATTAGATATTGCAGCAACCATAATTTCTGCTCTACATGATACTACAATACAGGAATTATCTGGTCATTTTTCTAACGCAATCTCGACAAGGTTAAGCACAATAATAAAAATAAGTTGCTGCTATGCGGTAAAAGTGTTCAACCATTGTTTACCGCAAACACTGTGTTGGTATGTTATAATGACTGAACAGC
Organism: Agriotes lineatus; assembly: GCA_940337035.1. Taxonomy (NCBI): domain Eukaryota; kingdom Metazoa; phylum Arthropoda; class Insecta; order Coleoptera; family Elateridae; genus Agriotes; species Agriotes lineatus. Next base: position 63,078,144 of record OW679197.1, on the reverse strand, counting down.
ATGTCAAACTACACTTTAGAACAATGAAAACTGTATATAAAAGTTATTATTTCTAATGATATCTTATTTTAAAATTCCTAGACTGTTTACGGATAATGTGAAAATTGTGGAAAGTTTTATTTGAATTGAAGATAGCTACTGCATTATGTTATAACAATCGAAAATAATAAGCTCTTCCGATATATTAAATATTACAGAATTACATTTTAACTCCAGAATGAACCATTAAGATTTGAATAGATTTAATGCACATACGAAGTATCAACTTAAAGTAATAATGCAACAATCTGTTTTATTTTGCAGCATTTTTTTGTAGGACTAACATACAAAAAAAGGTAAAATACGATAGAATTGAATTAGTTCTAACTGAACGTTCAGAAATGAAAATAAACTATATTCTGTCGACGAATAAACCAATAGTTCATGATATTAGCGCACCTAAACAATTTAGCATAGCAAAAATAATAATAAGTAAAAAAGTACAGCCCATTATTAACAAAATATGCGCATACATATGCACCCTATTTTGCAAAAATATACAAAAAATTTAAAAAATACATGTGTATATGCCATATCATTTACTTTATTCGGAACTTAAAGACGTTTTAATTAATGGTCGATTAATCATAAACCTATCAAATTTAAAAAAGGGAGAATACATTAGAATTAAATAATTACTTCAAGAACAAAAAAACATAGGCAATACACACAAAAATCCTAAATTAGTTATCGTCATAAAGACATCTTCCGAGTAATTTTTAAGAAAAAACTTATGTCGAAAAAAATTCAGTACTTAAATATTGAAATTGATCGTTCAACGTCTACAAATGTACAAGAAGCATTTACAAATTTTGCAATAACATTAGGAGCTACATCAATGTCCTCAACAAATTAGCCGTTCAAGACGTGGCTTATATTATTAAAGATAGTATAACCCGGGTTTCTTTTCATTACTGAATGTTTTTAAAGTTCTTACTATAAATATCTTTGTCACTTATGCACGAATTCTCAAAATTGTTAATTAATGCCAAAAGTTCGTAAAGAGTTATCCGCGTATTTAAAATTGCGCTAGGGAAATCGTGTTGAAAAACTTGCCACTTGTATGTAATTTATTACACACATTTTGGTCGTTTCTAAGAAAAAAATATTTACTTGTTTTCAAAGATTGTCACCAAATACTACTTTCACATTAGGCAATTTTTGGAAAAAATGTATAGATTTATGGCATAATAAGCACGCAACTGCTAAAATATGCTTATATATGCAAAATATGCATTATATAATTAACAAGTGTCAATTAACTGTAAAAGTTTTCAATCGTGCACATCTTTAATCGTATCGTAAGGTATGCATAAATTATAGAATATGCATTTGTATAAAATCCATTTTCTAGTAATAAGTGACAAACAAGAATATTGAAAGGCTAAATATGATTTTAAAAAAAATGAGATCAATCTGAAGCAATCTATAAATCAACGTTACACAAACATATTAGCAGAAAAAATACAATATAAATAAAAAAATACTAGAACTATTATATACGCAAAGAAAAATAGGAAAGAAAGAATAAGTGATAAAGCAAAAAAAAAGTTGGGAAAGAGATGAGTAAATGCAAACGAAATTCAATACAGTTTACAGAAATATATAAAACTGTTTGAAAAATCATCAACGATGTCAAAAAGACAATGCGGGCGGAAGCTGCACTGACAGTAAACAGATGTATAAATGTACTACGCAGAGTTTAATTCCGGGAAAAAAGAGCTATGCCAATTAAAAGATGAATATGGTACCATAATTACGTAAAAAACTAATATTTTGAAAAGGATTTGATATTATGACCTCTATAAATCAAAACATTCAGACCCGAATATACAGGGTGTATACGAATTCGACCGACAAACTTTGGGTGCATATTTCTCTCACTAAATACAGCCTAAAAGATTAGACAACCTTGATCCTTATCTGCAAGATAAACTCTGCACAGGTCAAAACACTTCGAAAAAACACTATGAATTTTTCAAGATTTATTAAATAAAATAAAAATTAGAACAAATCCATTAGCTTGAATATTAAGAATAAAATTTTATTATCAGCTATGGCCTAGCTATCTTCTTTAAAGAATTCTGGATTTCCAAAAACCATTAAAAATTAGTGTTTCTACACATTACACGCATTCAAATCTCCAAACTTGAATATTTTATTTCCACTGGTAGTCTGAATAATTATAAATGTCATGTTTCATATGTACCTAATGTCATTAATTAATTAGTATAGTTCGATATTTGAGTAAAATTTCAATCGGCAATTTCAATGATAGATTAAAAGAAAAGTCACAAAAGAGGTTCCAACTTTGAAATGAAAGGAGATTGGTTATAAGAATACAAACAATTTAGGTACATCTTTAGGCAGTAAATACACCCTCGAAGTTTGTCGGTCGAATTCGTATACACCCTGTATATAGATGTAGAAAATATAAAAATAGTAAATGTAAACTCGAATGGCATATCTAAAATAATTCTCAAAGAAATAGAAGCAGCATTATAGACAATAGTAAAATCACCAGAAAAACGCGAAATACTTATAGAACTAGTAAAAAAGGAAAAGCGTTATTATTACACGAACTGCAAAGACTTTTCAATGTATATGTCGAAGCAAGTAAGATACCAGATCACTGGAATTAATGTAACTGTCATCTTGTTATATACAAAAGAGGATACATCCATCTAATTTAGATAAATATGGTCCAATCAGTATATTATCTCAAGTCTATATGCTGTTTACAAAGATATTAACCAGTCGCTTAATGACCAGGTTCGATTTCTATGAGCCAAAGGAACAGGGAAGCTTTAGAAAAAATCTGAGTTATATAGACCATCTGCAGATAATTCGAATATTAATTGGTAAAGTGACACAGTATTAATTACCAATGTGGCTAGCTTTCATCGACTGCTAGAATAGTATTGAGATTTGGGCTGTTTTAAATGCATTAACAAATGCGCGGATTGACCATAGATTTACAAAAATGCTACCCTAATTATGCAGCTGCATGCCAAAACAGAAGAGTTTAATGTTGGGCGCAGTTTGCAACAGGGGAACCCCATATATCCTGTACTGTTTACCATGACCTTGGAGAACGTGTTCAAACTAACTTCGTTTTCCTGATGATCTCGTGCTAATAGCATAATCCAAACGATCTGCGAAACATGCTTACTGAACATAATAAGGTCTCACAAAAAATAATATTGAAACTAAAGGTAACCCAAACAAAATTGTGACGAACGAGGAATAGTAGAAACGTACATTTATTTGGCACAAGAAAATCAAAAATTAGCACGAAATAGAGGTGGTACGAAACTATAGCAACAGCCTTCCAGCAACTTAACGAAAATTGTAATAACTCAAATAATTCTAACATCTAAGATTTAGGGCCTCAACTCGCGGTTATCCCACGAAGAATGTCGATTCCATGGAGTCTTAGATTGCCAAATTCCTTATTGACCAAACAATGGGCAGCATTGTATAAGCTGGTTTACAAAATTAGGCTCGCTCTAAGTCCAGTTCAGTCCCAGGTCAATCATCTCAATCTATCGGCAATCGCGGATCATTATTTTGGTTGTTTCTCTTGATTAATTTGAAATAGTGTTTGTTATTTTTTGCAACAAGTTAAACAGTTAAGAAGGCCTATGTCAACAAATGAACAGAAGATGGTTAAGAAGAAGAAAAATCGTATTTCTAAAAATACCAACAACCAAATTCTACACACTTCTAGCTATAAATCAGTTTATTCGACTACACTGGACTAACACACACTAAACTATTTATTTTCAAAGATGCTGTAGAAATATTTCCAAGCGGTACACCTATTATCGTTATTTTTTCTAAACGTCACGAATGTCAGTTCCAAAAATAAAATACAGCACGATGTGTCATATTAACGCAGAAATTATATTCTCAAATAAATAACAGCAGGTAATAGGCCAATCATTTAAAACGTCGTAGGTCGCAAAAAATTGCACAGTTCTGATTTTTTGGGATGTTGTTACGATAGATACCAATAGTGTAAAACCAAGTTTGCAGCTCGAAAGATCTGTGCTAACTGCGTGGTGCTTGAAAAACCTTTTTTTTGAACTTTTTTCAGTCTTTGGCTGATTACTTCTAAAAGGTGCTTCCTACGTTCAGTACACTTTTAAAGTAGATAAAATTTTCTACAATATGAGTGTGACAACAGCTTCGTAGATTTAACAGGTCCCGAGATAGAGCTCTTCAAAAATTGGCTATTTTTCGAAAACAGTTCGAAATTGTAGTTTTAGCCGTCTTCCGAGCAGAATATCGGTTAAAACACTCATCCTACGAGGAAAGTCACGGAAAATTAAGTTGTAGAACAGTTACTTAGATTTAATTTAAGTATAAGCGGAACCCTAGAGGTTCAATAATTCCCTTGTAATCAGGAAAAATGAAAAATTAAGGAAATCGGATTTTTCAGGAAATTGAACTTCTGTTATTAATATTGCACAGTTACCTATAGAATGTTATAAAAATAACATTACATTTATAAATTTAATTTATTGTTATATACAGTGTCCTCCAAAAAGTTGGCTTAATATGAGTTGATTTTTCAAAAAAACTTTTTACGTCAATAATTTGTGCTTGTCTAAATACCTATTCAGCCCCTATCATATATACCTACTTATTTAGAAAATGGAGTTTTTCAAAATTGTCAAAATCCGAAAAGTGCTATGTTTCGGAAATTGCTTAATATTTCAATGAGCTTTTTTTAGGGTGTGTTATTTTTAGCTAACTGAACCATCTCAGGACCAGAAAACCTCTAATTCTTTTCAACTTTAGCTAACAATTAACTTTTAAATTTTTTAAATATTTTCAAAAAAATTCACATACCAAGACTTAATATTAAAATTCAAATTTCTTTATGTGAAGACTTTAAAAAATTATAATAATAAAAAATAATATAAAATGTTAATTAGTTCTTTAGATTTTCTATTATTTACCGAATAATAGTATGTTTGCATAATTTTTACGTTTTTTATGCAATGCGCTTTTTAGGAGAAATATTTTTCAATTCTAATTAATCTCTCTTTAAATGCCTTCAAGACATTCTAATCTAGCCCTGTTAATGAATTACTTTTACAAAAATCCTATAAATGTTCTTTAACAGTTGTCCAAATAAAGAGATTTTTTAGAAGATGTAAATTGAACAAAGAAAAATCTCTCATTTAGACAACTGTAAAAAAACATTTACAGGACTTTTGTAACAGTAATTGGTCAACAGGGCTAGATTAGAGGTTCTAGAAGCCACTTAAGTAAATATTAATTTATTAGAATTGAAAAATATTTCTCCTAAAAAGAGCCCTGCATAGAGAACGGAAAAATTATGCAAACATACTACTTTTCGGTAAATAATAAAAAATATAAAGAAATAATTAATATTTTATATTATTTTTCCCAATTGTAAATCTTTAAAGTGTTCACATAAAAAATTATAGCTTTAATATTAAGTCTTAGTATGTGAAATTTTGAAAAATATTGAAAAATTTTAAAAATTGATGTTTAGTGTAAGTTGAAAAAATTAGGGGTTTTCTGGCCTTGGGATTGCTCAGTTAGCTAAAAATAACACACTAAAAAATGTAGCCAATTTCAAAAAACTCCATTTTTAAAATAAGTAAGAATCACTCGGTAAATAGGTTTTTAGACTAGCACAAATTATTGACGTAAAAAGTTTTTTTTAAATAAAAAATAAAAATGTTTCACACATTATGCCGAGCTTTTTGGCGGACACTGTAAATAACAATAAATCAAATTCATATATGTAATGTCATTTTTATAACATTCTATAGGAAACTGTGCAATATTAATAACAGAAGTTCCATTTCTTGAAAAATCCGATTTCCTTAATTTTTCGTTTTTTTCTGATAACAAAGGAACTATTAGTTCTATAGGGTTCCGCTTATACTTATATTAAAGCTAAGTAACTGTTCTACAACTTCATTTCCTATGACTTTCCTCGTAGGATGAGGATTTTAATCGATATTCTGCTCGGAAGACGGCTAAAACTACAATTTCGAACTTTTTGGGAAAAATATCCAATTTTTGAAGCGCTCTATCTCGGGACATATTAAACCTACGAAGCTGTTGTTACACTCAAATTGTAGAAAATGTTTCTACTTTAAAGGTGTACAAGCAACTTTTTCCGTAGGACGCACATTTTAGAAGTAATAAGCCAAAAACTGAAAAAAAAACGAAAAAAAAGGTTTTTCGAGCACCATGCAGTTAGCACAGATCTTTCGAGCTGCAAACTTGGTTTTACACTATTGGTATCTATCCCAATAACATCCCAAAAAAATCAGGACTGTGCAATTTTTTGCGACCTAACGCGATTTTTGTGTCTACCGTGACTGGCCTATAACTATTTTATGAAAATAAAAATTGAAGGAACAAAAATCATCGCTCTATAAAATGAAAGCAAAAGGAAATCAGAACAGAAAATGCAAGTGCAAGGTGGTATATAACTCCAACAGAGCAAAACGTCACCGTTGGTAGTTTTAAGACGAGTCATGCAGACCGAAAACCGTCTCCATAACTTTTCCATATTCTTCTTGTTCCATATTTTTACAAATAACATTTTGAACAATTCATTCTGATGTTAACAACGTTGCAGACTATCTAAACAAACAGTATGGTATAAGAAATTTAAAAGTAACAATGAACCAACATCAAATGATTTTTTTAACTGTAATATCTACTGTGTAATGCTTTTATTATGACTGTTAATATATGCACTTTAATTTTACTTCATTTAATTGTTTAACTTACCATTATATTCAAATATAACAAAATTAAGTGGAAGTACAAGATGGCAATAAACTAAAATACTGAAAAACCTAAAAATTACCAAAAGTGACATAAATGTAATGGATAATCTTATAGACAATATTTAAAGATTAAAGATTGAGACAAATCTTTAATTTTTCATTAAAAATGTTGAACAAAAGTTATCGTGGAAGAAAGCGTCTTTTATATTTCTATTATTTTATACTAAAGCAATATCGTGCAATTTTTAGAAATGAAAAACAATTTACAAGTTTTAACAAAAAGCAGTATATTGATTTAGTTAAAAGATTACATACAGGGTGTAGAAATGCTTTACGCATAGGGATTTCAATGGTAATTTTTTCATATGACAATATTTGCTTCCCTAATTATTTTAGAGCAAACTTGTAAATAGGTTTTTTGTAGAGCAAACAATTCTGCATCCATTTATGTCATCATTTTTCTCATTTTACGTCAGAAAATCTAATAATGAAATAAACTAGATTTATCATTTTTTCAAAAATCAGTGCAAATTGTGAAGTGGTGGTATGCTGGAAGCAGATCAGGTGCAATAAGTGCCATGGTTGCAGCTACATTTGATAGATGCAAAAAATAAACAGCAAACTAATTTGTTGATGTTTTGAGATGCTTCAATAATTTCAAGGCACCACTGATTTGTCTAAAAATGGCAATTTTATTTCTTTAAATTTTCGGTTTTCCGAAATGTAAAATGACAAATGCTGGCACAAATGGATACAGAATTTTTTTCTCTACAAAAAACTTCCATACAAGTTTGCTCTAAAATAATTAGGGAAGCAAATATTTTCATATGAAAAAATTACCATTGAAATCCCTATGGTGCGCAAAGCATTTCTACACCCTGTATATTGCAAATCAAAGTCAGGGTGCAATTGTGGTAGCAAATAAATAGCTATTTATTATATCGTTCAGTAATTAGGTATTATTATTTAAAAATTGCGCACAACTGCGTATTTCCATCAATGATTGGCTACTTTATATACAGGCTGTCCCAAAACCGAATATCCATCCCTTAAACGCCCTTTCCTTCAGTTGAAACTAAAGAGAAACAAAATGTCAATTTCACATCATTGTTCGTGGATAACAATTGTAAAATCCAAAATGTTTTTATCTTAATTTTGACTTATTTTAACCCCACAAATTTTGTTGGCGGGTGTTTATTAGTTTTATGACACCCCATATACAGCTCTATTCTTACCAATAGGAATTATTTGATTAAAATAACAGCTTTTAAATTCAAATTGGAAAGCAATAAGTTCCGTCTACATTTATGGAAGTAAAACTGTGCATTTACTATTTATATACGAGAAAAGCAGTTATTGAATAACACTACTAATAAATATAAAGCACCGTTAATATGCAGTGTCTTTCCCATTTTAATTTATTTAGCACTCACTCGAAGCTAATTTACTTTGAAGTGTACATTTTAGAGGTAACAAACTTTAAATGCTAATTATTGCAGGTGTACAGTTATTTAAATATAGAAGCTGATTACACTAATTAGTGAGATATGTTGATGATGCTGTTTGGCATTAGAGCAGCTATTACACATTTAAACACGGTCCACGTCATTTGAATGCTTGAAATAATATGCCGGTAATATTATACACACTGCCGAGATAATAAGACAGTCACGTTATAACAACACAGTAATAGAATAATTAATTATCTCAACTTTTATAATAAAAAAACAGTTTATTAGTACTGCAATTATAGCGTCAACCTTTAACATTCCTGGTTTGTTTCATTTTGCTTAGTCTAAGCCAGGGGTGGGAAACCTGCAGCTTAAAGACAAATTTTGCAGAAAAAGATCTTTTTATTTAATTTTGAAATGGACATAGTTGAAATACTAAAGAGTAAATAAAAATTCAATGAAATAATCAACCCCAACTGGCAGCCACAAATAAAACATGAATAAATCATAAAGGCTAATTTGACACCTACTGTGCTTTTAGAAATAAATATCCAAAACGTAAGCAATAAAACTAATGTGTATATTTGTTGGTCTTAAACCCAATTAGGTTAACGAATTTACGTGCTATTTTGCATTGGCAGACTAGGTGAAATTTTAATATATTTCAGAAATTCGTGTTCATTTTGTATTTTTATTCAGATCGATTTGCCCTATTTGACTACTATAAAATTATTTCAAACTACAATATCGTTTAATATTAATATATTTTGTATGTTGCAAAACTAAATGATGCACTCATGCAACGCAAACTCTAATCATCATCGCGGTTAAATAAATGTTAATTCTCTTTTAATATACATTTTTTAAATTTTATTCAAATAATATGTTCATATTCTACTTATGTATTGGAGAACACCGATCACAAACCCGTTCAGGGCGATCCACATATTTTTTCAACATCTTTCAACTAAGCAACTACTAGTTATTTTGTAATAATATGTGTTCGAGAAACTGACCATATAAATCTCGAAATGGTTGAAAGGAGTTTCGTTAGAACCTAACGATTTGACAAATTTAGATCTCGGTTGCTCAAGTTCGAACGCATTTTCGACAGAATATTTGTGAAAGCCCATAATTTCAGTGCAGTTTTCAAGTATATAGGAAATGTTGAAGTAAATATGAGTTTCCATTATTAACCTAGGCCTTTATTTGTTCAAAAATCAGTATATTCTTGACTTTGGATTTCTTTAAAATATACATACTGTTTTGTATCTCACTTAAAAACCGATTAGTTGCTTAAAGTGAGAAAAAAACAACTATTATCTCAAACATCTTACACGCAGCTTAAAGTTTGCTATTGAAATTTTCCATGTCTAATAATCTAGCGCCAACTCATAACAAAGCAATACAAGCAGGGGTTTATTTAACAAAAAATGTAAAGTTTTTATAAACATGGATCCCAAATTGCTGCATGGCGGAGCTACAGCACTGAGAAGGATAATAGAAAAACACGGTTTTTAGTTAATTAAAATAATATAGAAAAATTATATACGTAAGCACGTGATCTTTTATGATCAATTAGGTGAGGTAGTAGGAGCTATTCTGTATTATAACTGTTTTTGAAGTAGAAATATGTGTCAATTGTAGTTGAATAATAAAAAAACCTAAGGTATTTTTAAATAACACAGATGCTCTTGTTTGGAATCGATGTGAGCAGTAGTTTTTGAGAAAATGCGAAATTGGATACTAATTAATTGTATCTGCTTTTAATCTTTTCGAAATAGACAACATTACCTGAATTTCTTGAAAAATCATTTACATATTCTTTTAAATCGGAGACGAGTCATTTTTTGTGCATGATGGTGCTCCACCTTACTTTGCCTTAGAGGTCAGGAGATTATTTACACCTATGTTGTGAGTCACGTTGAGTATTCAGAAATGTTTCCACTTAAAGCTTAAAAAACAGGTAAAATTATTAATTAGTCAACTTTGTATTTTTTTATATGGTTTTTATTTTCGTGAAAACTACTGCTCTTAGCGATTCCTACCAAGAGTACTTTTTTATGTAAAAACAGCTTCAAAATGTTGAAAATTCAAATAGAATTGATCCAATATGGCAATTCTAAAACATTATAATAGAACACGCCTTGGAACACCTTTGAACTTTATTAATTTTTTTCTAGTTCAGCATAAAAAATTATACATATTGTAAACTGGGGTTACTTTAAACTAGGGGGGGGGGCGGTTGAATAAGAAATCAAATTTGTTTCTTTGATCAACACCATCACCCTTAGAACTTTGGGTTACGATATATTAAGCAGTAGTATTTAGACAATAAGTTGGCAACACTGCTTTAGTATTTTTTTTTATTATCTTGGTGTGCTGTCAGCGCTTCCAGTACAACCTCAAAATTTACAATTCCTTCTATCTACAGAAGTTGAAATTGGCATAGAAAACTGCCTAAAGTAAGTCATTATTGTGTTATAAGCGCTTTACATTGATTATCATCTAATAGAATCATAGATTTTTGGCATATGTTTTTTTTATCTGGATTATATGATTTGGTTATCACTGCGGGGATACTTTAAACACATTCAAAATACTATCGTTATCGTTCTTATAATACTGAAACGCTTGAAGATGGCCCAAATCTAATAAATTTTAAAAAATCATTTTGAGAAGCAAATAATAACTATTTATGTATCAAGAGCGTAAAACAGGCGTGAAAATTATAGCACGAGGTGCGGAGCACTGAGGGCTATAACATGATAAGGGCCAAAGACACTGGTTACGCTTGAGGTGCATACAAAACCTTATGTACGGTCGAAATATTAAAAAAGCAGATTCAGATTATGTAAAACGTTGTAAAATAAAAATAAAGCATTTCTTACAATTATTTTAGCTGAGTATTACCTTTGTAACTAGATATGGTTTTCATTAATACGTGTTTGTAAATATTAACTAAAATGACGTCAGCCGGCGGTAACATTCTTTTTCTCTAAAACGACGTCAGCGGGCAATAATAGTATATTGTACTAGTGTTGAAAATAGCAATTTTCACGCGAGTGGAGAAGTTTGGAAAGCACGTGCCACAGGCGAGTGTCATAAAGCCCCACAAGTGTGAAAAGTGCTTTTTACACGTGTTGTACACTATACTTTTTCTACGACTGCAAGCCCCCGCCTAGATCTCAAATATACGCGTGAATTTCAGCGTGCGGCAACGTTGTCGCACGCTGTGGAAATGTAAGATTTTCAGAGTTAGTTAGGAGTCGTTTTTTGACTATTTTCAGAGAAGTCGTAGAAAAAAATCTTTTACGCCCGCTGACGTCATTCAGCGGGCTATTTACCGCCCGAGGGTGAAAAAGACTAGTTACGCCTCAAAATGAGGTCTAAAAACACCTATTATTGATCGATCGTACATAAAACAATGTATATCCTATTACAAACATTATATAATAAGTGCAACCATAAACATACTAACAGGGTAGGCCGCCATATGGCCCTAAGTTATGTAGAGATGTGTATTGTTCAAAATGCCCACGCTATGACAACGTAGGGCTTTCCTCTTAATGATATTGACATAAGCAAATTACTTTGTTATTATTTATTAAAGGTGGGAAAAAGTCCGATTCAATGTAGAAACGTTTATCCATCAAGGTAAAGGCTTTTTAAAAATACACAACCAAAAGCTATCTTTACCAACATGTCAAAATATAAAAACGACTAGCTAAAATTATTAAAGAATTCTTTAAAAACTTTAAAATCACCATTGAGGAAGTTCCTACTGCAAATATTTTCAATTATGATTAAACCAATTTATGAACAACGTGGTATGAAGGTGATCCACCAGGTGCCCGCTATGGAGGAACAAAGAGCGTTGGTTTGATGCATTCGTCTTTCAAGATTGGCTTGAAACTGCACTGCTTCCGCCACTAAAAAAACTACCAGGAAAAAAGTAATAATTGGTGATAATCTATCAAGCCATTTTAACGACAAAATCCTAGAACTCTACAAAGAAAACGACATTTTATTTTGCTGTCTACCAGCAAACCCTTACATGTAATTTTTTGTGCACCACTAAAACGTTATTGGAGGGGTATCTTATACAAGTGGAAATTAAGTTAAATAAAAATGTCGCAGTTTTCGACAAAGAAAGAGTTTTCACTTTATACCTGAGTTAAATTAGAATGAAAAAATCAGGTTTCGAGAAATATGGCATACATCGCTTTGGCGCAAATAAAGTGCTGGAGCGGTTGCCGAACCATAAAAAACTAACGAAAACGCATCCAACGCCAGCAGTGAAATATTAAAAGATCTTCTTGGGATAAATGAATAACGTGAGCAACAGAAAAAAGATTGATGGTGATATAAGGGCAGAAGAAGCTGAAGAAGAAGTTCAAAAGGAAGAAGGTAACTATGAGACACTCTGCAGTAAAGAAGACAAAACTGTTGAGAATACGCCCATATTCGTGGCGATTTCTTTATAGTAAAGTTTAAAATCAAAAAGCTAAACAATATTTTATTAGACTAAAATTGCGTCCAAAAGCTACAAGTGATTTTTTAAGAATCTTCCATAAAGTGAACAAAAAATTCCGCTGGCCTAATATTCCATACCTGGGGGTAGTTCCGGTGGATGAGTTAATAAAAAAAGTAACAAACCCAGTTCAAGACGGGCTTGCTGTTCAATAAGCATATTTGCAATTCTTGCATTAATGGCTGTGCATGACGATTTTTATAACTGTTAAGTACTTAATATCTATAGGGTGAGTCGAGAGGAACAGACCAAGCGCCAGGAGTGTATTATAATCGTGAAAATTATGTAAAAAAACACTCAAATGTTGTTACCCGATTTTCATTTGTTTTCTAGTTATAGCATTACAAAAAAACAACTTTTCATGGAGAACTTAACTGAGTTTTTGTCAAAAAATCGACATTTTTTTTAATTTAAGACGTAACCATTTGCAAACAATGCCTAAATTGAAAATAATGGCCATTGAAAACAAATGAAAATCGGATATCAACATTTGAGTTTTTTTACATTATTTTCACGTGTATAACACACTTCTGGAGTTTGGTTCGTTCCTCCTGACTCACCCTGTTTAAAAAAACTTGCGCCATATTCTTGTATTTCTATTAACCATAGTTTTTGATGATAAAAAATACTTCATATTGTTATTATTACAAAAAATACTTGTGTAATAATTTTGTTTATTATGGTTAACCAATTAATTTACGAAGATACAATTTTTTCTGGCATATTTAACATGGAAAATGTTCAAAGTAACCCATAAAAAAAGTTTCATAGAACAAGTATACATTTTAGGCGTCTGTACAAAGTAGCCTCACGCTTGGGGTAACTGTGAACATCTAAACAAATTAAAAAGAGCATTATTTATAATTATAATAAAGAAATAGTTGCGATTCTGTAGCTGGTCGTTCTCCCTCCATAATGGAAAAATCATGCCTTCAAAAATGTTCCACCATTACACAAATATAGGTGATTAAAGAAAAAAGGCGTTCAAAGTAGCCTCAGTTTGCGGTACATATTTACTTTTCTACATTCTTTTTATTAAATAGAAGCCATGTTTTTCTATTACTCTTCTCAGTGCCGTGGCTCCCTTAAGATACAATTTCGGACCCCCAGCCAGGCCTCGACAAATAAATTTAATATGAAACATATTACGTATCATTTTAACCTGTTGACAAGGAAATTCCCCAGGAAGTAGACAAATAAATCCCCAATTAATAAAATGCGTCATTTACTTATAACATTTAATTTAGGTACACTTTCTATGTTACTCAGTTCTGTGGTATGGGAAATTTTCACATAATTGGGCCTCATTAAACCATATATTTTATATGTTTCGCAAAGTTAAGTAACCCTGAAAACCTGTATAACAGATGATTTTTTCTGCATAATGATCATGAAAGTGTCTTTTTTTAACGAAAAATCGTATTGAAAATACCACTTTTTTTAACGCAATTCGTGAAAAAAGCCCTTTTTTAACTAGTTTATTGAAATGTCAATTTGACAGTTGTAAATTCCGAAGTCCTTTTCGACTAAATTTCGAGTTAGAAGAGATCACTATGCAAAAAAACTACGTGTACAACACGTTTTGAAAGTCCCTTTTTCATTCATTTGCTTGATTAACTCGGGCTCGTCCTCGTTAATCAAACTGCAAATTCATGAAAAAAAGTATCACTTTCAAAACTAGTTGTACAAATTACTATCAATACAGCATTACAGCTTCATATAACCCTTCCCCATTCTTGATCAAAGTTAACAAAAATAAGGTATACGCACCATCGTGTTTTTGTTTTAATTAAAATACAGTGGAATGCTGTTGCCAGTGGATTTCTGTATATGCTAATTCAAGAAACACTCCGTTTACAAAATCACATCGTGCACGTTGCCATTCGCGTGTGGCTTTCGCGAATTAGCTACCAACGGTCATTCAATACCGATTACTTTCTTGCAGCTGACTGCAGTCTAGAAACGCTGCGAAGACCCCACTAAGCACCAGGTCCGGTGCCCCAGCTTGTCCCACCTTTACTGGTTACAAGACATGTTCCACTTTTGTTTCTCGTTACTCATTAACTAGGTGTCTAATGGATTTTGTTATTGGCGGAACAACTGAATACAACTGAAGCCAGACTGTTTTCATAAATAACTCACTCTTTTAGTTTGCAAAATTAATGGCTTTAAATGAAAATGAGAGTACCCACCGAAAATTGAAAGTTTCGGTAGGTTGGGCTGAATACAGCGCAGAATAGAAATGCAAGTGTATCTGGTACAATATTTGTTTTTTTTTCTCTAAAATTGAGCGTCTAGTGTTTCGGAATGCAAATCAGTTAAAGTGGCTAACCACGTGGTAACTGTTTTGCCACCGTTCTACTTTAAAATATTTCAATTTATTTTATTTGCAATCTGTCAAGTCCAGACGGTTAAAAATAAAGAACTATTTTATTATAACTCGCGGCTAAACAAACTGTCTTTTATTTATTTTGTTGTATTTTAAACACGATTTCAAACGTGTTCTATGTCTTATTTCTCAATAATACTACCTGCATCGGCATTTATATTATTATTTATAATTACTAAAATTGAACAACAATGTCTCAAGCCGATGGAGCTGATATAGCCAAAACTACCATTACACAGAAGTTTATATTTTCCACATATTTTTTTGTTTTTTCAACAATTTCACGCCTATACGTAAGCGAACAATATGACATAGCCTTAAATGCACCAAACAGGATATCTTTCAACCACAAAAATAATTTTTGTTGCATTGTTAAAACAATACAATAGGTTGATTCCTTACTTTTTTTCAAAAGTTTGAATGCGTACGATCCTTTTCAAAGTATACATAATGAGCATGGCATATTATATCTATTTTAAAGTCTTAGCTTAAACAATTCGAAAAACAACTAAATCTTGCAATATGCCGTGCCCCGACGTTGGTCGACAATTTGCACTATCCCCTTCTCTCTTAATCGAGATTTTGGAATATACACCCTTTTTACTTAATCAAACACCACGTTAGATGCTATTTTGCAATATACTCTTCATTCTTTGTGTATATGACAAATTATATTTATGAATTATCAATATAATAAGTTGACTTTGGTATCAAATGAACCGTACTTCCTTTAGTTTATAATTCATAAACCACATAAAATGTACAACGTAATCATATTGATATTTCCCACAATTTCTGCTTTGACCTTTAACTTATGTCAATATTTAAATTAACTCAAACCACGACTAGCTAGCTCAAGGCAATGAAAAACCTTCTTCTCAGCCAAATGGGTATGTTCACAATAACAATTCTTACTTTATATTACCTTTTATAACTATAGACAGTACTTATAACCAGTACAATACTCAAGATTTGTTGTTTTTTGGCAATGTACCTCGACAAACTAACTTTGACAAATTCCCTCGCCTTCAGCTTGTGACATTGTCAAAACAAAAAACTTTCGGAAAACATTTTTACCGGCAAAGTCCTTTGCCCTTAATACATTATTACTGAAGTACTTATTATACATATAGTTTTTATTGCTTACACACATCATTTCATTCTTTTATGGACATGCTGTACATGATACCTGGCCTTTTGACAATTGTTTCATCCAAATAGTTCATCAAAGTTGATTTTAATAAAATTTTCCAGTGTTCAAAAATTTCTTACCCGATCAAGCATTTCATTATTAGACAAGATAAAACTGACTTTGTTATTTTCACATATTATACAACTAGACGATCGAAAATTATCGGTTATACGAGACGTGTTGCCTGAAACACCACGAGACCGAAGGTCGAGTGGTGTTTTACAAGGCAACACGTCGAGAATCGATAATTTTCGATTGTCGAGTTGTATACGGGTAGACTATATCATGAATAAAGAAAATGAATAAAGTAAAAGAGTAAACAGAAAATTAATTTAATAATTATTAATATTGAATGTACAATTGTTATACACATTTGTAGCATCACATTTGTTCAAAGATGAAGAAGAGTATTCTTTATTAACCGAAGAATTATCTTTGTTACACACATCTGTAGCATCACATTTGTTCATAGACGAAGACGAGGATTCTTTATTAACCGAAGAATTATCTTTTCTTAAATTGGAAATGATGTTGCTGTGATGCTTTTCGTTTAATTGGAGGTATGGTTGAATAGAATTGGTTGAGGTATGGCCCGTAATTTTAATTATCTCTTGAACACTGACGCCCGCACTTGATAATTGGCTCACAGTGGTTGATCTATTAGAGTGGTTGGTTATCTTAACTTTTTTTGTATCTATCCCTATGGCTTCTGCACCTAATTTTGTCCATTTACTTATTTCATTTATCCCAAGCGGCATATTTTTATACCAGCAACTGTTTGGATATTTATTCCAGTCCCTATTCACTGCTAGAAATAAGCGTCTAGTTTTTATATTTTTGGTCCGTTTCGACAACATCTTTCTCCATAATCTAACAGGACAGTGATCGGCATTTTCTGTATTTGTAGTCAACCATTTACTTTCAGTGGTTCGCTGATTTCCTCCTTGAGCGGTTTTGGAGAAAACAGTATTATATTCAATTCGCCCTGTTTTTATACCGTACTTATTTATTTCCTCTTCAAAATGATCTAGAAGACATGATACAGCTTCACCACCACGCCAAGCAAGTTCCACAGCTGCAATGTGATAAAATTTACGCTGCAGACTGGTGGGAGTGTTTTCATCTAATGTGTCCACTATTTTCTGAATATCTTCAGTTTTTAATGCCACAGCACTACTCTTCCGTTTTGTCGGAATAGCTTGAAGCTGTTTACGTTTCGTGTTTTTTGCGTTTACTGCAGTTTGAAAAACAATATCTTTAAATGGATCAATGGTTCGATTAAACATTTGGAAATACTTTAGCTGCACCATTTTTGCGGTAAGGTTCCAAATAGTTTTAATAACACTTTCCTTGTATTCTGTGCCTTCAGTTTTCCGCATGTTGAACGCCCAATCTTTAAGAATTTGGGCGAGTTCTTCATTCGATGTGTTTTCATCTAGTTGATAGTTTCGCACTTCACAAAATTTTTGAAACTGCCGCGAAACGTATTGCTCAGTTTTGACAGTATTGGCCGGTTTATTGTTTTCTATCATTTCGTCCATTAATTTAAAGGAATTATTCCCGAAACGATCCATTTTACACTTTATAAAATTAATAACTGCAATAATAAATTGTTTTTTTACTTGTCAAATTCATGGCTATGTGGATTTAATATGGTGTTTGCATGCTTCGAATATAGACAAGCTCGTATAGCCGGTTATACACAGGCTCGTATATTCGATATCGCCATAGTTACTGCAATAATTGCTGTAATACAGGGTAACTAAGGAAAATAACGCATTCTTATTGGCTTATAACTTGATGAATGATATAGTCATCATAATTGTTGATATTTGCTCCAGTACTATATCCTGTTCGTTGTTATCTGATACTGATTATATAGTAAAATTTATAGAAGAAAGTATACCTGATGGAAGCTTATTATCAGCACCTCCATTGCCTTCGACATCTGAAGCAATCATTTCATTAACTAGCCATACACGAAAGGACTTTTTAGGGAATTCTGACAAATGAGATTCAAATTTGAATCAACTAACGCAAACTAAAAATTGATATGAATCTGACACAATTATTAAATTATGGTTGGAAAATTTTTGCTAACATTGGAGAAATTATCCATCAGTTTTGAAGGAATCGATCCAGGTAAAAGTGTGTTATTATTATTAATATTGATTCTGTTGAGGAAGAGAACAATTGTAGCATCTGTGATAATTGTTGCTAGTTCTTTATCTTCCATGCCATTACAACCCTCAGTGGGCCTGAGCCTCCTCAATCCTTCTCTTCCAGAGGACTTTGTCTGTTACTACTGCCTGCCAGTTTTGTATCAGAGGATTGCCAATGCACATTTTTTATATTTTCTTTCCATTGTTGCCGTGACCTTCTTCTTCCTCTATTTTCATCAAATTGCGCCCTGCCGATCTTTTTGGAATTCGCCACTTCTGCATACGCTCTACGTGACCATTCCATTTTAACCTGACGAGTTTCACGTGGTTAACTATATTAAGAGATTTGTACAATTCTTCAAGCTCATGATTATAATCTACTGCAAAGACCAACAAGGAGAAATGAAGAAATATATAAACAAGCCAGAAGAGTCGCAACTATATGTAGGTAACAGAAAAAAGAAGGAAACTCTATGAACAACTGAAAAAATTAGAAGACTCATATCAATCTAGAGAAACTAAGATGTATGACTTAATTAGGGATACCAAAACGGAATATCAACCGAGAACTACGATATGTAGAATGAAAGGGGGAGAAATAATGACAAAAAAAGAAAAGCTACTACAGAGACGACAAGAACATTTTCAGAACTCCTAAACAAGACGAACTTAGAAGAAGTATGCGCTGAAAGAACATTTTACAGTGAAACAACAGATAGAGAAGTACCACATTACAGGAATTAAGTCAAAACAACTAAAATGAATCGCAACAAAGCCCCAGGTGTCGATGGTATACCTGCAGAGCTCATTAATGCTGAAGGAAATTTGTTGGTGGGCGAACTACACTCGCTGATAAAAGACATCTGGAAACTAGAAGTAATGCCACAGAAATGGGATACCGCGGTGATATGCCCAATATCCATGAAGGGGAACTGCGTAGCCTACAAAATATTTACAAATATTCTGAGAAATGGAATCCAAATATATGCCAACAAAATAATGGACAACTACCAGGTAGGATTTAAAGAAGAGTAATTCAAGTACCTTCAAAATATTTTTTATTAAAATTTCAATTTATGATATCTTAATTTCGTTTGACTTGAGACAATAAAAATCAACTAAGCTTCAAAATAATTGAATATCTTGATAAAAATATTTCCATTTTAAAACATAAAATTATTAAAATTAAAAAATTATGTACTATTGCGGCCAAAAAATTTCGCACGGTGTGTTTATCTTGTGTAAGTATGGTTTTATCAAGTGAACTAAAGTCACTTAATTGTCAGTTGTACAACTGACATTCTGTTTTCAAACTTAAAATGCGCAATCATGTTCTAAGCGAGGCCAAAAAAGTTTTGCTATCGCAAAACTAGAAGAGGAATGGTCACTTAATATCATCTGTCATGTAAGCTGTAAGCTAGTAATTAGACAATAACCCCAAAATGTGAAACATTACGAGTAGTCAGATACACACTAAGCCACTGTGGATAAAACCAAGTAACTAGATTAAGTATCGTGCGATTTTTTTAGCCGTGATAGTACCTATATCCAAGATGCTAATTTCAAATTATAAACGCCTAAAGCTATGGAGATCTTAATTAACTATCAATTTAAAATATAAATTAATTTCTTATATACTTCTAAACAGTTATGTTAATCCTAAGAGGTACCTGAATTCAAACTGCTATCCGTTGTGGACTTGCTCACTGGTTTTCTGCTGATTTTCTCTGTTATAGAAAATATTTCTATTTCGCTCGATAGAAAAAAAATCATTGGTACAAGTACAATCACTCACTAGCTGAGTCTACGTTAATTGAATGATAAACTCTATTGCATATTCAATATAGAGCAAAATAGCTCAGGTTTACTTTTAAAACTGATTTTTATTTTGAATTATAATAATCTGATACGATTTGATCATATTGAGACCAATTTATTGTTATTTCGTAATTCCAGGGGCCGAAAGCGCCCAGCGTGTAGGCAACACTACTAGCATGTCGAATGTAAGGTTCTGGCGAGCTGCTTAAGTTCTGCTTAAATACAGTTTCCTATGTAATCTGCAATTCTTTCCGCCTAGGCCATTAATTGTGGCTAGATGGCGATACAGTTTGGCGTCGTTTCCGTTTTCCCAAAATGTCAGTGAGGTATTAAACACTGTTCGTTTGGCCGAAACGAAATCTCGAATCATCGTGTCCTGTGAACATGGCTGAGATAGATTAATGGATTGCAGAAATTAACCGTTGCGTCAGGCGTATGTAGCATAAGCGATTTGGCCACATTTTCGGTCCTAAGCCGTGGTAATCTAAAATTGTTGGCCGAGCATAGTTTTGGTGTGAGTTTAAGCAGGATTTTCTGGTAAGCCGTTTTATCCTCGTTTATTTAAATTGCTAACCGCTGGGAGCTACATCACCTTCACCTTGTGCTGGATGGGTTTAAACTTAACGGCTATTTCGTTATTGTGATCGAATAATAGGCATGCTATTGAATTCCTAACGGCCTCGCCGTTTGTTGTCTTAATTTAGTAATTCATATATGCCTTAAACTTTAAAGTTAGCGGCTCCACCGCTGTTGTAGTGGAATGTAATTCAGGTGTGTTAAATGAAAGTCAGTTTCCAGCTGAGTTAGGTCTCTGCATGCTAATAAATTAGCTGAGTGAAGGGTGAACTCACGCACGTTTGTTCCATAACTATCGCCTTAGTAATTAAGTTCGCTGGAGGGAAAGCTACCCCAGCAGATTATTTGGTATACCACTACGACATACAGATATCTGAATGTCTGAGTACACGCGAGGTCCTAATTTAACTCATTAAAGGTGGAACGCAGTTCCGCTGTGTTGTTCACTCAGTATTCGGAATGTTACTAATTACATGTTTTGACCAACTTGCAGTTTAAAGTAAATCATTTGGAAATTAGCTTTACACGCCCTCAGCAAAGGTTGCGTTTTCGGATGCACCCTGTTCAGGTTTTGATTTATTAAGATTGTGATATTTACCTATGTGATATATTTATTTTGTGCTAGTAGTGTTATTTTTCGTCAATGCCAGTAATTACAAATCGGTTTTATTCCCCCTGTTATTAATCCATGATATTATACGATTTATCGAACTATGGGTTTTCATTGTTTATTTTGTATTGTTACCTTGAGAAATTTAAGGGTTTGTTCGCTCAAATGAGCTAGAGAACATGGGCCTGAAATCATTTGGCGCCCCTATAATTTCGACCGTTTAGTTTTGAGCTAGTGGTAGTGCATGTTCCGATTTACTATGGGCAATTATTAATGTAACAATATTATAACACAGGGAAAGCTATTTTTCCATGTAGGTATAACATTAAAGACTATTATTTATTCACAACTGAAAAGAATTAACCTTTCAGGGTGATTTCAAAGTTTTTTCAAGTAAATATTATTCACTCATAGTAACCTCTTTCTATCTCAACATTCATTCATTCGATTGCTCCTTTAATAGCCTCTTAACTGCCTGGATTTAAAAGTAAAATAAATACTGCATGCAGCTGCATTTTGCATTACAAACTCAGATTACAATTTCGATATTTAGTCTAAATACTTAAAAATGAACTTTTGATGACCAGTTTTATTCTACAAGCGCATCCACAGCTTGCCGATAAATATGGAGGGGGAGATTAGCACTAGAAAATAAGTGATTAATAAAATACCTAATTGGCGAATAAGCAGTGACGGATATATGGAGCAGGGACGACAGATTACTTCAGTTGTCGACAATAATCCGTCTAGGGAAAGGATACCCTAAAATTAAAGTCCTGCTGGTTGTGAGGTTGCGCTAACACCTCAATTTCTGTACAAACGTATAAAATGCTACACACGTTCAGATAAAATACACTGCGCCAATAAATTAGGGGAAAACTAGTAAAATGATTAATACTGTTCAGATAATGAAATTTTGGACTAACTTTTACAAACACCTATTAAACAAAATCCTCGTAAGTAGTAATTCGTCTAGTTTACGCAACTCAGCACTTCATTTTTGTATTTAGTACAATCTACAAAAATTGAAACAATTGGGTGTGGAAATCATCACTTTAATTCACTACACCGTTTGCTTCTAAAATGAGGCATCTCAGTCAATCTTCAGTGAGAAGAGCCGAACATTAATTGAAGAAGTAAATTGTTGTAGGAGACCTGGTCATGGTCAAAAGAGAGCAATAACCACACAGCAATACAGATTTGTGCACAATTGTGTTCTTAAATAGCTCACATCCACTGCTTGAGATCTACAGAATGACACCAGACTAGCCAGTGGTATCCAGGTTAGTACAGAAACCATAAGGAAAAGGTTGCTGGAGAACAATTTGAGGTCAAAGGGGCCATTCCGAAAATCACAATTGACTCAGAACCACAGAAAAACCCGACTGGCGTTTGCTCAACAACATGCAGATTAGAGAATAAAGCACTGGTCATCAGTACTTTTCAGTGATGAGTTTAGATTTAGGTTGACACGTTGTGATAGGCATCTTTGAGTTTGGGCATGTGTAGATGAGCCCTATCGTGAAGGACTTGTTCAGGAGGTAGATGATATTGATTAAAAGTACGCCTCGAAGCTGTCAGGCCGCCATACAAGCCCATAGAGATCACATATTATTAAGTTCCTAACTCTAGTTTTGCACAGTTTTTCCATGTTTGCTTGTTCTTTACGTTTAAAAAATTACTGAGTTTCGCCTCTTGCAGTTTTTAAAAATGGAATTTTCCAACTATTTTTTTGGTATTCCCCCTAAGTTAATGGCGCAGTGTATTTTCAAGTTGCACCTAACATATCTATCCCATGAGTTATATCCGCTATAATAGTAGATTACTAAAAATTGTAATACAAGAATATGACTGTGATTTCTTAAATTTTTCTGTTGAGTAAGAGTCTGAAAAAAACTGTTGAGTAAAAGTTTATATAACACAGTAAATAACATCAAGGAAGTGCTGGATGTATGGAGAGATAACTGTGAGAATCTGTATATGGATGACCATACTCCCATCATCCACCAGGAACATGAACCACTAATAATGTTTTTTTAGTTATAATCTGATGTTTGCAGGCTAAAGTATCATAAAGCGGCTCTGGGATGGGAAGGTATGGAAATAATTCATAATTTATGCTCGAAGATTTGGGAGACTGGCATTTGGTTTGAGAAATGGACTTCAGCTCTCGTACCTTAGTATAAAAAAAGATCAAATGAGGAATGTGACAACTATATTCTGTTCACATATTTTTTGCATGCAGGTTGGCCATGGTAGTTTTTCCAATTTACCCATGTATAATTATTTTGTTGTGTTTAAACGAGGTTTACATTTGAGGATATGGTTTCGAAATGCATTTAGGTTAGAAAACCTACAAATGCAAAGTTGCCGTATTTAAGCAAACCAGAAAATAGGACTTTAGTAATTTTTCTGTGTGTATCCGGTTTCAGTAATTGTGTAATTGGAGACATTTTTAATTAAGTGCAAAGAAGGTCTAACAATACTTTAAATTTTAAATATGTAAATACAATTAAAATAGGCAGTCCATTTGGCAACAATATTCTATTCTGTCAAATGACAGCAAATTTGTTGGAGGTTATACAGGGAATACAACAAAATAAAAATTACAGTTCCGTATATGCAACTTGACAATACAAATTTATGGCGAATCTTTACGCAAAAAAGAAGGGACTGACTTTAAAATCCCACGGCAGCAAAATATTACTTTATAAAATACATCCTCGCCTAGAACATTGCATATCACCACAAGTAACCTCCAGAACAAGCCGGTTTTACAGAAGGACGTGGTACACGGGAACAAATCCTCAATTTAAGAAAAATTATAGAAACTTATTTCTGTTTCGTCGATTATAGAAAGGCCTTCGATAACGTGAAATGGGATATCATTTGGAAAGTTTTACTAGAGCATGGGAGTTTCGAAACACTTTGTGATCCTCATTAAAGCCCTATAATGTGAAGATGCAAAAATAAGAATCTATAAACGCCGTTCAAAAATAAGACAAAAATAAAAAATTATAGAAATGGAAAATACAGATCATCAGCCTAAAGAACAGATAATACAT
This sequence comes from Agriotes lineatus, assembly GCA_940337035.1. Taxonomy (NCBI): domain Eukaryota; kingdom Metazoa; phylum Arthropoda; class Insecta; order Coleoptera; family Elateridae; genus Agriotes; species Agriotes lineatus. The sequence goes on along the minus strand of OW679197.1, from coordinate 63,053,520 downwards.
AGAAAATAGAGAGAGGAAAGGAATATTGGAAATGGCAGAAGAATTCTATAAAGTATTCTATAGCTCCACGTTAGAACCGCAACCTCATGTTAAAGAAGAACTAAGAAGAAAATAATAAACATCAATTCAGAGGACATGCCAGAAATAAACGAAGAAGAGATAGCCACAGCATTGAAAGAAATAAAAAACAACAACGACCCAGGAAAAGATGTTAAAAGAGGGAGGTGACGATGTTGTAAAAGTTTTTAATCTTTTACTGAATAAATGCCTAGAGGAGGCTTCACGTCCTAAAGATTGGAATGACGCTACGATAGTATTGTTTCTTAAAAAGAGGGACAAGACCAGGTTGGAAAATTATCGCCCGACTACTTTGCTTCCACAGATTTACAAGTTGTTGACTAAAATCTTGACAAGGAGGTTAACCACAAAATTATATAGTTAACAGCCTACAGAACAAGCCGGCTTTAGAGTAAGCTATAGCAGGCACGACCACTTATAACTACAGAAATTTTGACTGAGAAGGCTAACAAATATAATATCTCATTATATTTAGGATTTGTTGACTTTGAGAAGGCCTTCGTCAATGTCGAGCTATGAGCCGTTGAAAGGGCACTTTTATTGCGCAACATCTATAAAAATATGACCTCCAGTATTCGTCTGTCTTTAGTAACTACCTATTTCTATAAAAAAAGGAGTACGACAAGGGATACGATTTCCTCGAAACTATTTACGTTAGTCTTAGAAGATATCTTCAAACACTTGGACTGGGAGCTAAAACGCGTTAATGTAAATGGAGAACGATTAAATAACCTAAGATATGTAGACGATAACCTGTTGATAGCAGATAATTTTGAGGATTTACAAACAATGATGCAACAACTAGATATGGAGACACACATTCCGGATTAAAAATTTAAAAAAGTTATGAACAATACAAAAGATGAAAGAGTAATACAAGTAGGAGATAATGTAATAGAATGAGTCAGTAGTTATACATACCTAGTACAATAAATGCGAGTTACTAAAGAAAACCAGCCAGTGGAAATCAAGAGACGGATCAGATTAGAATGGGCGGCATTTGGAAAATTAATCCACGTACTAAAGAACAAATCAATACCACAACATTCAAGATCTAAAGTATTTGACATGTGTATCTTGCTAGTCTTAACCTACGATGCCCAAACATGGACGTTCACAAAAAATAATGTAGAAAAGCTAGCGAAAGCCCAGAGATCCATAGGAAGAAAGATGCTCGAAATATCCCTAAAAGATCGAAAGGTGAACGAGCATATAAGAGCTAAAATAAAAGTGCCACACGTCACAGAGAATGGCGCATCTGAAGTGGAAATGGGTGGATCACAATGAACGAATTCAAGATGGTAGATGGGACAACATCATTAATCGATGGTGACCCTGGTATGGAAGAAGCAAGAGAGGAAGGCCTCATATGCGTTGGGTGGATGACATCAAAAGAATCAATGGCTTGGGATGGAGGCGAACGTCAAGAAATAGGGAACAATGGAAAGGTTTGGAGGAGGCCTATGGTCTGGAGAGAGACAAGGATTTGCCAAAATAAATCAATATTTTAACAAAAGAAAAAATTAACATGGAGTGTTTCAATAGAAAACTGTAAGATGCTTGTAGGATATTTAAAATAATTGTTAAAAAATAAAAAAAATCTACACCCTTTGGGAAAGCAAGTGGACACAATACGTACATATTACCTACCTTATTCTTATTTTTCAGCAACTGATCTGTGTTTAAGTGGGAACCAATGTTTTCAAAGACATTGAATATTTTAACTAATTCAAACACTATGAATAGAGTGATGGTACAACTAATATATGAAGCAGGTTAATAATGGAAACAATTCTCTTTACTTCAACATTTTCTGTATACTTTGAAATCGTACCCTTCATTTTCTAAAACATTCTGAAAATATGGGCTTTTATAAATATTCTATCTAAATGCGTCCGAATTTGAGCAACCAAGATCTAAAGTTTCAAATCGTTCATTTTTAAATGGTCAGTTTCTCGAACGCATATTATTACAAATTAACTAGTAGTTGCTTGGTTAAAAAATGACTGAGTTTGAATTGCATGAATATATTATTTACTTTCACAACAAAAATTGTAAAAAGTATATCAAAATGATATGGCATTTTGAAATATTTTTATACTGAAATGGAGCAAATCAACCTGCATAAAAACACAAAATGCACAAGAGTTCCTGCAATATATTAAAATTTAAATTTATCTACTATGCCAATGCGAATCAGCTCTTAAATTCGTAAAACTAACTAGAAATCTTTAAAAATGTAAATATTTTAAATGCTATATAATGTGGTTTAAAACCAATACATATTGCATTGAACACAATTTAATCCAATACAATTATGATAGGAATAAATAATAATTCAAGCATTGCAAATATTAATTTAAAATATACCTAAATGTGATTATTTGAATTTTAAAAATGTACTGAAATAGCTTAGCCTTGAAATAACTTTAGGTTGAAATTGTAATAAAAATAACATTAGCGCTGACTTGAATATGAAATTTATTGTAATCACTTTGACTACAACAACAAACAATGAAACAATGTAGAAACAATTGGGATGCAAGAAGCCAATCTTAGGTGTGTGATTTGGCTTCCCACAAAAATCGACGTAAAAACATAATAAATACCAATGTATGCAATTCAAAAAGTGTTTTCACATTAGTAAAGTATTGTTTGATAGGCTGCAGAGGTTGTGCATTCATTCCTCGCGCCTCTGCAGAAGGTAAAAAGTGTTGATGTGTGCATCGAGTGCGAGTCTAGCTGGTGTTTTTGGTGGTGACTTGCTGGAGGTTCAAATAAGAATCAGAGACCTTGAAGCCCAGTGAAGGCAGCTACCATCATTAATTGCAGCAGAGCCCTAGCTGTGGCCACAGGAGAAGAAATTTGAGCTGGAAGCTGAAACTAGAGCCGAGAGCAGCGAGGAGATGACGAGCATCACTTTGGCGAGTCATCAGGAGGCTTTCAAGTGATAATTAGGGGAGCCGTTCATTGAGGAATTTGCTGGGTGCCCGATAAAGGCCCAAAAATCCGCCGCAAAAGCATAATCAAGATCAGAAAATAGTTTTTCCTAAAACCCATGAATTTTTGGTGGCGTCGTTTGAGTGTTTTGTTTTAAATTTGCATTGTTTACTTAGCTAAGATCACCTAGGCAACGCGTCGATACGTAATAGCAGACGTAATTGTTTTAAATTAAGCCCTCTGATTTGTTTTCTGCGGTATAAATGTGCGGTTAGGTTACGATAATTTGACATTTGAGATTTTTCCCATAATTTAGAAAATCCTGTACGTTGCATTCAATAAAAAGGCAGAACAATAAATGTAAAAGCCAGTATATTATCAACTAATTTACATATTTGAAATAATTATTATAAATTAATAAATATTACAACACAATAGCCCAGCTGTATCATTCACAGTAATATATAAATTAGTTTTATTGCCTACGTTTCGGAGATTTATTTACATGAGCACATTAGGTTTCAAAATAACCCGTATGACTTACTATTGCTTTATTTGTGGCCCCCCAGTTTGCGATGATTATTTTATTGAATCCTCTTTTACTCTTTAGTATTTCAAATAGTGATGGGCATAACCGGACAATTTTCATAACCGGTTATTTGCATTCGAATGATATTAATAACCGAATGATTATTTGAATAATCATTCGAATACATTTTGGCTCTCGATTCGATTCGATTAAGTCAGCCGGTTTGCCGGTTGGCGGTTCACCGTCATCTGCATCGACGTCGGTTCACCGTCATCTGCATCGACATCGGTTCACCGTCATCTGCATCGACATCGTAACTTGCAGATAGCAGAGGAACCAAAACATAATATGTACGGTCGGCGCCTTAGAAATCGGGACACGTAATATGTTCTTCTAGTCTTTGGAGTATTCTTGCTCCGGTTACTTCATTAACGTGAGATGGCATTTCATAATTGACAAACAATAAACAATCTGACGTAACAATTAAAACCATAATAACTGAAAACCCCAATTTATACACTTAAAAAATACATGCAAAATATATCATAATAGTGTGTAGTGCCCGATTTCTAAGACGCCGACCGTACATTATGTGTTATGTATTTGAAATTAAGAGGTATTTATTAAGAAGTGTAGAAAGAAAGAAATATGGGGGACTGCTTGCTAATCGCAATAAAAAGTGGTAAAACGTTTATCTTTATCGATCGGGCGGGTTAAAGCCGCCGCCTCTTGTTTAAAACCTGTGGAAATGTAAGCAAATAAAAAATTGTTTTATAGCTTGATGCGTTTGCAGTTTTTAGGCGTTCAGGTTTCAATGTCCCAGAATTTGATATTTTTTATGATAGGAGGTAGTTACGCGATAACCAAATGGAGTTTTCAATACAACCTGCTTTGTTTATGAGTTATGACGTATTTCTATTTTCAGAATTTTGAGCACTGCGTAGGTCGCTGAGATACGGCACGTAGTACCTTTGAATAGAGGTTTTATATTCAAAGCGTAGTACGTATCAGCATAAGGTTATTTTTCATTCAAATACTTGGAACGAAAACCGAGTTACATAGGTTATTTCAATAACCGGATAACCGGTTATTTTTCATTCGAATAAGCCCATCACTAATTTCAAATATGTCCATCTTAAGATTAAAATAAAAAAATAAGATTTGTTCTACAAAAGTTCCCTACTCTGTATTAGACGAAACAAAATGGAACAAAACAGAGATATTAAAAGTCGACCCTATAATAATTGGTGTGCCAACAAACTGTTTTTCTTTATATTTTAAACATTTAGATAATAATTAATAACTGTATTTCTGTTTTGTTAAAACGTGACTGTCTAATTCTCACTAATTAGAGTCATAGGAATCTCTATTGTAAGTAACTGTAGACATGCAGTAATTAAACGTTTGTTACTTCTAACATGTTCATTTCAAGGTAAATTAGGTACGAGTGAGTGTTAAATAAATTGATATAGAAAAATACTACATATTAACGGTGTTTTAGCGTTGTTTATTAATAGTATTATTAAGTGACTGCATATTTCTCACATTTATAAATAATAAATGCACAGTTTTACTTCGATAAATGTAAACGAAAGTTAAACTTTCTCATTTGAACTTAAAAGCTGTTATTCTAATCAAATAATTCCTATTGGTAAGAATAGAGATTCTCATAGGGTGATACAAAATTAATATAAATCTGCCAAACAAAATTCATGGGGTTAAAATAATCCAAGTTAAGACAAAAACGATTTAGCATTTGTTACTGACCGGAAAATAGGCAACATTATTAAATGGCATCAATTAATTGTATTTGTTTGTTATTAATTTTATGACATATTAAAGAATTAGAAGCTTCATAACCAGGTCGACATAGGTTCAAATCTGGCTGTGGCTGAAATTTTTCTCTGAGTAGCGATGGATTTGAACTTCTTACGGATTATGCCGTGGTCGTCAATTACCATTTATCATTTTGCTGCTCATGGTGTCAGTTTCTAAAGTTTTCTTAAACATTCATGTTGGAGTCTCATACTCCTGATTATATACCGAGGAGTCGTTACGGTGGACTACTCGTGTAAATCTTGTATGATATTGAAACTTGTCGTTATTCCAATTAGTTGCTCACGTGAAACTTGTGTAGTATGGTTCTATTTGTTTTATAGAGCTACCCTCTATGCGTTACTAAGGCGGTAACCATCTTCTTGATAGAAGTTGTTCGGATTTTTAATAATCTCTAGGGATTCCTGAATATCACGAGGATATTATTTTTTTAGTCCTGGCTAGTATATTCACAGACTCGTAATTTATTCTGTGGTACCTGTGGCCCCTTATAAAATTCAATAAAGCCCACCTAACCATTTGGACGGAAACTACTGCAGAAAATCTATGGAGCGGTGCAGATAAAAATCGATTGGCAAATAAGATATAACTTCGAATTATAAAAGGATATCGATGTTGTACTAACAGTTAAAATTGGTAGACTTCGATGGGCTGGCCATGTGGGCAAAGATAGACAATGAACAGGCTTCAAAATAAACTGCTGCTAGGAAAGCTGACGAGTCAAAGAAAGATGGGACACCCTAAATTTATGTGGAGAGACGCAGTGGCAAAAAGCCTTTGTTAGAACAATTTGCCCAAATCCTAGCATTTTCACGATTTACGCAAGTTAAATTCGTAATTCAATAATGTTATCAAACTTCATTTCCATCAGAACCTTATTTCCGCGTGGGTCGTTTATGAACACTGCAGTTCAGTCATATTCGTCGAATTTCATTTATAAATTTACCATTTGTTCCGTTCTGAAAACAATACAGTTTTAGCTTCTTGATTTCTCAGAATTCATTCTTGTTGTTCAACACACTCTAGCTCCCTGTAAATCGCTTATGTAGCTTTCGATTATTCTGGAACTTTCCCCGAGCGGTTGGGGGTGACGCAATCTTTTCTATATGCTTTGTGCTTTCTGCAGTAGTCGCAGTAACGTGGCCCGTTATCGCTTTCTTTATTGTTTTCACGGCGACAAGCAGGCGCTTTGAATGGCTCGGGTGCTTCCCCGAGTTATTTAGTCATATTACGTTTAGTGGTGCAATCCTTCGAGATTGTGCAACAGAAAATTTAGCCTGTCGTTGTAGGAGTGAGATGCATTTCCGGACGAGGGACCACCGTCGAACTGCCTGCGATCTTCTAATTCCATGACCGCCCGGCTCTGAACTAAACAGTACGTGTGTCAAGTTCGCCTTCCCGCGGCTTCGCTTTATGCGACCGTGGGATGGATCTGTGAAGAGAGTATATTTTCGCTTCCGCTTCCGCTTTCCGACTAAGGTGTGTGCTTCCGTTAATTTTTGGTGCCGTCTGGAGAACTGTGAAATGTGCCGGTGTGCTTTTCCGTCGATCAGAAATCGTAAAATGAACGTTGCAAATAGCAGTAACTTTTCCCCGCCCGTGGTGTTCCAAACTTCACGCGTTGTGCTTGGGGGTTGTAAGCCTGGACATTTCCGTTTATCGTAAAGTGGCAGCTTTAAATACGTCTTTGGGCGGATTATTGTAGTGGCGATTCCATTAAAAAGGCTTACTTGTGCATCGAAGTTCCTGCCGTTTCAAAATCTGCCTTACCGTCTTAGACTTTGTTTCTTGTACTCTCTTCAGAGATGTTACACTCAGGCCGCTTCAACCCGCAGCTTTGTGTTACTTCTGCACAGTTCCTTCAGGCATTGTGGGGCTATCTTCAATCAACATCGCAAAATACCCCAGGCGAGGTTTCCCGGCCTGCAGTCACAAGAGATACAGTTGTTACCTGTGCATCAGTTTTATATTTTTTAATACTGGTCAGTCCTGAAACTTTTTAGAACGAAGACGTTTGTAAAGTTTATATTGGCATTTAATACCCAGTATTATCCACCTCTAGATCTCCTCACTAGTGTTTTGCCATTCACCTTAATATTTGCCGATTATGCTGTTTAATAGTGGTTTAAATCGTGTGCGCAGGATATAGAAAAATATTTTGTAAGATAAGTTTAGAAGTGATTGCTCGATACTTTGTGTACTGTAGCTGATCTCCTTTTTCGTAGATAAGGCATATTATTCCACAGTTCCATTCATCTAGGAGTGTCGCTTGTTTCCAGGTTTGTATTATAATTAGTTGGTTACTGCTATGTTTATATAGCTGCGCTGGGAGGCCATATGTTTCAGGTGATTTATTATTTGTAAGGGCAAGTTTTGAATTTAGCGCTTTTCCGCATCTGTATTTTAAACATCAGTACTTTTCCCGCTTTTATCTAAACCCAAATTGACAGTTTAGCTATATTTTAAAGCTCAACAACATTCATTTCCAATACTGATGCCTTCCGGCTCATGTCATCATATCTTGGGCAACGTTTTATTCAAATCCACATATGGTTGCTTACCGTATAAAGGACGCCTTATCTTAATTACCAGTTTGGCGGTTTACGGTTTGATGCCGCCATGTTTAGTTCCACGGTATCATTTTTAGCGCGTAATTCTGATGAAATGTTATGCAATACTGACGCTCTCATGCGAGTCGCTTTGGCTTCGACATTCAACCACCGGACTTGAAGAAGGCAGCAACAAGTATCATCGCTTGTTGCGCATCAGCGGGGGCCTTGCCCTTCGCCGGGCAACGTGTAGGTGTTATCGGTCAATTTTTTGGTTATTTGAGAGACGTTCCGTGCAGTTATTAGCTGAAATTTCTCGTATTGTGGAGGTGACAAGCTCCCATTGCCGCCTTTGGGGTGAATTAATAATTAAAACCTTTTTCGTGGTAATTGTTTTTAATGAAGTTACGTATACCGTACCGCAACCTTGCCTGTCGACTACGTTCTTCGTTTTCTACCCTCTTTGGGGATTTAACATCGTCCAAACCCGCTCGACAGATAACACCCTAGATCGTTTCTCGCAGTCCTTCAAGCATTTTGAGGCAGTCGCTTGGGCACGGCCTGCAGCATCGTTGGATCTTATAACCAGAGCAAGATGAACCCCTACAAGGTATTGTGTTTTCTATGTATAATTTTAACAAGCATTTGGATGCAGAGAAGAGTGATTTTTGAAATATTGCTATTTTGCTTAGCGTTGCTGATAATTTAAAATTAAGCGTTTGAACTGTTGTTACTGTCCTTAAGTCAATTTGAGTATTTATCGCCAAGTCTTAATGTTGGTATTTAGCTTAACGTTGTAGAATTAAAGTAATTACCATCGAGTCAGATTTGATTGTTTACACTCAGAATGTATTGTTTTAAGTAGTTTTATTGCGTAATTAAAGTTGTTACCATTTTTGAGTCAGTCAGGTCATTTCATGTCCAGTTTACCGCATGTATTTAGATTAAATGTTGCGCAATTAACTGCACTAACTTTTATCGAGTATTTCATTTAATGTTCATTGTTTACATACATATTTCTACGTTCATATAGATAGTTCATTTTCAATCAGTTGTGCTTTTCGTTAGTAGATTTATGACGTTTGCAGGTGTATTTTGTGATGTTTTCCTCTGTAACGGGGATCAGACAGCTGTAGGAAAATACAAGCAAGTTCAACGCAGCTGTACGTGGACCATTTCTCAAGTACTGCCAAGGTTGGATCGGAAAGGTTGGTTCACAGTTTCCATTTTCTCGGTGAGCTCACCTGTGTTTTTCTCGATTTAGTAAAGTGGTAGCGTTTATCGGGTCGTTGCCCTAATACGTTCTTAATAAACCTCCTCTTCTCCTTCTGAGTCTTAGTCGGCAACTTTTGTTACAACCCACTGTAACATAATTGGAGCTACGGATCTGTGAATCTTTCGATTTGTGTCGTTTTATCGCGTAACCGATGGATGAGTATTTTGGATGTCAAATTCATGTCGTAACGACGTTTTTGTGCTGTAACATATTATCCAGTCTTGTGTCGCATTCTTCACTTCTTCTAGTGTGGGTATAATCAGGTTTTCATCTTGTTCACCATTTTGTTTATATTGCTCTTCTTCATATGTTTTCTTGAATTTCCTGTTCAGCCTCATTCAGTTAGTCTTCATAATATTCCACCTATCTTCTTTGGTGTTTACTATATTATTGTGTTTGCCTCTATAAATCATTAGCCCTTGGACTGAAGTCTTGAAGTCTTTCATGTTGTTTAATTTTTGGTACAGTTTTCATTTTAATAATACGTCGATTTAAACTTGACGTTTCGCTGCTCATGCTGTCAGCTTTTTCAGAAATTTTCTAAAGTTTTCATTTTACCCGTTGCTTATTTTAGCATTCTATTGTTACAAGTTGTTTCATTACATGCTTTCTTTTTCTCTTTATGTATTCTCTTTTCCTCTCTTCTTAGTTTTTGATATTCTTCTTGGATTCCCCTTGTTAGTTTGGTTTGTTGCACCTTCATATAGGCTGCGTTTTTCTTTTGTTGTTGTGACACATTCCTCGTCAAACCAACCACTACATGCTTTCTTTGGTTGATATTCTAGCACTGCCTCCACTGCTTGTTCTATTACATTTCTGCACTGTACCTTCTTCTATATTATTGTGTTTGGTTATTAAAGCTTCAGTTAGGTTTTTATTTAGAGCTTTCTTGTATTCCACTACTTCTCTGTCAGCTGAAATTTTTTCTATGTGAAAGTTCTTATTGCTTGTTTCTCTATGTTCCTTTTGTGTTTGCGTGGATATTCCAGCTCGTATTTTTGTCACTACTAGATAATGGTGCAGGTCTAAATTTGCTCCAGGAAATAGTCTCACATCAATTATATCTGTAACATGTCGGGTATCTATTATTATACCATCAGGCAAAGTCCATGTTTGTTTGGGTATTGGTTTTTGTTCAAAGTAACTGCTCATTACTGATTACTGTCATGTTAAGTGAGGCTAAGTTGACTATGAGCATTCCATTTTCAGTAGTAGCTTCGTGAAGGCTGTGTTTAATGGTTGGCTGATATATTGCTTCTTGAACTATCTTGGTACCTCTTTCTATCCCGAAAATATGGTCTTTGCTGTGGCAGCTATAATAAAAGTTAGTCTCGTCACTCAATTGTGCTCTGGCCTAACCATTATATTTCTGTGCCGTTATATCTGCTGTATATTTGTCTAGTACTTCACTGAATTATTGGAAAGCTTTTGTTCTGTGTAGTGTCTGTACATTCCATGTGCAAATCCTTATATAGTTTCCCTTCCGTTTGCAAGGTCCTTGATGCAGATCAGTCCAGCTTTTGATTCTTGGAGTTCCATAACAGCATCTTTTTACAGAGTAGAGTCGTTGGCCCCATGTCCATCTCCCTTTCCAGAGGGCCATCTGTGGAGTACCTGGGGGTTGCAAAGCCTAGAAACCAGGCGTAAGAAATTGGATAAGGACAGCAGACACCTGTAAAACCGTACTTGACGAGACCAAAGCACATGCAGGGCTTTAGTGCCAAGGATGGTGATAACGCTAGACCCCATGCAGTGTGTATCATTCTTTTTGGAACGCCCTGCATATAATATCCAGAATAAATATTTCCTATAAAAGCAATGATATAAGAAATAAAACACCGTAAATACTAACAAAAATTAAATTTTGATCGAAGATAAATCAATACAGCAAGTTTAAAAAATATTCTGACTAAAGTTTTTTCAATTGTCATTTCATTAGACACAGGGAAATGATACAACATTTGCATTTTAACATATTTAGGCGTATAGCAGTGATGGCAAACCTATGGCATGCGTGTCAAGGGTAACACGCCAAGACATTATGAAAATACTCACCACCAGCGGGAAAAAAATTAGCTTCCAGTCAATCAAATTCCATCAGGCTCTACAAATTTAACATCAGCAAGTTTTTGCATTGCCCACTCCATAGCTCAACATTAAAAAGCCCTCAGTGAAGGAGAATTTATTAAACTTCTACGATGTTCACCAGTTCTATTTCATGATATGCAAAATAAAGAAGCTATTATTAAACGAATTTCTGAGTTACCACTCAGAAGAAATGTCAACAAAGACAGAGTAATGAGATTTAACACAAAAATACAGCCGCAATTAAAAGGGGACTTAAATAATTGTAAATATATTTCCATTTCTCTGGATGAAACTACTGATATCGTGTCAAATGCGCGCAAAAAATGAGAGTCAGTAACCAAAATGAATATAACAAATTCCTCCTTCAATTAGAATGAGCAAAGAAAAACATAAAAATCCCTTACAAAATCTCAAATATGATATCGAACCTCAAAATAGGTTGTGAGAAGACAAATTTTCCTGATGTTATATCAACTTGTCCACCACCGGTTCAATCAAGAGTGATAAATTTACCCGGAGTTTGTCAAGTGATTTTGTTACCGTCAATTTTCGCTTTACTGTATTTTTGACGCATTTTTAGATTGCGTCCGGGCATTGCGCATAGCTGATACGCCGCCGTTGCATCGGTTTTGCGCTCTCACCTTGTTGAACGGTCGCGACGCGGAAATTATCCATCTTGTCCCGGCGTTCGACCGAAGAAGGTCCTTGGAAGTTTTGGCGCTATTCGATGTAGCGATTTTGGAAAAGAAGGTGTTTATTGATGTCTAGATACGTCTAACCCTTTGGTTGGGGGATTTGTGTGCGTCCCGACATTTCTCTAAGTATAAATCTAGAGATACTGCCTGGGGCAGATCTTTGTTGACGCCAAAACTTTCCGAGCAAGGCATTTGGGGAATTTAGTGTGAGTACGACCGTTTTCAGCCCCATTTCGACTACCCGCTAACGTTTGATTCAATAATTTAGTCCCCACCACGTTATGGGCCCCCAATTAAGCTCCGGATACCCCAGCTTGCGGCCCGATGCGCACCTCGTGCGCTCTTTAATATCGTTATCTCGGCGCGCTCAACTGACGAGCTACCGACCTCCCTGGCTATGCCATCAAGTCCACGGAAGTCCGTCCCTGTGATGTATCAACGCTAAGACGGTCTCGAACCAGCTCAAGGTAACCATTGCTGTTCTACTAACTGTGCTTCCGGTGGCCAGCAAGTGAACCTTGCTGCACGCGCGTATGTGTTTCCATCGATAAAGGACTGCCGTCAGTAATTCGCTTCTAAATTGGGATTAGCGTGATATACCAGCGCGAGATATTTATTATTGTCTGGACGCATCATTCGTATCACGAATTTTAATCTGTAAAGTACGAGGCTTCACCTCACCGTAGCTTTCACTTTAGCTACGATATGAGAATTTAATTGTTTTATGTAGGGCGCTATAGAAATTCCTGGGGCGATTGCCCGCTTATAATTCACAAATTTAAATTAACGTCACTCCTCGGGATCTTCCAGGAATTTCCCCTATTTTATGATTTGATGTTTTAATTGGCCACCCCATTCTGTAAACAAGGATCCTTGGGGCATTTATATGCATTTACGTCGGCCCTAAACTTTTACATATATGTATTTTATGTGTGTGCCCGGCTTTACAAGTGAATAAAACGAAATTATCTCCCCTGCACTTAATTGTTTGACTTCAGTTTTGCGCCGTTTTATTAATTTTACAGTGTTCCAATTTAGCTGGAGCGGAACCTATCAATCGTTGAATTAGGGGGTTAGGAACTGTTTTGTTATCCTTAAATTGGTGGCGCCATACCCCCATCTAACGAACCCACGGCCGTCTTCGGCTGAAAGCTGACCGGCGACCTCTAATTAGCGATTGATAGTGACTCATATAGGCATTGGCTGAGTGAGGCAATTGGGGGCTTTGAGTGCTGCATTGAGCATTAACGTAAGTATCATTCCACCACTCTTTTTGTGCTGATCAGGGATAACAATTTTTAGCCCTGTTTTTTTCCAGCTGGTGGAAACAATATTTAGGGCCGGTTGCAGAAAGCTCTGTTAAGTCTGGTGTTAGCTAACATCGCGTCAAAGTGAACAAAAACGAATCAAATCTCAAATGCTTATGGTAACTAATACATTAGTAAACAAAATTTGATGCGATTTTGTTCACTTTGACGCGATGTTAGCTAACACCAGACTTAACATTGCTTTCTGCAACCGGCCCTTATAGTGATAAAGTTGTGACGTATATTCCTAATAGACAGTTCTAGAGATCCTAAGAATGGTCAATACTCTGAAAGCTCTTCCATCAAAGGCAAGTTAGCAAGGTTGGTTCCCATAACCTCTTTGTTTGACATATGTCAAATATCTAATTTGGATCAAAAATGTATGTCAAAACAGGCTGTTTGCCCAACTCTTAGTAAACTATGTACAGGATCTCTAGATGTGATTACAGTCGCTTTATATACACTAACGTTAACAGTCTGGCCATATATGGTCACGATTCCCATTGGTGCCGCCATTTTATGTCTTGCGTCATTTTGACAATAAGATTTAAATTTCAAAAATGTCAAAGTCACATTTATTCAAATAAAATAAGTTGACATTCAATCAACAAAAATTGTTAAAAATGCGAGTACAGAGTTAAAAACTGATCATAATTTTTAGAAACAACTAGAACTATAATTTATTAACGGTAAGCTGACAAGGGTTAAAGAAATTTATCAATTTCAAAAATTTTCTTCAGATATGAGGTATTGCTGTGCAGTCGGATGCAAGAGCAAATCTGAAAAATGTGTGCTAACGGAAACTTAGGATTAGGGACAGACGAAACTTATGGACAAAAAAATTAATAGAGAAAATTGAAGAATTTGTGAGAAGCATTTTGCAGATTGTATGTGTGAAAAAGCACGAGTTGGTGGCAACAAAGACTTAAGGATAATGCTGTTCTAACATTATTTACTTTCTTATCGTCTGCTTCGGAGCCTACAGCTATTGAAAATACCAATAACATTAGCCGTCCAAAAACTGATTTTATCGACGTTTAAATTTTAGGTACCTATGGAGTCTTGCTGATTTTAATGCAAAAATAGATCTGAACATGGTATTAAGATGACAAGCTTCCATAGAAATAAAAAAGCGGGACTTGTGGTCAAACAGGTTAATCGAGCATATTAGAATAACATAAAAGGTCAGAATAGAATCTAAATGTAAAAGCATTTTATATAAATAAAACGCATATTGTTGATGTAAAGCATATTGCAACTTTTAATCGATTAGAAAAGTTTATTATATCCAAAGTTATCGGTGTTTGTTTAAGAATAGCTGAAACGAAAACGAAAAAGCAAAATACACAACGAAGCAAATACAGTTGTACTTCTGTGGCAATGCACAATGTAGGCTATATAAATTAAGTGGGAAGTTATGAAAAGTAATTTTAAGCGTATTAGACTTTATACTCACTGTTTTATTAGTTTTGGGATCACTTTAAGTTCTGTAGATTTATTATTATTTATGTGAGCACTAACTGTAAATAAAATTTATAATATATCATTGATACGACATTGTTTGTTTTACTATTTAGTCATATATTTACTTATACTAAGGATTTATTTAATTAAACTATTTTCCAACACCAACCCCGCCACTGCTTTTGACCCGCCACTGGAGGCGGCCATATTCTATCTTATGTCATAAGTGACATTTCATATGGCCAGACTGTTGTATATAAAGGGACTGTAGATGTGATTACAGTGCCTTTATATAGACAGTGGCGACAATACAACTAAGCCACACCCCCGCCGCCATATTTATGCAAATTTCTAACGGGTGTTTATTTAAATCCGGGATCAGAGTCGACTGTGATACGTGTTTTACGTTTAGCAGTACTGAAAACATTTGAGATTTGCAGGTTAAGATTTGCGTCGGTTTGTGTCAAAACTGACGCAAAACCGAACCTGCTAACCTCGAATTTGACATAGACTGACAATACACTTCAGTACTGCCAAAAGTATAACACGAATCACAGGTGATTTAGCATAAACATGGCGGCTAAAACCACGTGATCTAGGGAGCCAATCAAAAATAGGACACCTCATTGTCGCCACTGTCTATATAAAGGCACTGTAGATGTGATCAAGTAGTGGCACCATCTGTTAGTACTATCGGAAAGTACCCCTCAGGAGCCGTTCAAGGTCATCCAAATCGGAAATTTGACATCAAAGGAACCGACAGTGAGTGTCTCTACTTGTTTGATTTATGTACGCTGATTTAGTCTCTAAACGGCGAGAACTGCAGATCGTAGTACACTCCGAGGAAAAGTACGAGTTAGTTGTGCAGGTAAGCAATGTTCCATTCAATGCCGGCCGCTAGCTCGCCCATATTGTAAATAGGTCTTGGTTTACTGAGTGTACTTCGACGAAGTGAGGATTCGGGAGTAAGTGCATCTCATTTGCTCCGTATGCTGCCTCGCTTCCTGATCTGCGCTTCTCAAGTGAATCTTTACGTTTGACGACCTGTACTAAAGAATCAGAGATAGCGGTCCTTATAATTAGACCTAATTTCAACTGACATTAAATAATTTTTTGAGGTTATGATACAAATAGAAACTTCGACCAACTTAAAAAGCATGCCATTTGTGCACTTGTAATATGTAGGTAATAATGACATTTAGCTAGAGCCAGGCCACATGCTTTGCAATATGTCATTTGGGTTGCATAAGCCACTCTATTTGTTCGGTGCGTGAAGTATAGTAAAAGTGAAGTTCGCGACGTGACAGTTCTAGTGAAAGAGCCAATTGTAGGTGTGCAGTAGGAAAGATATGTAATGTCAAGTTTGATTTGTGTCGTCGAGTTGAAGAATGCAAAATAACTTTTCTAAACGTCAAGATACAATTTTTACAACAGCAGGATTCATGTCGCCACCGCAGGGATATCGGTCAACAAAAGAGAAGAGTTGCGTAAATACCCTTTTGCCCTGACCAACAATAGACCAGGCGAAAAGGGAAAGTCAACCCAGGTGGACAATACAGTCATAAACTACTCGACTATCAATGAAGTAGGCAAAAGGGAAAGTCCTTTTGTGGTGAAAGTTATTTCAACCACTGGTGCGACAATAGAGCGGGGGAGCCAGCTGGACAATCCTATTGTGTTCAAAAGAATAGGGAATATCCCTCCCATGCACGCGCAACCTATATAAGCGCAAGTAGCTTAGTTTTCGAGGACTTCTTCTGCATATGCCGACCTGACTCATTTTGGGCAAATCGAGGACCAAGGTCAGATTCCAGAGTCTGTTATGAATAAATAATTCCGTCTAAAAAACCAGGCTACTCCCTCTTGAGTGTTTTGAAGACTTTTTTGGTCAGTTTCCATAAAACCTAATGCATTAATTAGTTTCCGGTATTCGTTTACATGACATTCACTATTCGTATGTGTTTAAATCTATATTGACGTATTTGTATGTTTGTAAATTTTTATGTGTTCTAAAGTTGAAACAATTTTTTGGCTTTGCCTAATTGTTTCGCCATTTATCCAATTATTTCAGGCTTAACCTGTATATTTTTAGTTAAATTATAATTCCTTTTGCATTTCGAATTCGTAAATTTTCCAAACCAACGCATTTTGTACCTGCATCAAGTTCTTATCGTTTGCGCAATGCCCTCTCGACCTCCGCGCTATCTCTTATCAGAGTGCGAGCCTTCCTCGAGGAAACGAAATTTTCGTCCGAGGCACTCATTCTTTTCACCTCGGGCAGCGCATTTCGCGCGGCCGAGATTTTATGTTAATTATATTAAATTACGTGCGCTCAACCAATTTCAATGAGCAATGTGTTTTCTAAGGGCTGATTATTATCAGGTACGATTGCGCTTTTCTGTCTTATTATCCCCATAGTAATTACATTTTTTGTTAGCTCTTAATTACCAGTTCCGTTTCAACAACGAGTTTATCTCGGAGGCCAAGCCTTATCGCACTTTCGACACCTGCTGGGTTCGGCGTTTTGCGGCCTTTTGAAGATGCTTTTGCTGCCTTTTTGGGGATGCTTCTGCAGCAATTTTCTGCGCATCCTTGGCGATTCCAACAAGGGTTGTAGCCGTTCACGTCCAGCTTATTTTGCGAGGTTAGTTGTGCTGTTCCGAGATTTATCGTGTTTTTGATAACTGGTTTCTCCATTTATACATTTTAAACCCGTCAATATTTAAAACTTAAATTCATACGTTTTGCAATTATTAAAATGTAATGTTCAATTTGATACATGCTCTTGCTTTTTACATTAAATTTTCATGCTTATAGTTAATTATGCACAGTTATAAATTTTGCTATTTTTGATGTGTGTTTCGACCCTATGTAAAAGGTACAGTCACGCTATTTATTTTCAATAGCCTAACAGAAGGTTTTATTAGATGACTGTGATAAGCTTATCCCACGAGTGTTTTTGTTAAAGTTATTAAAATAACCCGAAAGGGACAGCTCGACAGCCAGCAGGACACTGTTGCATTAATACAAGAGCCTTGGATTGTAAAATCTAAGATCTGTGGATTAATTAATCGTAATGGCACTGTTTTTACAGATAGCACCCATGAGAAACCAAGGACGTGCATCTACTGTCCCAAGCATTTACAAGCCTTTGCTTTGCCACACCTCTGTACGCGTGATATTACGGCGATACAGATGAGCTGTAGCATAAACGAAGGGAAGGAAGATGTCATTTTCGCATCGGTATACCTCCCCAGTGACTCAGTTGACCCTCCACCTAGTGCGGAGTTGATCGAATTGGTGAACTACTGTGAGAGGAACAACAAAAACCTAATTATTGGCTGTGATGCAAATGCTCACCACGTTTCGTGGGGTAGCAGTGGCATTAACACCCGAGGTAGGTTCTTACTTGAGTACCTAATAAGTACAAACTTAGAAATACTTAACCGTGGATGTGAACCAACTTTTGTCACAACGCGTAGCCAGACCGTGATTGATGTCACTCTGGCCTCTTCAGATATTTCCAATAATATTGTGGGCTGGCAGGTATCACCTGTTGTGTCTATGTCAGACCACAGATGGCTTTGTTTCAAATTATCTGGAACTATAGCTCAACCAAAACAATATCGAAACCCTAGGCGGACTGACAGACTATCTTACAAGACAGATCTGGAAGCTCACCTGGCTAATTCGGTTTTCCCAGAAAAGATTGATCAGGTAGAGGACTTGCAAATCAGTGTGGATATCCTGCAGAACTCGATCCTACAATCTTACGAATCGTCATGCCCCTTGAAGACATCCAAGGCGAGTCGCACAACCTCCTGGTGGTGTCCGAAACTCGACAGGATGAAATCAACATTGGGCAAACTCTTTAACAAAGCAAAAAGAACTAGAATTACTAGTGACTGGGAGGCCTATAAAGACCAAAAACGATTATACAAAAAAGAAATCCGCCAGAGACAGAGGGACTCTTGGAAAACGTTTTGTAGTTCCATAGAGTCCACTGCCTCCGCGGCTCGGTTGAAGAAGATCCTTTCTAAGGATCCAAACCAACAGCCAGGCTGTCTCAGGCGAGGGGATGGTTCTTTTACAACCAAACCCGAAGAGACAGCGGAAGTGCTAATTCAAACACATTTTCCAGGCTGTATTGTCACCCCTGACAATGTATGGCCAAAACCCAATATCCCACCTCCCTCAGAGGAGGATTGGAATGTGGCAAACCAGGTCGTACGGGGTGACAAGGTAACCTGGGCTATAAACTCCTTTCTCCCCTTCAAGTCGCCAGGAGTGGACGGTATCTTTCCAGCCCTGCTACAATGGGGACTGGACCTGATGCTTGTTCACCTGGTGCGCATCTACCGGGCATGTGTCGCTTTTCGATATATACCGGAGAGCTGGAGAGAAGTGAAGGTAGTCTTTATACCTAAACCAGGGCGTACGGATTATACCCAGGCCAAATCATATCGTCCCATTAGTCTTACATCCTTCTTACTAAAGACGCTTGAGAGACTTTGTGACAGAGAAATACGGGAAAGGGTGCTGGCTTTACACCCATTGCACCCGAACCAACACGCCTATATCTCAGGGAGATCTACTGAATCGGCGCTACATGCTGTAGTAAACCGTATTGAGAGATCGCTAGACAATAAAATGTCCACTCTGGGAGTTTTCATTGATATTGAAGGAGCCTTTGACAAAGCTTCCTTTAAGAGCATTAACTCTGCCTTACGCAGGCATGGTGTGGCACCCACTCTCTGTGAGTGGATAAAACACATGCTTACGATGAGAGCAGTACAATTTAATATAGGAGACAACTCCATTAGAGGTGTTGTGACGAAGGGCTGTCCGCAAGGGGGGGTTCTGTCCCCACTACTGTGGAATACAGTGGTAGACAGCCTTCTAAGCACACTCAATGATGCTGGATTCTATACTACTGGATATGCGGATGACATTGTCATCCTCATTACTGGCAAGTTCGAGGGCACGCTCTGTAACTTGATGCAGACAGCTCTTCGAATAACAGAAACATGGTGTAATGAACAGTCACTCTCTGTCAATCCTTCAAAGACAGAAATGGTACTTTTCACAAATAAAAGGAAGGTGGGACCTTTACGTAGACCTCTCCTATTCAACACTTCTCTCAGCTTTTCAGACAATGTCAAATACTTGGGAGTTATCTTTGACAGACGGCTGAATTGGGAGAAACATTTAAAAGTTAAAACTGAAAAAGCATGCATGGCATTCTGGCAGTGTCGCCGCGCTTTGGGTAAATCCTGGGGACTCTCCCCCCGAATTACCTTGTGGCTGTATACTGCCGTGATAAGGCCCATGCTATGTTATGGAGCACTTGTCTGGTGGCCCAGGGTCAGACAGGCTACGGCAGCAAGTAAACTAGGACATGTGCAACGCCTTGCTTGTCTTCGTTCTACAGGTGCTATACGCTCAACCCCTACGGCCGCTTTAGAGGTGGTCTTATGCCTTCCACCACTTGATCTTTTTGTGGAGGAAGTAGCCGTAAGGACCGCCTTGAGGCTGCGCTACAAAGGGCTGTGGCACACAGCAGGCAGGGGAGGCAGGCATACTCGCGTCCTGAATGAGGCCGTCGACAAGATCCCTCTTCTGGACGCTATAATAGACTACCTCCCTCTACAATATGCCTTCAACAGACAATTTAACGTCTATGAAAATGCCGGGTTTACCCAGCATATAGATATATCCATCTTTACTGATGGATCTAAAACAAAGCATGGAACGGGTGCCGGAGTTTTCTCTGACGATCTGAACCTCCGCCAAAGCATACCACTAGGCAAAATGGCCACTGTCTTCCAAGCGGAAGTAATTGGAATAATGCATGGTGCAAAAGCAATTTTTGAAAGGAAAATCGAGAATCAATGTATTGGTATCTTCAGTGACAGTAGAGCCGCTTTACTAGCCCTGGGCAGTTGCAAAATTACCTCAGGTGTGGTACTGCAGTGCCGTGAAGCTCTCGAGGATATCTCAAAAAATAATGTTGTTTCCCTTGTATGGGTGAAAGGACATGACGGTAACTACGGCAATGAGGAGGCTGATGAGACTGCGAGACTGGCTTCCGGACAACCTCTCTGGGGGCCAGAACCCGTAATCCCTATATCCCTGACAATATTAAGCTCTATGCTATATCAAAAAACCTTAAACAGCTTCATACGAAGATGGGTTAACATGCAAAGCTGCCGGCAAGCAAGAGCTGCTATTACAGCGCCCTCGCCAAAGACAGCCAAATATTGCTTGCAACTGTCACGAAGAAACCTGCGACTAGTCGTGGGTATTCTATCTGGACACTGCACTCTAAACCAACATATGCACAGGATGGGACTAGTGGACAGCCCAAACTGTCGCGGATGCAACGAGGATGACGAGACAGCAGAACACGTTCTGTGCCACTGTCCAGCTCTCGCAAGAGTCAGAGGATCCATGTTGGGGGACTTCTGGCCCGATATGGTCAGAATTAGTAACACTCCAGTTGCGGATGTCGTTAAGTACATTCAAAGGATTGGATGGCTTGAGTGATACCCAACTTGGAGAGCTGCTGGGAGGTAGCACAATGGGCCCACTTAATGCGGCCTAAGTGCATGTGAGGTAACTCACCCTCCAATTTTTAATCCAGAATCCAATCCAGAATTACCAGTTCCGTTTCAACAACGAGTTTATCTCGGAGGCCAAGCCTTATCGCACTTTCGACACCTGCTGGGTTCGGCGTTTTGCGGCCTTTTGAAGATGCTTTTGCTGCCTTTTTGGGGATGCTTCTGCAGCAATTTTCTGCGCATCCTTGGCGATTCCAACAAGGGTTGTAGCCGTTCACGTCCAGCTTATTTTGCGAGGTTAGTTGTGCTGTTCCGAGATTTATCGTGTTTTTGATAACTGGTTTCTCCATTTATACATTTTAAACCCGTCAATATTTAAAACTTAAATTCATACGTTTTGCAATTATTAAAATGTAATGTTCAATTTGATACATGCTCTTGCTTTTTACATTAAATTTTCATGCTTATAGTTAATTATGCACAGTTATAAATTTTGCTATTTTTGATGTGTGTTTCGACCCTATGTAAAAGGTACAGTCACGCTATTTATTTTCAATAGCCTAACAGAAGGTTTTATTAGATGACTGTGATAAGCTTATCCCACGAGTGTTTTTGTTAAAGTTATTAAAATAACCCGAAAGGGGTTCTTAATTTTATGCGTGTCGCAACCTTCAGTTAAGATACACAATTGTGTTATTACATTATTTACATTTTAATTATCCTGATTATTGGTTACTGACTCTTCAAAACTTTTATTAATGATTAATTAAACGCTAGTCACTTGTAGTTTATTTTTCTTCTTGTTATTTGAAATCTTTTGATTTCTGGCGCCCATTTCCATTTTCCTTTCCTTTTTTGAAGACATTCCAGGGTACATAGCTGATGATCTGAACCTACGATCTAAGGCCGCCGATATTTGAGCTAGTCGGCCATCGCGGTGAGTAAGTAACAGTTTTTCAGAGCTGCCGTGGTGTATAAATGGTAGGGGGGTTGATCTGCGATTTTTACTACCATTGCTTATTTTATTAATTAATCGCAGGTCGGCTTTCTTATTGTTTCAAAGTAAACAAAAGGAATGTTATTGTTTGAGCACTAATCAGGATCGAAGGTACAATGGTTGTAGCCTTCTCAGTTTTTCGCTATCTGGAAAACTGCTGATCGCCAGCTCGCCTTGGAATTTGTGGACTGTATGATTGTAGGTTTCACTGAATTATACACACGTTGAAAAGCGAAGGTAGTAATTTATTGCCATAAATTAACACGAACAGTTTAACATTTACAAAGAATTAGCTTTCGGAGTGCGGACCGGTTTGCATGCTGCCACTTTGACAGATGAAACGTAAGTGTTTTTGGAATCGGATGCCGGCACGGGAGTCTACTGCGCACAGTATGTATTCAGCATGCAAGAGAAGCGGCAAAGTTTATAAAGTCCTTAACATACCGCCCGCCTTGGAAAGGGTAACCTTTCAAATAAAACAGTACAGAGTTGACATGTAAAAGCTAGAGTAAAACATGTAACATGAACACACATATATACAAAGCCTAATAGTACATGGATCTTAATCTAGTACAAGAAACCCGAACAATGGGGAGCCAAAAGGCTTTACGAAAACTGCGCTGAACGCTAACGCACTAGTTCACAACACTAGGTAGCGGGCACAATTTGGAAAAGGATCGCTTCACGATCCCTGACACAGTGTTCACTGACGCCACACGCGTAACGCCGTCAAGGCCAGGGTGCAGCTCGGTGACCCGGCCTAACCTCCACTTCAGAGGGGGTAGATTGTCATCCTTGATGAGGACCATGGAACCAGGCTGGAGGTCCGAAAGATGCGTGCGCCATTTGGTGCGCTGTTGGAGTTCCGAGATGTACTCTTTACTCCATCTCTTCCACACATTCTGGTGTAGTTGTTGTATTCTCTGGTATTTAGACAGCCGAGACTCGACTATCTCAGTTACGTTGGGATCAGGCAGTGACACCAACGGACGACCAATCAGGAAATGAGCAGGAGTCAAAGGCTGAAGGTCGTTTGGATCAGAGGACAAAGGGGACAGGGGTCGGGAGTTTAAGGTCGCTTCCACCTGTGCTAACAAAGTGCTAAATTCATCGTAATTTAGACTAGCGTTACCTATAACGCGACGTATGTGATGTTTGGAGGACTTGATTCCGGCCTCCCACAATCCGCCAAAGTGGGGACTGTGCGCGGGTATAAAATGCCAAGCTACTCCGTCGTTCGCGACTGATTCGGAAATAGAAGGGTTTTGTTCCGCGAGAAAATTGCCTAATTCGATTAACTCGGAATTAGCGCCTACAAAGTTAGTGCCGTTGTCTGAGTAGACATGGAGCGGTTTGCCTCGTCGAGCCACAAACCGGCGAAAAGCCATTAAAAAGGCTTCAGTAGAAAGGTCAGCGACCAATTCAAGGTGCACTGCTTTTGTGACAAAACAATAAGCTGTAACTCGTTGTAAGCGAGCGAAGCTTGAATACTGATTGAACGGAAATGGTTCAACAGAGGTTACAGGAAGACTCTGAACTTCTTTTTTGAATTCTGGAAGCTCAGCACGAACATGTTTGGAAGCAGGCCAAGATGCCTTGCCTTCGCTTAGCCAGGTGGGACCATGCCACCAAAGGCTTAACAGACCCAGCGGGTCAAATATCTGCGATCTTTCAGACAAGATGCTACGCTTGGTAGCCTTACTACTTGTAGAATTTGAAATATGGGATATTTCAGACAAGCTGCTACGATTGGTAGCCTTACCACTTGTAGAATCTGAAATATTGAACATGGAAGTAGGCCAAGATGCCTCACTTTCGCTTAGCCAGGTGGGACCGTGCCACCAAAGGCTTGACAGACCCAGCGGGCCAACTATCTTGGAAATTTCAGACAAGCTGCTACGATTGGTAGCCTTACTACTTGTAGAATCTGAAATCTGGGGTATTTCAGGCAAGATGCTACGCGTGGTAGCCTTACTACTTGCAGAATCTGAAATCTGGGATATTTCAGGCAAGATGCTACGCGTGGTAGCCTTACTACTTGCAGAATCTGAAATCTGGGATATTTCAGGCAAGATGCTACGCGTGGTAGCCTTACTACTTGCAGAATCTGAAATATTCTCCACTGATAAGAATCTTTTCTGAGCGATTTGCAATGAATCACCCAATACCTCTACAGGTTTCTTGAGAGGGATAGAGACAACGAATCGACCATTCGCTTCTCGTTGAGTATTTTGCACGAAATGTGCCTCACAGGCGTTCTCTTCATTTGTGCGAACCTTTTCCTCTGGGTAATGTTCGAGTTGCCAAAACCTAGCAATGGGATCAGAAGCATCCTCGATCGTGCCAAGATTGCACTGTACAGGGTGCGCAGAAGGAGGGCCTGTGGGGCCAGAAACAATCCAACCAAAACGAGTCTTTTGGAGGATGGGAAGATTTGGGCCTAGACCAATTTGTCCAATACAAAGGAGCTGCCAGAAAATGGGCGAACCAATCAGAATGTCGATGGTGCCCGGTTGGTCGTAGGACAGATCTGATAACTTGATGTTATCAGGAACCTTGAAGCTGTTTCGCTGGACGCGAAAACTTGGGGTAACACCCGTAATCTCATCGAGAACAAGACAGGATAGGCCAATGCCGTATGAAGTGTGAGGGGCTTGCAGCTTGATATCACACCTAGCCTTGATTTGAGAAGTGGCTTTACTTAAGCCAGAAACAGTAACGTTGACTTCGCGAATTGGAAGCTTCAACCTTTTACACAAATCTGAACGTATAAAGTTCGACTGGGAAC
Organism: Agriotes lineatus; assembly: GCA_940337035.1. Lineage (NCBI taxonomy): Eukaryota > Metazoa > Arthropoda > Insecta > Coleoptera > Elateridae > Agriotes > Agriotes lineatus. Next base: position 63,028,413 of record OW679197.1, on the reverse strand, counting down.
CGGAATCCAACAGGATTCGCACAACGTGAGGCGTACCATCATCAGCGATGAGTTTAGCGGTAGCCGTAGGTAAGAGTACCTGAAAAGCATTCGAACAGAATGCAGAAATCGATTGGTTTAGTTCAACGGGGGTTTCTGCCGACATCGCAGATCCTGGTTGACTAGAAGAAGCGTTCTGAGGCTTATCCTCATGAAGAAGTGTGTTGTGCCTTGATTTGCACTTTCTACACGTATATTTGGAGCTACAAAGGCTCGCAAGGTGACCCTGAGTTAGGCAATTAAAGCATACGCGGAGCTCTTTTGCCTTTGACTTTCTGTCAAGAACAGACATCTTGACAAACTTATCGCATTTGTACAAGGAATGAGATCCTTTACAAAGTGGACACGAAGGGGTACCTGACACAAATGATTTCGAATGTACCTTGGAAGACTTTTCGGGTACAAGCTTGCTATCTTTTACCTCTAGAGTTTCTAGAAGATTTGCTGTATTTTGTAAGAATTCCTTGAACTCATCAAGATTAGGTCAGAACTTGACCGGTTTCTAAGGACCTCCCATTCACGAAATGTAGTGGGGTCCAGTTTTTTAGAAACTACATAAATTATAACAAAATCAAGAAGCTCGCTTTCGGTAGCTAATGATTTGATTGCTGCAAAATGTTTGAATAACATATCGCTAATCGTACGTAATTTAGTTGCAGATTCCTTACTGCAAGATTCAAGCTCGAAAATGGCCTTGAGGTGGTTATGAACCAGAATTTTTGGATCATTGTATCGATTGCACAATGCCTCCCAAGCTAGAGTATAATTACCCGCAGTAAACTCTAAACTTTTTATAATTTGGCTTGCATCACCCTGTAAACTAGCCTTTAAGTAATGCAGCTTTTGAATATTAGTTAACGCTTGATTCTCATGAATTAAACTAATAAAAATCTCACGAAATTCCAGCCATTCTGACACGTTCCCTGAATATTTGGGAATCGATATGGCAGGAAGGCGTACAGCTTGATTATTGCAATGTGAACTGCAATTTGAATGCGTTGATCTTACGCTACCGTTAGGAGATCCAGAACGATCTGGTGCAACATCAGACTGTTTGTTGTATTCATTAATCAAACATTTAGCTTGTGATATTGCGAAAAAATAAGAATCTTCAAATTCAACTTGTTGCTGCATTTCAGATTCTGTATCCTTACTGTTTTCTAAAATTTGTTCATGAACCGCATAATATTCCGATAGCACGGTGGCTATAGCATCCAATCTTTCTTGCAATTGAACAATCTGAGCGCTAGATAAGAATTGATCTTCATCATAAATTGTTTGCAAAGATTGAACATGATTTGAAAAACGCGTAAGCTTGCCTTTAATAGAGCCACGTGCTCTTACAAGCGAATCCATAATTGTTGAGATTAAAAACAATTTAACAGATCGAACTTACTTTTCGTACGCCCCTGGCGTGAATTTTGTACGCTTCTGGTACGCGGACCCAACGGGTCAACTATCTGTGATATTTCAGGCAAGATGCTACGCGCGGTAGCCTTACTACTTGCAGAATCTGAAATATTCTTTAATGATAAATCCCTTTCGCACGCCTCTGGCGCGAATTTGTTTATAACGCAGACAGCGCTTGCTAGCAACGCGAGAAACTTGTAGCTTACGACGCAGAAAACGACCCTGGTACAACGCGGGAAACTTGTTGCTACGACGCAGAAAACGGCCTTGGTACAACGCGGGATTATTTTATGAAACATGCAGGGGATATCGCTAACAAACGTAATAGCTTGGAATTTCACGCAATTAAAATGTTTATATGACTCATAAACCATTTGTTTACGCAATAATACGCAGCTGAAATTATGCACACATGCAAACACAGACGAAATAAACCAAATTTATGCATAGGAAAATCAGGCTTACATTTGATATTGGTGTGTGCCGCCTTGCCGTTTTTCTGTTCCTACTACCGTCTGGCTAGCAGCTGCAATGCCCACGTGCACGAATCTTGGCGTTGATAGCACCGTCTGCTGTCTTCCTTCCTCTCGTTACGGGCACCGCATGCGCCCTCTTCGTTCCACGCGTTGCTGCGAATTTGGACGTTGCTTCCTTGCGGCCGATTGCATGCGATGCAATACAAAACTGAATATGCTTTGTACTTGCCTATGACCAATGTTGTCGAATGCTGTCGCTGTTTTGGACCCGCAATGACCTAATGTGGTTTAATCCGGTTCTGTAGGACCAATGTTTGAGCACTAATCAGGATCGAAGGTACAATGGTTGTAGCCTTCTCAGTTTTTCGCTATCTGGAAAACCGCTGATCGCCAGCTCGCCTTGGAATTTGTGGACTGTATGATTGTAGGTTTCACTGAATTATACACACGTTGAAAAGCGAAGGTAGTAATTTATTGCCATAAATTAACACGAACAGTTTAACATTTACAAAGAATTAGCTTTCGGAGTGCGGACCGGTTTGCATGCTGCCACTTTGACAGATGAAACGTAAGTGTTTTTGGAATCGGATGCCGGCACGGGAGTCTACTGCGCACAGTATGTATTCAGCATGCAAGAGAAGCGGCAAAGTTTATAAAGTCCTTAACAGTTATTGTTTGCCACAACCGGTTGTATCTTACTGAATTTAATTCCACAGTGGTGAACAACGTATAATAAATATCATAACAGTTCCAGTGGTGCGAACCACCAAACTAGATATTTTGATGGTCTCACAATGAGAGAAGAGTTGAGAAAGGTAGAATAAGTGCCAATAAGTACATAATGGAACGAAATATGCAAAGTTGTTATAAAAACATTCACTAACACTTTAGAAATTGATATGTATAAAGTTGTGTTAGTGACGACAGATGGGGCACCCACTTGTGTCTTTTTAATGCATTTTCCATCAGAAAGTGTTGTATGCCAAAGCAAAAGTATTGACGTTATGTTTGGATACATAAAAGCCTTTGAAAGTAAACTTAAAATTTTTAAACGAGATCTAGAGACTACAACTTATAAGTATTTTCCTGGAGTATAAAAGTATTTCGTGAAGGCCAGCACAACTGTACAAAATAAAATTGAGCCCATGCATATAAAATACCAGCATATTGTAAACTCGTTACTTGAGCAGTATTTAGAAGTCTGACACAGACAGACAATTAAAATAATTAAGTATCCAAATGTAGTCATCTACAGAACTTTGAAATTTAAGGGTTTCCAACTTGAGGTCCAAACTTGAGAATCTGGAAAGAAACCGTTTGGAGAATGAAAAAGAATACCACTATAAACAGAAGATTTGGAGTGTTTGGAACTGATTACCGGACCCTTTAAGCACGCTGAGAAATCTAGTGATGGTTTACTCTGAATTTTTCCTTCTAGATACTTACGTGAGACCTTATTCTCGGCGTTAACTAATATCTTCTTCTTCGGTCCTTTGCGCTCCACTGGGGAGCATAGGGCGTCAGTGACGTTTCATTGACAGTTATTGTAGCAGAAGGTCGTCAGCCTCGTGCTATTTAAATAATATAACAGCAATAAGAGAAACTGACAAACAGATGAAGTTAGTAGTTTGCTCGGGCTTGAGGTGCACGAAATACCAACCATCAATTGAAGAATAAGCAAACGCAATTCAACAACAAAAAGTCAGTAATGTAAAGAATTGTTTATTTTTGCTTTTCTAATAAATAAATATATCAAAACTATAACTTTTTTTTACTAGGGCTGCAAATATCACAGAATTATGAATATTTCTAGATCTGACACGGCACCCGGGTTAAGCTGGGTTTTTTCCGAATTTTGACACACCGAGCTCAAAAGGTTTGCAATCACTGGCCAATACGAATAGTTTTAATAATAAAATTCGAATTTTGAAAATAACCACTGCATGAAATTAAATATACCTACAGCTTTGAACTATGCTATAATGTCAAAAATAGTTATTTATATTACATGTGATGTAGGTTGTATTTTACAGCGCGAGGCTTTAATGTTTGAAGCATGACATAAAGCGGAGTGCTATAATAAAACCGAGCGCTGTAAAATGGTTAAGGCACCGAGTAGGGGAGGGGCAGGCAAAGCGGAGCAGATGGGCAAAGTAAAATATAAATTTAAAATTTTTGTTCTATGGCGGGCTTTCAGTCAACCACCATGCATCGTTAGCAGTGTTGCCAGATGTCTGGTAATTACCAGAATCTACGGTAATTTAGGATGCACTATGATAACTGGTAATGAGCTTCTGGTAATCAAGTAATTTACGGTAATTTTTCAGGAAATTCAAAAGATGTGTTATTTTGATTTATTGACCAAAATATTTAGCGACATCTTTGGCTGTAAAAAGAAAAGAATTTATGTTTTGTTTATATCTCCGCGCGATGCACTTTTTAGTAGATGCAACAAGCAGGAGAATCACCGGTATGAGTAGGATGTAGGACGGAGTGAATTAAGTAGGCTACAAGCTAGAACCTAGAACCGCCGAAGAGCCGATCGATGTAAAAATTATTGTGAAAGGTAAATTACTTGTAACACAATTACAGCAATATGCTGATAGTGAAATAGACACTTTTTGGAATACTTCAAAGGCATTTCAGGATGGAAATAATGTAGCTTTATGCAAGAATATATCCGACTGTTGTTAAATGTCTTATGTATCCCTCACTCTAATGCAACATGTGAACGCATTTTTTCAAAAGTTAACTTCATAAAAATTAAAACACGCAAGAAAAATAATAACAGAGACCGTTAATAATCTTTTACTAATTTCACAATGTGTTAAAGAGCCAGAAAATTGCGTAAAATTTTTACCAAATAAAAAAAATTATATCACTTATCCAAAATTCAAAAACACTGTACAAAAATATTGAAAAAGATGATGCCGTAGACGTAAATGTTGATGATGATTTTATATGCCAACAAATTATTATTTGAAATAACACTATTTACACATAATATAAAGTTTTTGTATGCTTTGGGCGTCTGTAGATACACATTTTTAAATATCTGGTAATTTTTTATAAATTCTGGTAATATTATACTTATATTCTGGTAAATCCATTTTCACAATCTGGCAACACTGATCGTTAGCTTTACACAGTTGGCACCTCTGGGTGAAGTATGGCCGTGCTCTGTTATACTAGTGTGGAATGCTGGTGTTATTTGTGTTTTCGCTGTAAAAATTTTAAGTATTTCTCTGTATTTTGGAAGCCCTGCCGTGGATTTACTAACTATTTTCTTGGCCTACTCTTTCTAATTCAACAAAACAAAGTCTTGAAAGTATAACCACAGATGAACATGCTATTTCCACTGTGTTGCAAATGGATATTGACTTGTTCTCCCTGTTACATCCTGTCGGGCAAAGTGAAATAGTGCTGTGGCGGGCAATTTGAAATACGAGGTCTGGCTATTAAATAACGAGACTGCGCGCGCAGACGGTATCCTAGAGGGGAAGGGGGGGGGGGGACGAATGCAGCGTTGGATAGCTGGAAGTGTCTACTATTACGGTACGAAAACACGTTCTTGTCTCTGTAGTAGTATTTTTTCTATAGAGATTAGAAACGAACGTGTTTTTTCTCGTGCCGATAACAATGTGTGACGAAAAACACGAGCACCGGATCAATGTGAAATTTCTCGTTAAATTAAAACAAACTCCGACTGAGTGCTATAAAGTTGTTGGAAGAGGCCTATGGTGAGAATTCTCTATCTCGTGCACGTGGTTTCCAATGGTATACAGTTTTCTGAAGGCCGAGAGAGCACCGAAGATTTCCAACGTCCAGGTCGACCTGTCTCTGTTTCAACTCCGCAAACAGTGACCAAAATAGGGTTGCCAACACTGTCATTTTAGCCCGAAGACTTCGGGTTTGGCAATCATTCGTCGGGCTTCGGGTTTTCAACAAAATTCTTCGGGTTAACTACATACATGGATTGTTAAAAATTTTACTCCTATTTGAAAGCTTCATAGCAGAAGTCATTGATCAAAGAGATAAAAATATAATTTTAGAAAATATCTTAAATTTTCTTCAGAAAAAGGTACTTAATTTCTTAATAGTTTACTTAACTTCTAAGATGAATTTTGAACGTATTTTTTTATGGAATGTCAAAAATATATTTCTTATGATTTACAAAGGCCGAGAATTATTCTATGTGTAACGGACCAGCTGGATACCTTACCGATAATGGTTATTTTCATGCTTAAATGTAGAAGCTAAGTTGTATGTCCTGTGTTTAATATTGTGTTTTATGTAAGCAAATGCTCGCAAAGCCGGCTGCGCTGGACGTGTATTGTGAATTTTTATTTTCGCGAGTGTAGCAAGAAACTCACGCTTTACGCGGTATGCGAGGATTTTCAATTCATACAAATTTAACAAAGAAGGCAGCAGTCGCACGTAGCTTCTTCTGAGAGCTGCATGGGTTTATTAGATATGAAAGTATGGTACGTGAATTCGCCCATGGATTATATCTCCAGTATTTGCAATTTCCGCAAACGCATTTTCTGGGTGTACATGTAAGTACACTCTTTGTGCATTATTTAAGGGCTTATTTGAAGCGTCAATTTTGAGAGGCCCCAATTCAACTGCCCGTATGGGGCCTGTACGCGATCAGTGGGTTCCCAGCATGATGTCCGCCAGGAGCGGGTGATGTAATTAAGGCGTGCCGTTTCAAAGGGTATTCAGTAGTCAGTTCCAGGTAAAATGTTTACAGAAAGGAATAAGGTTGCGCTGCTTTTGCAAAAGCGCAGAAATGTGTTTTATAGCGACTCAAATAAGTACCGGCTTTAGGTAATTTTGACATTTGCGTTCTTTTAAAAAGATAATTATTTTAAAGGTAATTCTTTTGATGTTTTACGCTGTTTATGTATGTTGCAATACGCTTACGATTAGCCTCAATCTATATCGCACGTAGATTGTTTCAGAATTTAATTCTATTTCCTTTTATTTCATTTGTATTTTTATGCGTTTTTTTTGTTTTTTATGTTTTTATATGTGTTTTGAAGTCAATAGATGATGTAAACAATTCGGCTTCTTTGTGCATTGTTTAAAGTTAAGTTCTGTCCAATTAACATTGACAGGGGAAAGCCGATTTCGGTTTTGGCCGATAGTGATCTTGCATAAGCCACTAACTGAGAAAATATCCTCGTTGAGTATCTCCTAGAAATGGAAAAATGACTTTTTGGCCTGACAAGATCCAGATCTCAGGGATCTCACCTTTCAATTCACTGAACGAAATTAACTCGCACATTCACTAAATAAAGTAGATAGAAAAGCAGGAAAAGACTGGGTGAACTGTCTTTAAGGCTTCCTGCAACTCACAGCTACACTTTGGATAGGATCTAAAAAAATATAAAGAAAGGGGAAGAAGGAGGTTGGAGTATTATCGTCAGCTGAGAGAGGAACTCTTGTCACGGCTTGAGATTTTTTTCAGTGCTCCTGGAAACTATATTCCACCAGCACTGATATTTTCCAAGGGTCCAAACTAATCCACTGTTTGAAAAGGATGTTTCCCTTAACACAAATATCTTCGCACACCCATCCGGATGGATGCACTCAAATGTTTTTGTAGAATGGTTCAAACATTTCCTTAAATATTCTAAGCCTATAGCTGAAGAGCATGTTTGTTAATCCTTATGGTTATTTTATTTATTTTTTTTTATTTTATTTTATTCCGCACTCCGCCAACAGCCGTTATGCCAATTATAGGCGTCACTGTACATTTTATGTGGACTTCCAACCCCACTAACGACTGTCCATGATGTTATTATGACAACCGGGACCAACTTTTTACGTGGCAGTCGTACCACAAGGTGCCGGAGAAGCAGCCGGAAACTGCCATCCAAGTTCTGACCAGAGAGAGCGTTTGCTTACTCTGCTGCTCAAACGTGGATGCTTGTTCAAGCTACACCAACCGGGACCTATGCTACGCATGTCAATAATCTAGAAGTAATAATGTTGGCACAGAAAATCATGTGGATATTTTGGTGTTGCCTCCACACTGCACACACAGATTACAGCCACTCGATGTAGCCTTCATGACCCTCTGTCAACATACTACGAACAAACTATAAGGGTATGGCTGAGAGAAAACCCTGGGGAAAGTTGTCACAATTCAAGACGTTGGGTCCCTTTTTGGAAATTCATACTCAAAAGCAGCACCTTACAGAATGCAATCTCTGGCTTTAAAAAATCTGGATATACCACTTTGAAAGAGTTTTCCCAAAGGATTCCCTATGCAGATAGCTGACACACACGAATATATGGCTGAGTAGTAATGAAGATCAAGTTGAGACACCCTCAACTCAACCCCCAACGCAACCCATTGTTCACTTTATGATATTCTTACCCATTCCTCATGTGGATGACTCGAATGAGAGCAACAAAACGTCTTAGATGTAAACGTTGCAGAGGTACGACAACTATAGCTACAAGTACACCTTGAATAACTGAAAAAGAAGAAGGCAGAACAAGAAGCAAAGAGTGAAAAGATGCCAAGAAAGAAGGTCGTGAAAGTCCAAAAACAGGTCTTTCCTTCAGACTCTGACAGTGATCGTACCGACACGAGCCTCAAGCTGGACGACAGCGACTCTGAGTTGGCGGAAACATTCTCTTCAGGTGAAGACGAAGAAGGTAGAAACAATAGCCAAATCATTACACCACATATGATAGATGAAGGAAGCTGGATTGCTGTTAAGTACGAAGGAAATTGTTTTTCTGGTTTGGTCGTCAAGAAATCCAGCGATGAAGTAAAAGTGAAATGCATGGAAAGCACACAGAAATATTTTCGATGGCCCCTGAAAGATGGCATAATGTCATATTCATATGCTGATTTGTATATGACTGTCCAGGAGGCCAAAAGTAATGTGGAGGGGTTCTTTGGGTCCCTGAGCTGTCTCTTTATCAAAAATAGCCTAAATCGTGGCCTGTAATATTTTGTTTTACTTTATAAATTTGAATTGTTCTTGAGAATTAATAAATGTGCGTTTATTTTATAACTATTACACTATTTCACTTTGCCCGTCCAAAATTTCACTTTGCCCGCCCTAGCGGGCAAAGTGAAATAATGCCTTCCTGTAGAAAAAAAAAATCATCAATTGTGATTAGCTGCACTGACAGTACCTTTGAGTGTTGAAGGTCAATAACATATAAGTCAGATGCCGTAAGATAAGAGTTTTTAGAGTACAGTCAAAGTTCTGAGAATCTTTAAAATGTTAACAGTGACTACATTTACACGGTAATTTAACGCTGGTGTCATTTAAACGTTGTTATTAAAACTCGTGTAAAACGTCGGTGTTGTACAGGCGTTAAAGTGTACGTCGGTGTAGCTAAAACCTCGTCAGTGTGACCATATATCTAATACTTACTATATTGCTAGCGGCTATGAATGGGAAACTCACGAAGGAAGTGAGACAGACAACCAACTCTTCAATGTATAATGGTGAGCTGTGCGGAAGCGCGGCGGCGTCGTCCGCCCAATGGGGAAGTGGTCAAGTTTAAAATTCGCTTTAAAGGCGAGTTTGAATTCTCACAGCATGCGCACGAGACGCGTTATACTCTAAGTGAGACTATGTCGGCGCCGTAATGTTTTCGGACGTTTCCAGGCCCTACCAGCAATATATGTGTATTATATATATGAGTGTGACCAACTGCTTCACATTTTCCATCTGTCACTCTGTCAGGCGCCATCTGTTATTATAAAATTATAAACATAACCGCCATAACCTACAGATTAACACATCACATCTACTTCTCAAGGTAATTTCAATTCAACGGAGTTACGTTGGTGTGGTTGACAACTGCGACTCAGAATAACCAACTGTCGTTACAATTATGTTGGTAGTCCTGTTTCAAAGAACTGGTGTAAGTCGAAAGTATCCATTTACACGTACATTTTACACCCTCTTACTAATGTCATGCCTCTTGGCGATGTAGTTAACCGGTTCTAGTAAAAACTGGCGTTGTACCCTATTTACACGACAATTTACACCAGTGTTAACAGCAAACCGATGTTGTAACACCGGTGTTAGCGGACTGTGTAAAATGTAGTCTATGTCACTTTGCCTACCTTTCCCCTATTGTATTTAATTTTCTGGCCGACATATTTTTTAAACATTTTCTATAAATTCAAAATTTTGCTTTCGATCATCAACACCACCGCTGGCATCAAGCAAGCTTACTTAAATAAATTTTGTAGTTGAAACGCCAAAAATCAAAGTCGTAAATATCAAGTTTCTTTATTTCTCCAAACTCAACTAAACAAGGAATTACGTAATGTATTTCTACCCTTTATTACTACCAGCAACTTTTTTCTTTACTGTTTCTAAAACCTGAAAATTTTCTAGTCATTTTACTGCACCAGGATGCAAAAGGAGCTAAAAAACTATAAAATCGTATAGTCCATTTACTTGACATCTGCACTGTCAGTGTCAAATTAAAAAAAAAATGTCTTGACTATACCTCAAAAATAATGTGTTTTTTTATTAGACTGTACAGTAATTTAATTGTTAAAATGTGAAAAATAGCAGTGGTGCCAACATAATGTCAGTTTGACAGTGCAGATGTCAAGTAAATGGACTATAGTTACGGTGGAATGTACCTATTCTTCACGGTCTCTAAAACCTAAAATTTTCTAGTCATTTTACTGCACCAGGATGCGAAGAGCTAAAAACTATAAAATCGTACAGTCCATTTACTTGACATCTGCACTGTCAGTGTCAAATTAAAAAACAATGTCCTTGACTATACCTCAAAATAATCTGTTTTTTATTAGACTGTACAGTAATTTAATTGTTAAAATGTGAAAAATAGCAGTGGTGCCAACATAATGTAAGATTGACAGTGCAGATGTCAAGTAAATGGACTATAGTTACGGTGGAAGTACCTATTCTTCACGGTCTCTAAAACCTAAAAATGTTCTAGTCATTTTACTGCACCAGGATGCGAAAGAGCTAAAAAACTATAAAATCGTATAGTCCATTTACTTGAACATCTGCACTGTCAGGTGTCAAATTAAAAAAAAATGTCTTGACTATACCTCAAAAATAATCTGTTTTTTATTAGACTGTACAGTAATTTAATTGTTAAAATGTGAAAAATAGCAGTGGTGCCAACATAATGTCAGTTTGACAGTGCAGATGTCAAGTAAATGGACTATAATTACGGTGGAAGTACCTATTCTTTACGGTCTCTAAAACCTAAAAATTTTCTAGTCATTTTACTGCACCAGGATGCGAAAGAGCTAAAAAACTATAAAATCGTAGTTACGGTGGAAGTATACTATACTATATATGAATGTTTTATTTGCACATTAGAAGGCCAAGAAATATTTTTTCTAACTTGTTAGGAAAAGTTCGACTTTTCCGTATCAATTTACATCAATTTTAGTTAGGAAATGATTTACTTTTCAACACCTTTTTAAAATAGGAAATGAATATTTCCAGTTTTTATAAACAGTAAAAAATGGAGATCTAAGCATTTATTGTTGTACAAAATTGACTCTTTAGAAAAAATATTGTGTCTGCTACATGTGGAAATTTGGTTATTCCACCAATGGACTATTTCATCTCATTGTAGAATAACCTTCATTTTCACACTTGATACACAAATAACTGTTGATTAATAGTTTTTAAACTACTGCTCCATAAATGAACTGGACCATTTGCATATATTGGTGCAATTTTTAGCCCTAGAACGCATAGGTGGCGTCATATGACCCACCACCTATTTAACTATCTAGTTTTTAGTGATTTGCTGTTATGTTATCATATTCATATTTTCAGTACCTCTCCAGCAGATTATTGTTGATATATCCCTTTCATTTTTAATTTCCAAAAATGGTTACAAGCTTTATAATTTCTTTTTTAGTTACTTGGTGTCGCATATGACGCCAAGTTTTCCCGGTATGTGTTGGTCGGTAACAACTTGCCATCTGTCAGTTTACGTACATAATTTTTATAGTAATGTAATGCGAAGTGGAATTTGTTAAAATAGCTATCACTACTGTCTTTATAGGATTGCCAGTTAGCTATTATACTTGAGCTGCCGAACAGATAGAGTGGAGCAGGCAACCAAAATAACATATTACAAAAGTCACTCGATAATATTTTAACTATAATTACTAAAAGGAACAGAGATGGTGACCCCTATAATTAGAACTAATTTCAATTGACATTAAATAACTTTTTGAGGTTATGATGCAAATATTGAGAGATCCAAACAAATATCCTCTGCGGGCTGTGGAAATTCAAACGTATGAATAATATGTTGGTGGCACTGTAAGTCTATGTCAAATTCGAGGTTAGCAGGTTAGATTTTGTGTCAGTCTGTGATAAAACAGAGGCAAAACCTAACCTGATAACCTGCAGTGTAATTTATGTGCTGAACAGAGACTACTGAGTGATTTTTTTTAAAACTCAATTGCAGCAGGCCCTGGATAGCCTGAATCAGTTGGCAATACTGAAATGTATTGTTGATGACACTGCAAGTCCATGTCAAATTCGAGGTTAACAGATTAGGTTATGCGTCAGTTTTGACACAGACAGTGTCGCCAACAATACACCTCAGTACTGCCAACTGATTCAGTCTATCCAGGGCCTGCTGCAATTGAGTTTTAAAAAATCACACTGTAGTTATTTGTCAAAACTGTTTATTGTAGATATTAGTATACCTGATCAGCTCCTTAGATTTAACAATTAATTTATTCATACTCATAAATGAATATTTTAACCATTTTAACTTCTGTTTTGCGCTTTAATATGCATCTATGCAGTCAAAATTGACTTCCCGATATTAAAAAAGGCGTATAGTAAATTTAAAGTGCCTCATTAAACAAACAAAGGTGTGGTGTCGTATACGACACCACATATGCGTTAATGTTAACTTTCTTAGATGTATGCGTTCTAGGGTTAAAAATATTTTCCAAAAGGAAAGTCATAACGGTTTAGGTAACCTTTCAGGATTGTATCACTATAAAAAGTATTTTCTCTTCATAATTTGGTTTAAATAAAACTCACTCCATTAATATTTATTATCATTTGAAAATTTTGAATTTTGCTCAAATCTTGATAGCACATTGCATACAAACTATGCCAAATCGTTGCCAAACATTTTTAAACGTTCCGTGGAAACCCAAAGAACTGTTAATTTCTTTCTTTTTTTTTTGTTCTTTCTCTTATTTTTGTGAAATAGTTTTTTTTATCATTTTATTATTTTTTAATTTTATTAATATGATTTTGTTAATTCTTCAGTTGATATTTGAGGATAGTGCTATTAACTATGCTTAATATGATACTATAAAACAAAAACTTTTATATTTTTTTTATGGCGTAATGTAAGAAATACAATTTTTATGGGTGGCACAGTATATAATATACGAAAAAACAGTAGAAACTTTGGAGACCAAAAAACACCAGTTTATTCCAAATGTAAATGAATACTTTTTGACAACAAATTTCAAGAAGGATGAAGTATAGTTACCATATTAATTTTTAATAATATAGAACAATTTGGATCAATGCTGTTGATCAGTACACAATAAAAAAAAAATAATCATTAACTGCAAGTTTATTGTAAAAAAGACACTGTTGGCTCATATACAACCTCTATGTGAATTTCAAAATTAATGAGTTAGTAAATTGTAAGGCAAGCTGTAAGGCAATGAATAACACTAGGCACTTTGACATTTTAAAAAATTTTAACAACTTGTAATATAAAAATATTTACAACCTATCAATATATACAAATTAAATATAAAAAATACCACATCTGTTTTCACCTCGACACAACCACATCTGATTAAGTATCAAAACAGTCTACAATATTGTCAGTATATATTTAGTCTTATAAGGGTTTAAGCTGCCATTTAGTCTTAAATTAAAATTCTAGCTGAAAAATTAGTCAGTAATTAAAGAAAATTAATACTGTAAAATAACTAGCATATTAAAAATTTGACACTGTAAAGTTTTCAGCTAAAATAATATTAATGTATGAGGCAATATAAAATAATTTAAATAAATAAAACTTACAATTAATACTGTAACGCTTGAAAACAATATTTAAAAGGGTGATTATGTAAGTAAACATAGCAAAAAATAAAATCGAGTTATTTCTACCAGACAGCAGAGTTTGTTATTCCAGAACATATATTCAGTCAGTCATTTGTACTTTTCAAAGATACACAGTATAGTATGAGTATGTTCCGATACATACTCACTATTTCGAGTTCAGTATCTTTCCAGTTTGAATTTGTTAGGAACTACATAAATACGTCTTTTGTAATAGGGAACAAGTAAATGTTTGCTAATAAATAGCTCAACTAATCTAATAGATGCCTACTAATAGCTGTCATAAAACAAAGAGTGAATTTAATGTCGATAAATATTAAAAATAAAATAACGACTTCTAATAAATACATTGGGCTTCCTATTATGTATGTACAAAAGTAAGATCACATTATAAATTAATAATTAATAAATATGTACACTCTTCTTACATAAGGCATGGCAAGAAACAAAACTATCAATAAAATAAATATTTTAGTCCAGTTCTTCATCACGTATGTGCCATTAGAAAATCCACACTTCACTATATCACTGGTACAGTACAGTTTATTTTATAAAAGTCTATCTCGTATTACAAATAAATTGAGATTACTAGAACTGAAACACTGTTATACGTAATTTTCTCCAGGAGTTGAGTCCATAGCACTGTGCTTATTTCTTTTAGCTTTGTCTCGATTCTTGATTTTGTTTTTAAAAACCGTATCACTAGGCTGTGATTCTTGGGTGCTAGCGGACGGCTGAGAACAGTTGTTATTCTGCGACGATAAACATGACATTTCGATCATGTTCTGATTCTGGAAAAAATCCGAGCTAGAAATTTCTGTAAACAAGATGAAATTAACCTAGTTTTAGTTGTGAGTAAATAAAGATATAACAAATAAGCAAAATATATCAGCAGATTAGTCGTTAGTTTAAGCACAGTGAATCTGCTCTTTGCGAAGCTAATATTTGCAAATACAAAGAAACAATGCAACTCACTACTTGCGTTCATTTATGCATACAGAGCTAGAAAAAAGTTTCAAAATAAAAACAATGTTTCTTTTAACCAGGTTTATTTACATAATGAATGAATCATACAGAAAATATCACAGATTTTCTATGTACTAAAAAAGAAGAGAGAAAGAATATCTACCTCACCTTGTTGTCAGCATCAGCTAATGGGTTAGGGGTTATTGTAATACGATTTGCTGTCGATACGCAGCCGTTTACACGTGACATAGACTTGGGAGTTACTACATAATCGTTTGCATCTGCCTGTATGTGGTGGCTAACATCATCTTTATCGCCTCGACCGTCATCTGCAAGTTCAAACTGTACCTTTAAAACCGAATGATAAATTTTACAATACGCACCTCTACTAGTATCTTTTTTAAGCTTTCTCTTTCGGCACACTATTAAAAGCACCAAAAGACTGAGTAGCAACGCGACGCTAAGGATGCCAGCTCCAATGATTATATACATTTGGGTTTGTCCCGAAGACTCGGAAGTTGGAGGCTTCGCAGTCGTTACAAACGTTGAAACTGTACTTTCCTTCACTGTGACTTTCTTGGTATTAGCTGTAAAATTTCCAACATTAATCACTGTTAACAAAAATTTCTATTACACATACCCGAAGTGCTTTGTTTCATAATTGGGCTGAATTCGCTGGCGCTCTTGGTTGTGAAACTCTGCAGTTTTAAGTCGTACATTGTCCCTGGTATCAGGTGTCTAATTATATATGATCGAACATCTCCTCCTTCAACGGTAGCCTTCATATAGTCGCTTGCACTGTCAGCTGGTACGTAGTGTACAAAGAATCCGTCAATGCTAACATTTGGTGAAGGTATGTACTACAAAACAAATTAAACATGTCAAATTTATTATGTCTTTAGGAAAATTAGGCAGCCAATTGTTTTTCTTCTTTATACATTTATTTAACGTTTCATCAGCTTAGCTGACTTCTTCAGAAATACACAATATATTAGTATATAATAAGCTAAAAACGAAAATCAGTTTTAGGTTAGATATACTTATTCTTACCTCAAGTAATATCAACTGAAATTTTTTTGGATTATAATGTTATAAATGGTTAAAACTAATAATTCTTACAATATCGATTGGAAAGATATTTAAAATGAATGTAGAAATTCAAATTTGTAAAATGTCAGATGTCAATTTTGAAATCTAAACATTTGTGAAGGATATCTTGATAAAAAAAATTTATTTCTATTGTATGGGATATCTCGATATTAATATTTTTATTTTAAATTAATTATATAAGATTATTTAGAGACGGTTATAGTAAATAGAATGAAGACTATCTATGTCAGTTTTGTAATTAATAGAATTTGGATTTTTTTTTTCAATCATTTCATATATAAGGCGTTTTTGTAGAATATTTTCTTTTTGCAATATTTTAGGTGAGTCAAAATTAAAATTATGATAATTATCAACTGCATGATCAGAGAGAGCAGTATTTGGTTTATTTGGGCTTAACATTTTTGTTTTTATAGAATGTTGAGTTCTTCTTTTTTTACGATTATGTTTCGTGTGTCCCATATATTTAGCATTGCAATTATTGCAATTAATTTGGTAAACAATATTTGATTCAGATTGAATTTTGGTTTTATATTTTAGATTTTTAAAAAATTGTTTGTTAATATTTTACTTAAATATAGTGACAGTTTTGGTATATATGGTATTGAAATGTAAATTGGATTTTTAATGTCTTGGTTATTATTAAACAGTTAGGGTATAAATTGAGAGTTGAATTAATATTATTTGTGTTATTATTTTTAAATTTATTTATTCTTTTTTGAATGTTGCTGTTAATGAAGTCAATAGGATAATTATTTTTTAATAATATTTTCTTCATTTTTATGATATCATTATGAAATTTATTTGAAGATAATAAAATTGCACGGTCAATTAAACTATTAATTACACTTCTTTTATATTTTATTGATGTTTGAGAATTATAGTTTAAGTATCTGTCAGTTTTAATTTCTTTTCTATACCAATTTGTTTCAATTTTATTATTTTCTGTTCTTATTAAAGTTAGATCAAGAAAATTTATAGATTTATTTATATTTTCATTTTCAATTGTGAATTTTAATCTTGGGTGTTTGATAATTAAAAGAAAAATAAGTATATTGTAAAATATATTCAACTACTTTTATAAATTCATGTTTAGGAATATTAGTAAATTTTTCTATTTGACACCAAAATTGTTCTATGGTTTTAATTGCTAACGTTATTGGAATGTTAGTATAAAGTGATACTACATCTAATGAGAATAAAACATGTTCTTTTGAAATTGTTATTGTATCAATAAATTTTTTGAAAGTCCATAAGTATGCATTGTTTTAACTATCTAACCTAAAACTCATTTTTGTTTTTAGCTTATTATATTCTAATATATTGTGTATTTCTGAAGAAGTCAGCTAAGCTGATGAAACATTAAACAAATGTATAAAGAAAAAAAATTGCTGTCTAATTTTCCTAAAGACATAGTTATTTAGAATACCCAGCTGTAATAACAAACATAATGTCAAATTTATTGTTTTTATAAATGGAGATAGGAAAAGGAGCGAACTAACTAAGCAATAAACCTGACAGAAATTCAAAAAAGTAGATGCGTTTAACCTGGACGGCACAAGATTAGGACACAGGCTAAGAAAAGGACATGATTAAGAGTGGGAAAGAGGAAACTAAAATAGGAAATAAAAGATAAATACAAAATGATTACTACTGGAACCTGGCAATTTGGAATCTTCGAGGACTAAGTGGGAAAGAAGTGGAACTGACAGAGGAATATATAACAGCAAAATTAGAAATACTAGTAGTAGCGAAAATAAAAAAGTAGGGACAGGGGAAAGAGTCTTAGAAGGGGGAAATCTGCATATACATATGCAGCACAGCTGCATAAACGGCCTGAAAACGTCGTAGGCCATAAACCAAGAAATGTACAATGTAACTGTATACTGCATTACTAAATGAGCTAGTAAAAGTATTCGCGATGCGACAGTTCTAGAGAAAGTATCAATTGTACAAAAGAGAAGGGTTATGTAAATACCTTTTTGCCCCGAGTAACAATTAGTACACAGAAATTAGTCAAATTTATGTGGAATAGAAGAAAAAAATTATAAGCTGAAATTTCTAGGATAGTTAGCTTATGTGTGTTGGAATACATAACAAGAAAGTTCCCACCCCCAAGGGGTAAGCTTCATCCCTCTCTCGCCCCCTTTGGGGACATCGCACTGGTTTTTTTACAATATCTTTTAAACATTTGATCTTAGGGAAAAAACATAATTATAGATAACGTTTTGTCACAAAATTCTCTACAAAAAAGGTTCTATGGTATGTATCGATATTTTTACTACTTTTTATTTTATTAAATCGTAAATTGTACGGTTAAACAAAAATGAAAGTTTCATTATATTGAACACGGTACTTAATCGAATAAAACACAACCTTATAATATTTTAAATGAACCGACACAATACCTAACCGCCTAATTCATAAACACGCTAGAGAGAGAGAGGTTGATTTGACCTGCCTATGACAGGGTGCGGCTCGTATTTCGGTTTGCCACTATTTCAGTTCTGCTAAATGTATGACATCTTACAGCTAGAAAATAAAAAAGAAAATTAAATGAACTGTATGTATTTCACTTTCAGTCCATTAAAAGGTTATGAAAAAATTATAGTAAAATTAATGTAGAGTTTTTGTTTCCATGGCACTCTTTTTTATTATTACTAACATTTCGATAAACTGATTACTAAAACATAAAGTGTTATACATTTTCGTAATCAGAAACAAAGTCTACTTTTAAAGAAAAGAAAATCCAATATGGCAAAATCGTTATCTTAAGTGCTAGAACAACTGTAATTATATATTTGAAGTCCTTGTTGAAAAGTGTTTTCAATAATGTTGCAGTTGAAAATGGCTAAGTTGATTGGCTTTCTACTAAAAAAATAAAAACCAAAATTGAAATTTTCGGTTTTTTTCGATATTTGGAAAACTAAAAATGATAGGTTCTTTTCAGAATATTAATCAGTACAAAAATATGCAACTTTACCCCAATTCAATAGACTTCTTATCTCAAGATAACCGAGAATCCCATGCTTAAGCTCGAAAAACCCTGTATATTCCTTTCATTTTTTATCAATTATGCTCTCTATATACTGCATAATCTTTCCATAAAAAATAACTCAGTAATATTTTGTAGTTTATGTGAGAAATAAAACGTTATTCTGTAGTCTTATTGTGCGATTTCTTTTTGTTGGATTTATCTTTTTTAAAAAGTCGGTACGTGTCAAGACAAGCAGTCCTAATTTCGTACAGTCATAGTTATATTTTTTATTCTACTAAATAAGTACATATATTATTAATCTTTATGTCCTACCAGTACATTAATTGAAATTAATGACTCTATTTTAAGGTATCTTAGATACAAAATAATGCTCCAGGGCAATTATTTTCTTCATAAGAACACTAGGGTTATTATGAAAAATTAACAGTATTTGTTTCCATGGATACAACTTTATTATGCACCACTGTCACAATGAAAATTAATGACAGCTCATATGGGGCTGGTTGCAGAAAGCAATGTTAAGTCTCGTGTTAGCTAACATCGCGTCAAAGTGAACAAAATTGCATCAAATTTTGTTTACTAATGTATTAGTTACCATAAAGATTTAAGACTTGATTCGTTTTTGTTCACTTTGACGTCGCGTTAGCTAACGCCAGACTTAACGTTGCTTTCTGCAACCGGCCCCTAATCTAACTTAGATCAGCTAACTAGATCAATCTTAAATACTATATCATAGTAATTATATGAATTGAATATGAATATGAATTAGGTAAGAAAATTGGTAGGACATAAAACCTTGAAGGCACCACGGGCATTATGAGCTAAGAGCCCGCGATTGTTGTACACACCTCGGGCCAAAGGCCCTCGGTTAGTACACTAACAATCTTGGGCTCTTATTTTACTCATAATGCCCTTGGTACCTTAATAACTATTTTGTCGTAAAATCGCCTACCTAATAACCCATTAGTAACAACCCTCAATTCCGTTAAGCAACTTTTTTTACAGTTAAATATCTACAAGATTGTCTAGAACAACGTTATTAACCCTAGAACGCATACATCTAAGAAAGTTACATTAACGCATATGTGGTGTCGTATACGACACCACACCTTTTTTTGTTTAATGAGGCACTTTAAATTTACTATACGCCTTTTTTAATATCTGGGAGATAATTTTGACTGCATAGATGCATATTAAAGCGCAAAGCGGAAATTAAAGTTCTTAAAATATTTATTTATGAGTATGAATAAATGAATTGTTAAATCTAAGGAACTGATCAGGTACTAATATCTACGTTAAACACTTTTGACAAATAACTACAGTGTGATTTTGTAAAAACTCAATTGCAGCACGCTCTGGATAGCCTGAATCAGTTGGCAGTACTGAAGTGTATTGTTGGTGACACTGTCTGTGTCAAAACTCAAGCAAAACCAAAACTGCTAACCCCGAATTTGACATAGACTTACAGTGTCACCAACAATACATTTCAGTATTGCCAACTGATTCAGGCTATCCAGGGCCTGCTGCAATTGAGTTTTTAAAGAATCACTCGGTAGTCTCTGTTCAGCACATAAATTACACTGCAGGCTATCAAGTTAGGTTTTGCGTCAGTCTGTGTCAAAGTTTTGAATCAGACTGACGCAAAACCTAACCTGATAACCTCGAATTTGACATAGACTTACAGTGCTACCAACATATTGTTCATACGTTTGAACTTCCACAGCCCGCAGAGAATCATTTTTTTTTTGGATCTCTCGATATTTGCATCATAACCTTAAAAAGTTATTTAATGTCAATTGAAATTAGTTCTAATTATAAGCGTCGCCATCTCTGTTCCTTTTAGTAATTAGTTAATATATTATCGAGTTACTTTTGTAATATGTTATTTTGGTTGCCTGCTCCACTCTATCTGTTCGGCGACTGAAGTATAATAGCTAACTGGCAATCCTATAAAGACAGTAGTCATAGCTATTTTAACAAATTCCACTTCGCATTACGTTACTATGAAAATTATGTACGTAAACTGACAGATGGCAAGTGGTTACCGACCAACACCTACCGAGAAAACGTGTTATGTGATTGCATAGATAGCGTCATATGCGACACCAAGTAACTAAAAAACTAATTATAAAGCTTGTAACAAGTTTTGGAAATTAAAAATGAAAGGGAGATATCAACAATAATCTTCTGGAGAGGTACTGAAAATATGAATATGATAACATAACAGCAAATCACTAAAAACTAGATAGTTAAATAGGTGGTGTCTCATATGACGCCACCTATGCGTTCTAGGGTTAAGGAAATGTCAATATTGCAAAACTTACTTTAAATATCCAAAAACTTATAGGATAATCTAAAGCAGCGTTTTGAAAGTTCGGTGGTAAAATTTTCTTGCATGTAATAATTCCAGCGCCCAAACGCCTAGCATCCAAATGTCTGGCGCCGAAATGTCGAACGCCCAAACGCCGTCACCTAATCGCCGGAGCCCAAATGTCGCGTACCCGTGTGGAAAGGAGTTTAGTTTAGGTATCGCTAATAATTATTTTTGGTTCTTATTAAATTCTATACAGGGTGTTACAAAAGTAACGCCCGTCCACTTGGGGATATATTCAGGATGATAGAATAAACCGATATTAAAGAGTGACAAAACTTCAGATTGTCCTTCCTTACAGAGTTATTGACCAACAAAGTATTAAAAATATATGTTTTACAAAATCAAGTTTTATTAATAATAAATACATTAACACCCGTATGCATAGTCGTTCGCCAGCGACTCGCTAGCGAGTCGCCGGCGAAACGCTGGATTTTGGGTACGCCCCTTACGAGAATTAACCTTGCATAGTCGCTCGCCGGTAAAACCAAGGATGCGCGTTACTATGGTTTTCGGCGGAGCGCTGGCGATGCGCTGCATGCGCGAGCGACTATGCAATGTTAATTCTCGTAAGGGGCGTAGCGAAACTCCGGCATTTCGCCGGCGACTCGCCGGCGAACGACTATGAATACGGGTGTAAATGTTACATTAGATGTTCAAATAAGCCACCTTCCATTTCAATGCAAAATGTATGTTTTACAAAATCAAGTGTGCTTTCAAAAAACAACCAGTTGTTGAACAGGCAGTATTCGTACAGCTGTAGCTTTATTAAACGACAAAACGTTAGACAGAGTAAGTGCTTCTCTGTTAAACCGCGCTAGAAAATGCATTGAGGTGGAAGGTGGCTTATTTATACATCTAATGTAACATTTAATGTATTTATTATCAATAAAACTTTATTTTGTAAAACATACATTTTAGGGATGTCGGCGGGTACCCGGGTACCCGGGTAATAGTAAACCCGGGTATATTTTCAGGACCCGGGTACCCGACTAGTAAATTATGTAGTGTCCAGAAAGTCAGCCTTTTTCAGAGAAGATGATAAAATCTTAAAAACAATAGAAATAAGCTCTAGAGAAAGACAACAATGCAGTAATAGCAAGAATCAACCCATCCTATCACATAATGTTGATTCTTGTTACATATAAAGCATTAAATCGGCTTCTCGGAAATATTAAACCCGTCAATAATACCATTGAATCGCATCAGTATGGGTTGAAGTAACATAAACATCCTCCGTGTGATGTTGATGCTGCTACCAATTTCAGATAAAAAGTCACGTACTTGAATGTGATAGCACTTGGAAGTCGGAAAATATTTACGACTACAGACCACTTGCACTTGCACTTGCAGTTTGAATTGGCGAGTAGGTACTATTTCATATTAGTTTAGTTTAAAACTCGCGGCGTTAAAATGCGTAGAGTATTGAGCTTGAACAATGTACGAAACTACAAAAGTACAAATAAGAAAACAATGTCATCAAAAAATCGCCTGTATGGAAATATTTTCATTCGCCAGAAAATAATAAGGCAAAATGTAAACTCTTCAGGTACCCGAGGGTACCCGGATATTGTTTTCGGGTACCCGGGTTTGGTTTTAGACCGGGTACGACATCCCTAATACATTTTTAATACTTTGTTGGTTAATAACTCTGTAAGGAACGACAATCTGAAGTTTTGTCGCTCTTTATTATCGGTTTATTTTATCTTCCTGAATATATCCCCAAGTAGACGGGCGTTACTTTTGTAACACCCTGTATAATTTAACCGAATGCTACAAAACAGAATATTACTAAGGCTGGAGAAATATTGTGTTGCCATCAAAAAGAATTTTTGTTACCTACCCCTAAGTTTGCGGTCGATTAACGTAAAAACCCTTAATAATCTGCAAATGACCTATAGGACATGTTTTATAGAAAATTTAATTCTGAATATTTTTCAATACCTCTATTTTTGTCGTAGAACATCACATTTACAAGATATATAGAAAAAACCAGCGCGGTGTCATTATAGGAGTGAAAAAGAGGTGAAGCTCACCAGGTAGGGATGGGAACTTTTCGATCCTGTATTGCTACCCCCATTAACTGTCGATCCAGAAAATATCAGCTTATTATAAATTTTTTCTTCTATTTTTTCTAATTTCCGTGTACTAAATAGACCAGGCAAAAAGGGCAAGTGAACCCTGCAGGACAATACAGTCGTAAACGACTCGAAAAGGGAAAGTCCTTTTTTGCGTAAGTTATTTCAACCACTAGTGCAACAATAGATAAAGGGAGCCTAGGTGGTTAATCCTATTGTGCGTAAAAGAATAGGGAATATCCCTTCCATTCACGCGCAACCTATATAAGCGTACGTAGTTTAGTTTTCGAGCACTTGACTTGACTCATTTTGGGGAAATTGAGGACTATGGTCAGATTCCAAGGTCTGTTATGGTCAGATTCCAAGGTCTGTTATAAATAAATAATTCCGTTCGTATTTGTATTTGAATTAATACTGACGAATTTGTATATGTTTGTAATTTTTTGTGTTCTAAAATAAATAAAGGAAATGTTATTGTATTCGACAAACGGTTGTATTTTACTGTACTTAATTCCACAGTGGTGAACAACATTTAATAAACATCCTAACAGTTCCAGTGGTGCAAACCATCAGACATATATAGACTGCTACCAAAAGCAAAAAAGGGCAGAGGCTAGAATCGGATGTTTAATAAACAACAAACGATAGCACTATTGAAAAACATAACCTTATATCATTGAAAGATTGTTAGTACTAAAATTATTAGAGCACAAAGCAAAGCCAATTACAGTGTACGGTCCAAATGAAAACCATAAGCCGAAATCAAAGACAAATTCTAAAATGAACTATCAACCGCAGTAGCAAACAGCAAGAAAATATTTGTCATCGAAAGCCTAAATGGTAAAAGGTAGCCATATACATATAAGAAGACGTTGTAGGTATGCATAGAGAAGATACTGATTCTTCATAGAAAATCAATTGATGGTATGTAGAGGCATTGCGATATTTAATGAGCCACAAAATGTACAAATGCACACAAGAGAAAGCTATAGAAAGTAAAGTCACCGTAGAACACCAAATTGAAAATATACGCCTAGCAAGTTATGCAAACTTTTGAACACTTAATCAGATTTATTGTTCAAAATAGCTTACACATTATAAAGAGGTCTATTGAAATACTTGACAAATTATATCACAATCGTTTTAAACCATAATATTACGTAGAATAACCGATTTTCCTAAAAATAAATTATATCTCCGCAGAAATGTTTAATATTAAAAGAAATAATTAGTATTTTTGTGGAATGAACTGCAAAACAATAAGAAATTTCAATAAATTAATAGTATATTATGTTATTAGAAGCAAAAATAAAGCTTTATGTACTGAAGCTGGCAGCCAAGCACAAAGAGCCCGTTTTGCTCCCTATAAACATATACAATTTTTTTCAAACAAATACCTAAATTGCAACATTAGAAAACAATAATTTAGTAGAAATGTGAAAAATCAAGAATGAGGTAGAATCCTAATACTTTGGAAATACCTAATTGTTCAAGGATGTACCGCATAAATCCTGAATGGGCAACTTACAGTGACGACACAACCGTCAAATGCCAACAGGAAGTGCGCTTGAAATCAACAAAAGGCACGAGTGATTGACAAGCTCTGGAAATGCAATGTACAGAGAGTCGTGAGTTTATTGACAAGCTTTAAAAACACAGTGTCAGAATGTGCAGCAATTAATGCAAGCACTAGAAATTAGCGGCAAAACTGCTGGGGCATTGAACGTGCATGGTTGGGATTCCCAGTTCACCAAACAGACAATTATCTAAAAAGGGTGGAGAGCATAAAAACCTCGAAGTCACAATGACTTCGTTGGTACAATAAAAAAAATGAAACATTTCCTGACCGCCTGGGTAGTCGAGTTGGGGGATCATAAATCCTCCGCTGATGCAATAGGGCAAAAGTAAATATAAACATGATCAAGGCATGAACTCGAGGCATTCTTTACAGGGTCGTCCACAGAGCTGTAAATTGGAGCCAAGATTTAACTGGTCGCACACCTGTTAATAATCGCGTTACGTGTATATAATTTTTAAAAATTGGACTAGTCAAGGTTGGAACAGTAATGTGCTACAGGTGTGCAGTATGAGACATGAAGAAGAAAACCAGTAACAGCAATAGAAATGGATTATTGGAGAAGAGGGACCAAAATATCCAGAAGAGAACATATATGAAAAAAAGAAATAGAGATACAATGTTTGCTAGTGACAGAATTGAAAGAAGAAATTTGAAGTGGTTCTGAAATTTACTAAAGATAGAGTAAACAACATGGCCAAAGGGAATATTTTGTATACAATTAACCCATTAAATATATGTATAGCTACTTCAACAAATTTTAAGTCCTCTTAAAACCTCTATTTCAAAAGTTGTAATTTTTAGATTATGTCTACTAGTTACTAGCACATAGTAAGTACATTACCGCAATATCAGATCAAAAATAAAAGCCTCAATATTATATGTATTTTCCAGCACATAAAATACTCTGTGTAATGAAATTCCATCATTGTCATTTCTCAAACGTAGTAAATAATCCCCAATCCAATGGAATACATATTCTATTCGTGAACATAAATTTTTGTGAAAAAAACACCCATAAAAAAAATACACTCCCTTTAAATTTTATAGAACAGTCTTTAAAATCTTTAAATAATTAGTGTACTGGGAATTCCCACTCATGCCATAATCATTGCATTTACTTGCTTAACCTTTAAAGCAACGAAACCAATTACATATTTGATTGAACTGTAGCGTACCAAGATAATTGAATTAAAAACGCCTGTCGTGCAAGGGATGGTCATAAACTCAAACTTGACACTAAGTGCAGTTCTAAACATGTAAATGTCAGTGCTACATATGCGAACAAAAAAGTGTTCGCGAGGTGCAGTCTAGAAAGTATCTATTATGTGTTTGCAGCGTTCATCTTAAGTGCCAAATGTGATTTGTGTCATCAGGCAAACAATGCAGACTAACTTGTCAAAAACGTCAAAGTATAAATTCGAAAAACAGCAGGACGGATGTCACAAGTGTAGAGGCACCCGACGACAAAAGGAAGGGTTACGTAAATATCCTTGTGACTCAAATGTCCAGGCAGACAGCAATGACCAGCCCTGGTCACAATACAGTCATAAATTCTGGAATATGAAAGAAGCACATGCAATTTTATTATCGGAAGTCATCCCAAACTTGCCTGTCACAATAGGGCAAAGGATTGGCTAGAAAATACTATTGTATCCGAAAGAATAGCCGGCGCTTCTTCGATTCAAACACTTGTTATATAAAATCGAGTAGCCTAGTTTTCGAGATCAGTTTTGTCCCAGATCAGTCTTGTTCAAATCATTTGCGCTTGTACGACTCAGACGCATTTTTGCTAAGTCAGTAACGAACACAGGGCTACTTACAATTCGTATTTGCATTTTGCGTAGTATTAACGGATGTGTACATGTGTATTTGTTTATTTGTTTAAATAAAAATAACAGATGGTTATTGTTTTCCACAAACGTGAGTATTTTACTGAACTAAATGCTACAGTAAAAATTACTATGCATTAACTAAATTGGCAAATAGTAACCAAAGAACCATTGATTTGGCTAGCAGAATCTACAAACGTTTCTATAGTAGATATGACTAATAAACTAACAACAAATTTTGCTAGAATGGTTTAGAAAAATTGAGTTTGAGACTGTTGGTGTCACTTTCTAAAGTTATATTGAAGATTTTTGTAATGTACACCTCTTGTGCAGTGCCTTGTTATCATTTAGTGCCGCACCTCGTTAGATATCGCTACGTTGATCAAGTTTTGCTAACATATTTGGTGTGGTTGCCACATTTTTTTGTCAGAAGTACTCCACTTTGGACGCTGATGTTTGTCTCATTAAGTCTCGAACAAAGGACTTGTTACTCAGATACCGAAGCAAGCAGACGTGTGAAATATTCCACTGCCACCCTTCTGCCAATTAGCGTTTATCGAGAAGTTATTGTACCGTTTTTCGCCTTACCGTTTATCAAGCTTTGATTGCAAACCGAATTGAACGATTCTCGAAACAAATCAGTGCTTGTGTCAGGTACTAGTATCGTATCTTTTTGCAGTTCTGAATCCTCGAGGCGGGCCAAGTTAAAAAAATTCCTGGCTAAGTTGAACAATTCTTTGTGAAATAAAGCATTCAGTCTACTTTAGTGTTATCATGCAGAAGAGATTTCAGTTTTTAAGTGTAGTTTGAAACCACAAAGTCGCTTGCAAACTAGATCAGGGATTTAAAAGAAACACCCGATATTTCAAGCATAAATGAGACACGTAGTGCTTTTTCACTTCGATATTCCGACGATTTTGGGCGACTCCAACAAGCATCACTTTTGTTGGGAAACCTATTTTAATCCTGTGGCGGCGTCTCCAGAGCTCAACAGACAAAGGAGCCCTAATTCTTTAATTTGTACAATGGCGTGAGTGCTCCATTTTGGACACCCTCAAGTCACGTCCTGGGCGTGCAAACTCAAGCCACTTCAGCGCATTCCACTGCAGATGACATTTCTGGATGCATCGTTAGCTTGTCAAGTTTGAGCTAAAACCTTGGCGCCTTTGTCATACCCTTCAAGGCCCACTTTTTGCTTATCAATATGAAGGCATGTACTAATAATTTATTCCAAATTAGTAAACAGCTGATTTTGTACTTTTTCAACGAATAACTTATTTTGGCAATTACAACTGTGTTTTAAAGGGCTGAACAGATGATCGTGGTCATTCTTCAACAAATAACCGATCAGTTGAGCTAAAATTCATAGCTGTTTTTGAATTGGGAAACAACTGTTCATTGTTATTGTCTGGAAAATTGGCACATGGTTGCATTAAAATTACTCAACTTCACTCTGCCATTTGTTCTGGCCTTATTTTGTTGTGAAATAAACATTTATACAGTTAGCGTTTGAGTTTGATTGACCAAGGTTCTAAGTAATGTAAAAACTACTTAAGTGCTGCAGTTAAAATAAAAACAGTGCTCTGCCTGCGAGGGCCTTATGTGATTTCTATTATATAGGTATTTGTTAAGTAAATCACATAAATATCCCCCCGCCGAAATCATTTTTTCAGCAACTGCATATGCTGTAGAATTGGACACCGAGCTGACTTCTACAGTAGGGCCCTCCCAATTATTAAAGGTAGTACCGCTATATTTAGACCAGCTTTGGTATAGCCGGACTATGGAAATCTAGTGAACCCCACCTGAACGCTGACTTAGTCGCAAGCCAACTGGAGGCTATCCCTATCGTTAGTCACCCAACGCTGTTGCCTGTTCTAACACCGGTTTAGACCGTAACCCTATTCATTCAAAAAATAATAGAGATATATTGAATGTTCCCAATTTACTCAAAGCAGCTTGAACACATAGATACCTAGTTTTATAAAAAAATCACTCTATTGAAAATCTGCACAAGAAATATTAAACTTGTTCTTCATTATTCTTTTCACAGACCGTCTATCAACCAATTAAAAAAAATAAATCTCTTACCTCCCAATGTATTTTGATGGCAGTTTCATTAACAGTTTCAGTGCTGACCAATCTTGGGACAGGCAGAGGATTTCGCAGGAAGAAATCTGCACGATTTAAATAGAATTTAGCTGAATTAAGTCCCAATTTATTGTCATTGTTGCTATAAACAGCAGCTATCCTAAACCTATACGCATGATCGGGATTCAAATTGTTGACCTCATAACTCCTGATATGAGGAGGAATATCTGCATTTGTGGTTTTCCATTTAGATCCCTTATGAGTACCATTGTGATTTATAGGACCTAATTCCCGATATTGCACTTTGAAAAATTGTATTGGTAGTCCGTTATTTTCTGGTACTGACCATCGCACCATAACAGACTCATCATTTAGCCTTGTAACTGTCGGCCTAGAAGGTGGTATCATCTCTGTGGTACCTTTATAGCCTCTGTTCTTCTTTGTTTTGTGATGTTTCCGCCTCTTGTGGTTTGCAGTGGTTGGATGTGGGGTAAAGTAGTCATCAAAGACATCTGTACTTGAAATTTGTTTGGGAATTACCTTCAAGTTGGAGCTACTATATACAGTTCCCACAATGTTGCTTGCAAAACACTGAAGAATGCCAGCATGTTTCTTTTCCAATGGTCGAAAATATATTCGATTTCCAATAGCTTCGATCAGGCTGTCATTTACAACACTTTCGCCATTTAAAAACCAACTAATAATGGGTTCTGGAGTACCCTGAACTAGACATTCCAAGTCCAAATTTTCACCTTCTTTCAGGTCTGTGTTCTTCGGACCCTCTACTATCACAGGTGCCTCATAATATAACAAAGTGATGTGATGTGAAACCGTCCCGGCACTGTTGGTGTGATTACATATGTACACCCCATCATCTGTTGATTTTACATTAAATATTCTTAGGCCTCCAGGCATGAGTTCGGTACGGTTTCTTGGCAATTCACCATTACTTTTAAACCAATATACTTTTGGCACAGGGGTTCCCACTGCTGAACACTCCATAAAAACGTTGTCTCCTGTAAAATTCATGTTTGTAGCTTGAACTATAGAATTATTTACAAGATCACGGATACTGCTCAAGATATAGTATATATCTATCGAGAGATCCAAAAAAAACTGTTCCTCAGCTGGCTGTGGAAATTCAACGTATGAATAATATGTTGGTGACACTGTACGTCAATGTCAAATTCGAGGTTATCAGGTTAGGTTTTCCGTCAGTTTTGACACAAAATGACGCAAATCCTAACCTGCTAACCTTGAATTTGACATTGACGTACAGTGTCACCAACATATTATTCATACGTTGAATTTCCACAGCCAGCTGAGAAACAGTTTTTTTTGGATCTCTCGATAGAATTTAGAGCACTAAACAAACTCATTTTTACTCATTAAAACATTCTACAGAATTCTTTGCTATAAGCAAACCAGTTAACAAATATTTTTAACCAAGATCTTACTGTACTTCAAATTTATGTACATACCTGCATTCACCGTGTAAAATTTCTTTGGCGGTATTATAAATCTTGGCAATTGTGGTGGTGCATTATTTATAACTTTAAGATTTAAACTAAAATTTGCACTTTGCGAACTCTGCTGGATGAGATTCTTAGCTTCACACTTATATATTCCAGTGTCAGTCGCATTTACATTAGGAATAATTAGAGACTGCGTCCGAAATGGCAGTCTTGGATTTATGTACTCCCCGTTCTTATAATAATCTATGGGAGGATCTGGATTTGACTGAGGAGGATCACATCGCCACAGAATGGTATTGCCAGCTCGGACAGTAATTTGTATGTTGTCTTGTGGAGAAAATTTTTCCAAAGCCGTTATCGTAATTCGTCCTGGAACAGACGCAACCACAGATGCACCGTAATGGGCCAAACATTGGTAATCGCCCGCTACTGTTTTATTGCTAGACTAGAAGAGAAGTAATTAGAAAATGTTAAACGTTTTGGAAAAGCACTTACCTTAATTTTAAGAGTTGATGTTTTCTTTTCAGTAATAAACATATTGTTGGGAAGATCTACAGCACGAGCAGTTCCTAAATTGATGACTACCTTGGAGTTGGACGCATCTTGAACTTTCAAAGGATAGTGCCTCCACTGAAATCGATCAGGCTGGAGATTCATTTCACATGTTAAAACTGTTTCATCGTTAATCGGCATCACGACTGACTCTGGGCTGGTCACCATGAACACTCGGCCTCGATCTAACAACAGAGATTTAAATTATAGCTACGTTGTTGCAAATAGCGATACAGCTCTGATACATTTACTATTAATGTATCTTTGCCTAAGTTATTCGCTTGCATATGTTTATTTCTGTATCAACACAAAATTATGCATGAACAGTTAGACCTGTAGTATGTAAATAACTATTATGCACCTGAATCAACAAGTTGCAATTAGAGCAATTTTGTTGGCTGAAATGATAACATTGGTTTGTTGAATTAACAAGATATAATGCACACATGTTTTACATGAATAGCATTAAG
The DNA here is from genome assembly GCA_940337035.1 of Agriotes lineatus. Classification (NCBI taxonomy): domain Eukaryota; kingdom Metazoa; phylum Arthropoda; class Insecta; order Coleoptera; family Elateridae; genus Agriotes; species Agriotes lineatus. The sequence continues at coordinate 62,996,868 of OW679197.1, read as the reverse complement.
ATATAATTTACATAATTGGCAATTAATTTGATGGTTAAACACATTCGGTATTTTAAAATTGAACTGCATCCATTTATCTTCACTACAGTTAATTTTCATGATTTTATATTACACGCATGTGTAGAATTCCATAATAAATGTTTTACAGTAAGAACAGTTTTTTAATTACCTATAATTACATGACATCTAATTTATACATGCTCATTAAATTATATGATTTTACATTTAGAGGCTCTCAAGTAACTTTAGCATAGTTTCATGTATGATACAATAATACAAGTTAAGGTACTCAGTTACGCACTGAAATTACAGTGAAGTGTGTATGTAAAGATAAGTACAATAATATTTTAAGATTTAAAGGAAGAACATAAACCAGTGCTTTTGACTAAAAAACATTGCAGGAATATGTTTAAAGACCGGTAAACCCTGATACTGCGAAATATATGTGGCGTAAAAGTTAAGGATGCATCCTTTAATGTTCTTCCTCTAAATATGTGTTTCATGAGTGTAGGCTTCATTTTACAGAGAACGGTTGCTATGGAGAATATATATTTCAATATTCTTTATAGTGATGGATCATTTAGTTCGGTCTCGGACATTTGGGCGCGGCCGTTTGGGCGCGGCCGTTTGGGCGCGGCCGTTTGGGCGCAGGTACACTTGGACGCGAGACACTTGGGCGCGAGACATTTGGGCGCGAGACACTTGGGCGCGAGAAAGGGTCAACGTTGGGATTTAGAAACACATGAAGTGTGAATAATTTAAATTTGGCAAAAATGAACAAACATTTATTAAATCATTATTTATCCTAAGAAGTTAATGTAATTAATCAAACAATATTAAAAGAATAATCCAATTATTTATTGAAACCGTTATGAGATTAATTTTAAATAAGGATAAATTTTGAAATAAATCCGAATAGAAATAACGAAGGTAGTATATTAGATACGTTTTGATATAATTCTGAATAGATAAAAAGGCAGTATGATAGATATGGAATAATAATTCTGAATTGAAATAAAGATGGAAATAGATTATATATAGGTCTTAAATATAATTTTAAATAGAAATACATTTATTGTACTGGTAAATGAATAATACTATGCTATATTTAATCGATTGATGCTTCAAATGTTTCATATGTTTCTAATATGTGTTCTCTTTGGAACAAAACTAGTCGACTTCGAGTTTTGTTTATAAGGATTAATACTTAACAATAAACTGTTAAATTTTAAAATAATCAATTATTTTCGCTTTGTTATGAACCAATTAACTGAAGATAAGAGCAGAAATAAGAATAATAATAAATAAAAATAAAAAGATTAATTTTAATAATCAAAATTCATTCTTGCCATTTTTACCATTATAATACATATTATTCTTAAAGTAAAATATATACAATTTTTTAAAATATAAACAAGAAGCATCTACGCATTCATTTCATAATTGTACGAAATGCCTCTTAAAAATTCGACAATGTTCCTATTGTTTGCGTCGTGTACATGATTATATTGATTATTATAATCTTCAACCAAATTCTTCATTCTTCTATCAGCCTGGATAATTTTTAGTTTTTTTTTGGAGTGGGCTCATTTCTCGCAAGTAACTGTTCATAAGCAACGTCTCTCCCTCGTTGAACAGTTTTCAGGCTGTCGATCAATCTCTAAATGGTTGTATGGTTCATCGATAGCTCTGTTTGTACCCAATCTCTATTCATTTATTCTTTGTTACTTATTATTTTACTGTAATAAATCTCCGCAAAAGATTTGTTAGTATCTACCGGAAAGTTAAAATTTCTAACTTGTTTTAGTCGAACCTACTTGTATTAATAAAATTCTAATTTTCGACAATTAATATTTCTATACTAAATTTTTGCCGCCCGCCACCTCGTTGGAGGTGCTTTATGTAATTTTCGTTATTTAAAATAAATTTTCAGACCTATTAATAGTAAAGCTAGCTAATACTAATATACTGTAATTAATTTCCTCGCGCCCAAATGTCTCGCGCCCAAGTGGCCCTGCGCCCAAGTGTCTTCGCGCCCAAACGCCCGCGCCCGAACGGCCGCGCCCAAATGTCCGGATCCGCATTTCGTTAATAGCTTAAGGTAGGTAAGTATAGATATTTGTCACAAAACTGTTGCATAAACATAGTACGTAAATGTAAACCATTTAGCCACATTTGTGCATTGTTTAAAGGTTATATCCATTTCTGATGATTGCCTAGCATGTAATATAAATTTGGGTATTCAGGACAGGATTCGGCAGCTTTATTCGGTAGGTACGTATTTATTTAAGAAAATCAGTAAGGTTAAAAAGGCAGCCACAGGATACACGACGTACAGCGACAAACTGCGAACGTTGCCCAATTTGTATGTGCTGAGGAAATGAACCACATAAATTATGTGACCAAAACTTCCGAGATACAAGAAAAACAGACTGTAATTTGGATTTTTATACTCTTGAATATAGACTGCGATTTCAGAATGAGATGCTTGGAATATTTAAAATGTTCTTATGATTTTGGTGCCCCATATACGATGGCGCCCGGTTCAATCGCATCTCTTGCAGCGTCCTAGGGCCACCCCTGATAACAATTGTGAATGATTTTTTAAGAGATTATTAATACAACAGTGGACCCATAATTCGAATCAATTAATAACTAGCCCAATTTGATTCATAGAAATGTCCCGATTACTGTATACTTTTATCAACTCGAGTATGTTTGGTTAAATAAAGGGTGTTTTTTAAAAGCTGAGAACTTTAAATTGGAATAAAACACAGAAAAATGTTTTTAATAACCATGAAATTGGCTTTATTTGAAAGATAATTTTGTGGCATTACTGTTTGAATATAATTTCGGGCATGTGACCGCCACGGCTGGCGCGTACATGGCGTAATCTGGAGGTCCAATTTTCACACACTCTTCGCAGTAAATTAGGCTGTATTTCGGCAATAACGTGCCGAATGTTGGCTTCCAAGTGCTCAATTGTTTCCGGTGTATCGGCGTAGACATGCGACTTTACATATCCCAAAATAAAATAATCTAATGGCGTCAAATCGCACGAACGAGGTGGGCAGTTAACAGATCCACGAAATGGACCAGTGAACAGATCCACGAAATGGATCTGGTAACTGGCCACCTCGTTCGTGCGAATTGATGTCATTAGATTATTTTCTTTGGGGATATGTAAAGTGGCATGTCTACGCGGATACACCGGAAACAATTGAGCACTTGGAAGCCAACATTCGACGCGTTATTGCCGAAATACAGCCTAATTTAATGCGAAGAGTGTGTGAAAATTGGACCTCCAGATTACGCCATGTACGCGCCAGCCGCGGCGGTCACATGCCCGAAATCATATTCAAACATAAATGCCATAAAATTATCTTTCAAATAAAGCCAATTTCATGGATATTAAAAACATTTTTCTGTGTTTTATTTCAATTTAAAGTTCTCCACCTTAAAAAAACACCCTTTACATAACAATTAAAAATCAACATATCAACGTCAATGTCTAGGACGTGATATTATTCAGGGAATCGAATCGGCAAAATTTGTTGCATATGTTTCCGGTGTTGAAACCGATGCAAGGTTTGACATCATAACAAAGTGTGTGATAAAATTATTTCTAAGCATGAATAAAATAAAATGCTAAAATATATTTTATCGCATTTCATTTGGAAATGTACTACATTTCTTCATTCAAAATCGATAATAAATGTAGTACTTTTATCATTAGCAACACTTTTATTCCTAGCAACGGCAATTCGTTTTACATTTGGCAATACTGAAGTGTGATGTTGGTGACACTGTAAGTCTATTTCAAATTCGAGGGGAGTAGGTTAGGTTTTGCGTCAGTTTTAACCATATATTTAATATCTACTATATTGCTAGCGGCTATGAGTGGGGAGGTCACAACGTAAGTGAGACAGACAACCAACTCTTCGACGTATTTGGCGAGCTGTGCGCAAACGTCGTCCGCGCGGTGGGGGAAGTGAACCTTAGGCCCTGAACACACGGAGATTCCGTATCCGAGATTCGGTATGCGGGATACAGAATCTGAGTCTGTTCAGACACGACTGAATCTCAGACGCGGGCCTTCAGTCACTTGCAGTGCCGTGTTGTTATGGACCGAGCATTGCTGTTCTTTGTTTCTGTCGAATTAGTCTAGATGTGATGTATTTAAAGTCAGGGATTGGGCTCTAGTAAGCTAATAAATTTTTCATTGTCAAATAATGTACGCTCTATGATCGTTGTATAGTAAGGAAAGCTCTGCTCATTCAATTTAAATAGAAGTTGAAGAAAATCTGCTACGCCTATGATATGATATAATATGTTCTGGCTGGCAAAAGTAGGCGTGTCCAGGCCCTGGTACACGTGGACTCATATGCTCCATATGCTCCAATGGTAAATCGGTATCCGAGATACAGAATTTGTCGCCGGCGGCCGAAATGGAGAGATAAGAAAAATCGGCCGCCGACTAGAACTGACACATTATTGACAAAATTTTGTTGAGCAAAGTCAAACATTCCATTACATCAGCTGTTGCTAGGTAATTTACAATAAAACTGTACAGGAATAATTCAAACATTCCATTACATCAGCCGTTGCTAGGTAATTTACAATACAACCGTACAGGAATAATATTCCCAGCCTAGGCAGGGAATATTCGAGTATTATTTCCTATTTTTTTTAATTACTCGTATCGATCGACGGAAAAATAGTATGTGTATCTTGGACTAAAAGCAACATTCACAGACTCCTGTGTCAGTCGTCTGGGAATGTTACTAATATTAAGAAAGAAACGGAAAATGTATATAAATTACCTAACAACTATAGAATAAAAAGATTGCTGATTTTTGTCTGTTTTAAAATGGTTTGTTTTCACAACAGCGGCAAAAATGTTAATTCTGATCTTACCGTTTTACCTCATCTTATTTTTGTTTTATTTCACTGATCGTAGATGCCCCTCCCCCCGACGCCATATTTTTTAACACAATTGTTTTTCCAATTATTCCGCATTTAAGTTCGCCTAATCTGACATTCAGGAACGACGGAACAATGCACATAACAGACTCCGTAAACGAATATTTACTGGCTTCTGCAAAACTTTGACCAATTAAAAACGATTTGGACTAACGAATGCCAAACCCAATCAAATTCGCAAATTCCGATTACGCTTTTCTTATATTGATGCATTTGACGCTGCGGATTACCGTAAAATTCTAATCACCGAAATTGGGATTAACGGGACATGACTGTAATTGGAATTATTGGTTTAAATGACTTTAAAGATGTTTTTGCACATGTTAATAATATTAAACATTTCAAACTACATGCACCATCTTTAGTTAAGTAAGACTAGTAATACTTTGACCATGATTATACATTATACTAGCTATTAAGGTATCTGCTGTTCCGATTTCCAAATGTCAAATGTCTAGACTGCCTATTTTATGATATACATTATACCCATTCATATACATCCATATTCGTTATTAATAGCTTCAACCACAAACGTTCAATTTCTCTAAGTTTAAATATACCATAACCATGCCATCTGATGGTTACAGATCGAAATGTATTTTACAGATTTATAGAAACTCACAGTTCAATCACGCGTGTCGATACAGCATCGAACCGCAAATTTTAAAATAGATGTCAGTTATACATGGTGTGTACAAGACCTAGCACTTGCTCTATCTAGAACTGACCACATTTTATCACTTTGTCAAACATATGAATACGTTCAGATTTACGGCCAGGCCGCAGCGGTGTACCGCACGTTTGAACCGCTAGTTTTATTATACAAGCTTTAATAATTTGCACATGTCAGTGCTATCTTTAATAACGTGTTCAAATTTCCGATTACCACCCGTATGTGTTATACTGATGCCAGTGGCGTAACTTGGTACTCGCAGACCTTGCGGCCGCGGGGGCTACTAAGCCTGAGGGGGCCCTAAGGCCCCCTAATTACCTTTTTCTGTCATTCAATAAACGTAAGCAGGAAAAATCTTTCTATTTTTATTTTTATCATAATAGGATGTCCACGCAAAAAGCAAAAGTAGTTTTGAATTGCCGGTCTTTAAATTAAAATATGGGGAATAAAGTAATGAAAGTGGCGAATTTCCTGCAGTCGCCCGTATTATAAGAATTCTATAATTTAACAAAATGATCATTAAATGTTGGATTTATGGATTGTTTTGACGCCTATTTAAAAATAAACGCAGACCGAAAGTTATACATTTTGACGAACTTTTTGAAGATCAAAGATTATCGGATTCTAATAAGTATCAAGTCAACATTTTTCTTATAGAGCTTTAGATATCGCAATAACTCAATTAAGTCAGAGATTTGAGTCTATGTTCCAAACGGCAAAAGACTTTGTGCGAAATGACTGAGAAAGATCTATTTTCCAAAGCAACAGCTTTTCAAATATTTTATAAAAATAATATTTCACCTTCATTTCCTATAGACATTTGTTCCTCTGTAAAAAAAATTATAATCTAGATAAACCAAAAGAGTTTAAGATAAAGTAAAAGAGTTTAAAGGCGTGAAACAATTTGCTAAGTTTTTAATAGTTGATAATAGGAATTTATCATCAATTTTTCCTGAAATTGCCACTGTTATTATTTTTAACATTACCTGTTTCGGCCATTTCAGCTGAAAGAAGCTTCTCTAAATTAAAAATGATGTCAGAAACATTGTCCATCGAATCCGAGATAGCTAATAAAATGGAATTGCAAGAGGTTATTACAGATTTTGCAAACATTAAGGCTAGGCGTAAGCATATTGCTTAATATCTCGTTTTTAGTTTTCAACCATCTTAGTTAAGACATTGTTTTGTAGTACCTAATCTTATTAGATATTATTGATTATATGTATTATTTCATTAATTTTCTCGAAATGTTCGGTTTATTGTTTCTAATTAGACGGGCTTTCGGCCAGGTCTAATTAGACTCGGTTATAATTTTTGATTCAAGAATTTTCTTACGATATTGCATGTATGTAATATGATTGCTTTTTGAATTTGTGTATGGATGTTGGGATTTAGGCTTATTATTATTATTATTGTTGATGTTTTTGCCACTTGATTTTATTAAAGACCTATAAGGGGCCCGCAGAAAATGTTCGCGGGGAGGCCCGAAATCTGAAGTTACGCCACTGATTGATGCACATTAGTTAGCTTATTTTCATAGGCATTGCATCTATAGTTAAAAATAAACAACTTAATTCACGAACTCAAAATACTATTCTTAATTTAAATATGTAGTAAATATGTGGAATTTTAGATTGCAAAAAACGCGTTTTAATACAGTTGAATAGTAGTGAGAATGGAAGTACCATTAGAAAATATACTTTTTATTGCATCACGAACCTACACACTTGTTTGGTCTAATGTCCATAGTAAAAGTAGCGCCGAACACCTTTGTAAAAGTGAGTTGATGCATAAAGACAGAAAAATTAGTGCGTGTGCGTTAACCTCAAATTACCTTGAGCAACTGCAAACATTAAAATGACAATAAAATTTCATTGCAGTATGTGTAACCACATCTGCACGAAGTTCGTAAACGTGCAGGTTATAATTTGCAAAATGTTATCACTGCCTACAACAAAACTTCTTAAATGGCGTGTCGCGGAAAATTGCAGTAATGTGGCAAATAATTGCGACGATAGCAATGAAGAAAAATATAATTTTTATAATAACTACCACTGAATGACTTTTTCTTTCTTTTTAGTGCATAATGTAATAGTGTATTATGCAACAAGTTTAGAAAATTGATGTTTTATTGAACAAGTATGGCTGGTTTGAGTACGAGCGTTAGCGAGTACTTAAACGGCCGCAAGTTCAGTAAAACCATTTTTCTAACGAGCATACAATTTTATCGCATTTCATAAGAATGTGAAATATTAAATTTTTATATAAAAGTGACACTAAATGTCAAAACATAACCAAACTGAGCACAACCCGTTCTATGTACTAAAGCACAATAAGCAGCTCCAGTTGATGTTATGCATTTGGCAGTACTGAAATGTATTGTTGGTGGCACTGCAAGTCAATGTCAAATTCGAGGTTAGTAGGTTAGGTTTTGCGTTAGTCTGTGTCAAAACTGACACAAAACATAACCTGCTAACCTCGAATTTGACATAAACTTACAATGCCACCCACAATACACTCAAGCATTGCCAAACGTAAAATTAATCGTCGTTGCTATGCAGAAATGTGTTGCTATGCAGAAAAATACATTTCTAAACGACTTTAAATGTAGAATTATAGTACTTTACCAAATGAAATGTGCTAATAGTATATTATACATCAAGGTAGCGAAGCGCAGCATTATAACCTGAGCGCATATTAGATACTGAGCGCGCAGCGCGAAGTATCTAAAGCGCGAAGGTTATAAGACGATTCGCTACCGTGGTGTATATACTATTTTTTGCACTACCAAACGGCTTAATACCTAAATTCCCAACAAATTTCGAAAATATTTTAACTGTCAACCTGACAATACAGCTCTTTAAAACGTCAAAATTAAAATAGTCATATTTGGTAACTTAGCAATTTATTAGTTACCACGGTGAAAATTGTTTATTTTACTTTCTCTCCCTTGGTGGAGAAAATCAACTTCACGACCTAAAAATAGGCCAATAACGATGCGTTCCGAGACTAGTAGTGCAAAAATTATTTTTTGCACTACTAGTCTCAGAACGCACCCTTATTGGTCTATCTTTAGGTCGTGAAGTTGATTTTCTCCACCAAGGGAGATATGCGCTCAGGTTATAATACTGCGCTTCGCTACCTTGATGTATAATATACTATTACCCTTAGATAGTCGTCCATAAAAATCTGACAACACTCTGTAATTATAACAGAAAAAATGTCGAGAACCACTGGCATACAGCGCTATACTATTGAAAATTTAGCTCATTAAAGTTACCTATTTTTTGGGAAATATACATTTCCAAATTTTCCAAACGTTTTTTAAAATCGCATCCCCAAACAATATCGATTTTTTTAAATAAACTATTGAACGCAATAACTGATCGCAATGATAATTTCATAAATTGGTACATACATATTGAATTGTGAGGATTTTATTAATTTGAATATTAATAACGCCATTGCAACAACTTTATCATTAGAAATAAGAATAACAGACTCACCTGCGTAGAGTAGCCTAAATTCCATCAGCACCAAACAAGTGGTGAAGAACCCGAGAATAGAACCCTCCATGTTGCCGCATCCCTGCAACAGAAGCAACTACTATTACATACGTTCATACCAAGCTTATAATTACAGCCTAAGACCACCCAAAAACCCGCAACAACCCTAAAATGCGTACGCTAGACTATTACTGCACTTCACTTTTCGCTGCGGCATCGAATTTCCGGGATCTCTAGTGCACTTAAAAAATTGTGATAACCCAACGTATCACATTCAGCAGAGTGCCTCTTGTAGTTGCCACACATGTGAAGGAAGTCGCTAGGAAACGAATTTAACGCAGCGGTTATGCAACCCTGGAACCGGTGATTTCAATGTCCGATAAGTCTGCATTAGCGGGTGTCAATTGAGGGGGTGCAGGCTTTTCCGGTTTGTATCGAGTATCAGAATGTAGGGTTAATTATGGCAAGGTTAAATTGTGTGCTGCAGGATTTCCCCTCACAGAAGCATGGCTTTGGTAATATTTTAAGCCGCTCCAGCTGACAGGTAGGTTGATGCATATGGTCATATGGTTCTGTGTAGGTTTCGTTTCCTGTTTAATTTATTCGTTCGGTGGTTAATTTATACAGCCACAATTATCCTTAACGTATGGTTTTAGTGTACCAATCCTGTATAACTAGAAAATGTCATGTGTAACTGATAAAACAAGAAAAACATCAAAGGTGGCCATATTCGAAATGACTAATACTTCGTCTGCCATTGCACGTTTGAATAAAGAATTGCTCCCTTGGTGGACATATAATAACTATAATATAATATAAGATCTAATTATCAATGTAGCATAAACACTACATTTTCTACCATTCCACGTTTATAGTCGTAAGGGGTAATATTACGTAGTTATTCGTTACTACAGCGCTGTATGAATGAATAGTCCTCGACACCGAACGGTGAATGAAGCTAAACATAATGAAATTATGGGATGTTACCAGACGTAAGGAATCGTTCCGATGATCGAATGCTGTCGTTTTCCTTAAACGACTGTTACCATCGCATAATTTCATCGTACTTAGGCGCTTTTCTGATACCAAGTTCACGTCTAAACTCTCTTTGAACATGTAATACTTTGGAATTGCTCATTTGTTGCTATTGGATAAAAGGTCATCTATACTGAAGTGAATTGCATTCATATTTCAAATAAAATCGGGAGTGTGCTCCCCTAGACTTTCTCGCAAATACCTTGAAGCAAACTGGTACTTTACTTGAATGGATACCGCTACCTGTTTAGGTAAAATGCCACTTCCGGTTAACCGATCATGCTGAAATGTAATATCTGGTAGTTTTTCTACATAAGAAATGTATGTACAAAATTTTGTTCAAATATCTCGAAGCAAACTGGTACTTTACTTGAATAGGCACCGCTACCTGTTTAGGTAAAGTGCCACTTCGCTCAAAATTTGATAGGAATCTACAAATTTTGAATAATGACTATGTACATAATTTCAAGGGTCTAGCTTATTTCGTTTTTAAGTTATCGTGTTCACACACACACACACACATATACACACACACAGACATAATTCGAAAAATGGTTTTTTCGGACTCTATGTCTAAAATGTCAAGATTCGTCAAAATCTCGAAGTCAATTTTTTTGACGATTACAATACTTTCTCTATACTACCGTATGCGAGAAAGTAAAAAGGGTTTAAACTATTCGACGCAAAAATGGATTAAAAACGTACATTAAAACATCTGTATCTAGCTTTGACGGGCCGGGACCTGTTGTCTGTTTTTTTTTCGGACGGTGCCGGTAGTAAGATTGGATTTTCGAGAAAAGTTCAACTTAAAAAACAATAACCGATAACTAACTATTTTTAGCTCTCTAAGTCATCCTTATATACTGTAAAGGTGCCACGTTGCGGCGCCTTATATTATGTTAAGCTTATAATTAAATTTTAAGCAATCCAACTGCCCTATTTTATTATCTTTTTATAATCAAAATTATTTTCTGCTAGCCCCAGTAGATATACTATACTGAAGATCAGATCAGATTCTTTTTATCTAGATTGCTTATATTCTGAAATTTGATGTTCATATTTTAATTATGACAACTCAAAAACTTCTGTCAAATACTTCAAACTAGTTTTGAAAATTCAATTACAAATACTTCATAGTTACATTTGTCATACGACAATGTCAAATAGTAAGTACTTTCTTAATTAAAATTAATTCACTTTAATCTATATTTTCTTTCAGTTCTTATTGTTAATAAATGGATTCGGTTACCTTTTATTGAATTTAACACTCTCCTCTGTTAAAACCAATTCGTCCAACTCTGCAACTGACCACGCCACACAACTGCTCCACTCAAACCCACGGCGAAGTCCTCCAACAACCAACTGCCAAGACGTCCAGAATCCGGATCCAAATCAACACAGGAACCTAGTTTGCCACAGGAATCAGCTTCTACAGCTACAGCTACAGCAATTTAGCACCAAGAATCTTGACCAGAGACAAGCCACCAGATATCACTTGAAAAGCCCCATAAATATGCTCACTCTGCTAATGATTTCTATGTAATCTTCGTCCCTTGTAAATCCTTCCTTGTTAATTCAATCGATGCGAATGTAATCTTACAATAAACTCAATTCAGCATTTCTTTCCTATTATTTGCTTTTGTAGATGATAACTGTATTAATTTGGTATTCTCACCACATTCTTTATCTTCTTCATCCATATAGTCTGCACATCTATCCTTTTAACATTTTACTTTTTTTTACACCACACCAATTTTATTTCAAATTTTAGCCCTTTTTTACACCAAACATGTTTTTAAAACTTTTAAAAAGGGTTTATTCCTTAATTTCAAATTACAAAATTCTATTACATGATTTTCGTTTCAAAAATTTTCTATTATCAATAAATACCATTTCCTTAGCGATCTAGCTTACTTTTTCAGTCCAACATACTATTAAAGCTTTATTATTTGATTAATACCTACCATGTTCAATAGTATATTTCGAAAAAGTATTTCTCATTCATTTCCAATTTCATTTCAGATATTAAATTAAGTTAGAATCCTACTGTTTCTCAATTAGCTTCATTTAATTAAATTATAAATTCTATTTTCCTTCGTCTCTAAATGCATCTTAATAATTTTAATATCCATTTCACATCTAAATTCATCTTTATGATTTTTAATTACTGTATCCTTTTAATCTTATTAATCTGATTTTTGGACCCCTGTACCAATATCATAACAATATATACGCGCATCTGCGTATCTAAGTCTGTCAACAATCGGGCGCAGTTCGTTCACCACCTGTTTTCACCGTGTCCTTCATACTGCAACGATAAGCCAGGGGAATGGAGCCGAGCGTGTAAAGCGTTTGAGCAGCAATCGGCTTCTGCTTGGGAGCACAAGTTTGAATCCCACCAATTGCGATGTTTTTCTCGTGGCGATCGCATTACTAGGTGTTTCTTCTTACGGTTGCAGTCTTACTAGAAACACAAAGATATTTTGGCCTATTTTTACATATTTTTCAAAATTCTCCAACCGCTGTTCGATCTAGCGAAAATTATTTTCTTTTGGTACGCGCTCCTTATTACAGTCGTTATTTCCTTTAATAACTGTTTTATTTGCAAATTATTTTTCAAAATGATAAAAGTATTTTAATTAGAATAACGCCGACTATATGGTGGGCTCAAAAGCTAGCACACTGTATTAAATACCTATGAAACAATATTCATAATAAATTATAATTATTAAATGAATGATTATTAAGTTCTGGTTTAATGTCTATCCGGTGAGACTTTGCAGTGGTGGGCGGGACCTAACGAGCGCGACAGAGGCGAGTGTGGTTAGTTAGATCTTAACAGCAGTGTTGTGGGTTGCTTGGTAGCCGGCGTGTTAAATAAGAACCATTACGAAAATGGGCGCAGGAGAAGTTTGCCTGGTGTACAGCGGCCATCCGTCTAAACTCTAAACCAATGAGCGTTTCCTATCCCGGCTATGGCTACAAAGTTTCGCCGGATCAACTGTAGTACACATTTTAAACGATTCCGTATGGACGCAGTATTTTTTTAAATGACTTCCACTTTAGCTCTAAAGTAATTAGGGTAGCAAATAAGTAATTTAACACACAAGATACCACCCAGTATACGTTTGTAAATACCTAAAATATCTACCTTTCTCTTTTTTTTCTGAGAATTTCAATGTATTTCCGTATTTTTCAAAATAACTTGTTTTTATAATTAACAAAGTATCATTACTTTAAAATAAATTAATATCATCTATTGTTGGAAGAATATTAGAAAATCTATGCAAACCTGAACCCTAGCTCGCAGTAATACCTAAAATTGTCAAAATAATATTTCAGGTTTTTACCTGATTAGTTAGATAGTATCAGGTGGCCAACAAAATTTCTCGTCTAGACTCTAGATCTAGAATGACGTGGCTCTATTTAGATTCTATGCCTGCTCCTTTTTTCGAATCAATTTTCTTAGCTCTACGTGATTTTGGTGGGAGTAGAACTAACTTCACGTTACGTTTTAAACGAGCCAGAGTCGAATTTGAAATCATAGTTTTTTTCCGTCTCGCCTTGGGCGAAGAAAGTACCGTCACTGGTCCATTTTCGGGATTTGTAACCCATGTGCCAACTCCAAATTCTACCATGCTTGGAAGATTCGCCTAGCTTCTGAGCGTGGCGAATTATCTGTCTTTTACCGCATGCGATATCTGAAGCATTTTAGTGCGAATTTATACGGCATTCAGCCCGCGCACGGTCTGCTATACAGTAAGCGTTGAATTTCTTCCAGGAGACCCGCAGGGCTGCCCTAGACGTGGTTACAAGCCATCTGGACCTGTCCACCTCAGTGACGAGGTTATTTTTCCGCTTGAATGCCGAAGACATTTCAGTTTGGGGCAGGAGCTTTGTATCCAATCCAGTTACAACGGATTCCTCAATTCTCCGAAGCGGCCGTGAACGCCCCGCTTAAGCCGAACTGTGTTGGCTCAAATCTCTTTTTATGCCTTGTATTAGTTTAAGTACTCGCACATGCTTGTTTTTTCTACTCACATGCCAGCGGATTTTTTTTAATTTGTACAGGTAAGCGCATCAGCCTGCGATTTGCGTAGCATGACATTGAAGGTCTTCGATACAAACGCGCTATTATGTTTTTAGATAAGGTTTTTGCGCAGCCTATGGCTACCTGTCAAATAATTTCGCTGTGATATCGGCTATCGCGTGTGCAAAAACTTGTAACAGCCAGTTTTAATTAATTTTTTTTTTTTAAATTTAGCTTGCAAACTTTAACCATAGTTTTTCAGCTTGTTTAATGCATCTTTCTGGGCGTTTGCATTGCGACCCAGTTGTTACATAGTTTTTGGTTGACACAACACAACCTTTTTGTATTATTTGCTTGGCGTCGTCAGCTACAATCCTAGTTTTACCTGTGCGTTTAGCACGCCAGGCACATTTTATTTGACATGTTTATCTTGTTACTGAGATTACTGTTTATTCAACCCTACGATACCTGGTCGTTTTTTTTTAGTTTAGGAGCGTTAAACAAGAAGCTACGGAGGTAGGTGCGTTTTGGATTCGACTGTTAGCTAGATCTGTAGTTTTATGTCGTGATTAACGACTGGCGCCCGCTTGTTTTTTCCAAGTTACTTTATGCATTTTCAACCTTAAGAACCGCCGCCTAGTCCTTCACGCCAATAATCTGCCGAGGATTTGAATTAGCCAGGGCCGTGGTCGCGTTTCGTTTTAGAGTAGCACACTGCGTTGCTTCCATAAAGAACATACATAGTAGCTATATCTTCTGATTTTCGTTACACTCATTCATATATATTATGTGATACTTATTTAGAAGTTTTAATTTTGTTAATTTGGTTTTAGTTTTATCACAGACTGTATTAAAATAGTGTGACACTTGTATTTTATTTCGATGTCTAAACTTAAAAAAAAATGTAAAAAACAATCGGAGTAGCTATGGTAAGGGAGTTGGATGTGGCGCACATGGGCCCCATTTCCAAAATTTTTCATAAAACATGCAAACAATCGGATCTTGATGACATAATTCCTGAAAAAAATATAAGCCCCCAGAGTCCCTACGGTATACCCCCGCTCCTCAATCTTGTAAATATGTGAATGCCCCGCTTTCCCGTATTTAAATTCTGGTCAGTTTATGTTAGGGTGACATTTTTGTTGGTATGCATGTGAATTTGCGAAATACCTAGACGTGACAATATTGGGTTGTTTTCAATTTGTGGTTATGATTTTAGCACTATTGCCAGTTAAATGGTTGACTAATTCCGTATCTTCGGCATTTTGACATTAAAATTGCAACAAAACAATAACGGAGTCGCAAAAATGTCATATAGCTTTTTTATGTCACAGTTTGACTTCTATCACAATTCATGCATATAACTGAATAAAAACATGTAACAGCCTACTGGGAGAAGATAATATTGTGAATGAATTATACTGTATATCTATTTTTTTGGAAATCTAGCACGCGATTTGTGATATAGATAACTAGATTCCTTCCTTATGCATATATGTCATATTACAATACTAATTATATTTGCTTTAATGTTAGATGTAGGAAGACAACTGGTCTTATTCAGGAGGTAACTTCCTACTTTCAATGATTATTATTAGCTTACTACATTGTATAATAAAAACAACCCCACACAAAATCAATTTCCTCGTACCTGTACAAGATTAAAATAATACTGTGCATTTGCTTTTCACAACGAACACAATTTCACGATTTTAATACCAATAATTTTAGATCAACTTCTTTAATAATAGATAGATAACGACAACTACGATTCTCAAGACTCATAAATGATACCTACCACTCGTATTTTGCAGCTTTTACGCGGAAGAAATCCTTTGCACCGATCGTTAGTGCAGTTCCGTGAGAAAATCTCGTAGGTAAGTACACAAAGGTTATTGTTGTACCAACGCTACACATTCCTGGTCGTAACTTCATGCTCGCGATTACAAATTTACCCAGCCTAGCATGTTAACAGAAGGACAATACGGCAAAACACCCCCACTAATTAATACGGGCAATTACGTGGGCGAAGAATTCTACGAAAGCCTTTCCACACTGATCGCGAAAAGGAGTTGCAAGGTGAACTACGTATTCTATTTTATAAGCAAGAACACCTCCTCCAGCACGCGGTGCCGAACAATGTTGAGTCTGCAGCCAACAATGTGTAAACAAATTTAAAGCCGTTGTAGCTGTTGTAAAACGCACGAACAACCGTGGCCGCATATAGCAAAATACATATGAGATTTGATGGCGAGTTGGTGAGAAGGGGGCTCTCACACTCGTTCTGAGAGGAAAAGGGTGACGAGGGGTCACGAAAAACAATCAGGAACAATAGAGGATTCCACGCTCCTTGCCATCAATTCAAAGTCACTCCTAAAAGGTACCTTTGGTTTTGGCTCTAAGGCAAAGGTCAGCTTTTTAATTTTCGTCGAGACGGACGGCGGCCGATTTGAAGCCAAATAGAAGAGTGACCTTTCTGAAGCGCCATTATCTCGCGCAAGAAATTAACTATCGTTAAGTCATTATTCATCACTTCAAACGGGTCCTTCTGTAATCTTTCGGACGATTTCGGCGGATACGGATGAAGGTGCGCTAGCAGGGGCTGGAAAGGAATGTGAAGCGTTTTTGTTCCTGCTGTCTTGTTTTGGACGCTAAACAAGAGAACTGGTTCTAGGATGACCACATATCTGCCTGAATCACTGGCGTATTAACAGGTGTTCGGGAACACCTTATAATTAGACATGTGGATAATAGGATTTCCGATCCACCAAATCACCGTAATGGGGCACAATTGTCTAATTGCATTGAAATAACAGGTTTCTTAAGGATATTGAAATAGTATAGCCTAGTAGACAAGTGATATCTTCCCGACCAACTGTAGAAATTGCTGAATCAGCTTACACCTCGTCTGCTCGTCATCAATCTCTAATATTGGGATAAACACAAAAATTTAATAACTTACGTTACGCCTTTTCCGGCCTAGGCCGGAAAAATTTCTAGGGATGCACCGATACGAGTTTTTTGGCCGATACCGATATATCGGCCGATACCGATATAATCGAGGCCGATACGCCGATATATCGGCCGATATATTCTCATTGCTCTCTCCACTACTTTTTGACTACATGCAAGCACGTGTGCGCCGCTGCTTGCTTGATTCGGGTGGGGTAATCCCCTAAATACGAACTCGAGCTTAGGTTTACTTATGGAGGTGTCTTGTCATTTCGTTTTAATAACGCAATTTAACACAGTCATTTTTTTCTTGACCTATTAATTAGTATTGTTAACAATTTCTGATGATGCAACCCCTTGAAATGGCATCGCCTGATCGAATGTTTTTGCTGATGGACCGAGCTCTGTGGACTAGTGGTTACCACGTCTGCTTAGTATTCGAGAGGTCGTGGGTTCGATTCCCTTGGCCGCCTTCTTTGATTCAGTTTTTTAGGTGGTTTTCCTGAGTCAACAGGGTACCTTCTCTGAAGCAAATGTCGGGGCAGTACTTCTCCACCTTTCCTGACCTCTCTTGCATTCTCCACCCATTCTGAAATATTCCCGTTATTGGCTGAAGAAGGACGCAAGGAGTCCCCAGCTGGGGGAATTTAAATGACCCTGAACCTTTACCTTTTTCTTTTTTGCTGATGCAGTGCATTCCAGAAGCTGGAAGATATTTCGCTGCATGGTGCAACACACTGGATGGAGAGCCTAATGTTTTTACATAATAATTTACAAAAAATGAATTTTCAATATTAGATAGTAGTTATATTTTATACTCCACAATGATTATTTACATTTTATTGTTCATTTCTTATAATAAATATTAAAATATTAAATATTGAAAGGAAATTCACTTTTGCCGATATATCGGCAAAAAGGAAGGCCGATATGACCGATACCGATATATCTCTAATTCGGCCGATATAGCCGATATGCCGATACCGAGTATCGGTATCGGTGCATCCCTAAAAATTTCTTCGGTCTAGGCCAACAAGTTATTCTCGTACTATTATTTATTGTCTGAGCAACGAGTACATTACTCGTTGTTTAGCAAATAAGCAAATATACCGTAATCGTGCATTTGGCGGCTGGAACAGACGTTGGAAAGTATAATTTTTCGTCTGTTTAGAATTTGCTTTAAAAAATTGAAATAATACAACACAAGAGGACATTTTTGAAAGTACATAAGATGGGCTCATTAATACTAAAAATACGAGCCGCACTCGAAAAGTAAATTGACATAGCCCACGGCTTTTACGAGGGTGGTTCAACTGAAACGCGTTTTAAGGCTTATAAAATTTATAGTAAGACCATTTTTTGTCGGACTTCGTAGCTCAGTGGTTAAGCATTCTGACTACTGATCTGAAAGTCGTGTGTTCGATCCCCCATCCCGACAAGGTTTTTAAAAATAAAAATGCGGATGGAAACCTCTACAGAAAGCCATCCTTCGGCAGTGATCTAAAGCCGTGGGTCCCATGGTACTACGATGTGCAGCATGTAGAAGATCCCTTGCTAGGGTTGGAACTCCTTAGTCTAGGCAAAATTCTAAGTAGGACTTTGACCATATGACCATGGCCGTTAGTGTCTAAGGTACCTAGTACTCGATATGCCTAGACCTTGGCCATAACAAAAAAAAAATTAATCCCCTGCAATTACAAAACAAATCCCATGCTCCACTAAGTTGTAGACCCCTTTTTTGAAAAATTCTCAAGTCTGCTGCGTTTGACTTGAAATGTAGAATCCTTATAAATAAACGTGTGTTGTGCCTGCATGTGTCACATTTTCATCGTCAGCAACCGGTCCTATCGTCACTGCTCTTCATAATACAACGATGGGCAAGTACGTCAGTTTGCGTTCTTAGTCACACTGGTAAAATGTCCACGAAAGTGTCTGAATAGCAATCGGATTCTCCTGGGAGCAAAGGTTCGAATCTCACAGACTGTAATAGGTTTTTTTTAGAATTAATGCAATACTCATTACGAAGTGTTTTCTTTTACTATTTCAATATTATTTACCGATTTTGCACATAACTCTGAACCCTTTTCAACCGTTATTCGATCTAGCAAGTTATTTTTCTTTATTACCTACATACATTAAAAACGTTTTCTTCTGCAATATTTCTTACTTAAACATGCATTTCTTCAAGCAAAATGTTTTCCACACACTTAACAGTACTTGCAGTTTTCACAACATGTTCTTATTCAGTGCCATGTCGTTCGTGCATTCCCAACCTTACAAAAATTTCTATCGCCATTCCGTTTTCGAATACGAAGCTCCTCTATAAACACCCAGCAGTTAAAAATTGGATTACAGTGCGTTGATTTTGTTTGGACGGACTTTTTACTATAAAGAGCATTTTAAAAATCACTTCGAAGTTATTGCAAATCATGGCCTACTCATTACAAACGTGTTTTATTATGAAATCGTGGAATTATTTAATGTCGTCCATTTCTGTTTCATAATAATTAGTATCACTGTACTTATACTATAAATAGCACAAACGCTAAACGTATCTTAGAATATTTAAAGCAGATTAGAAATTAATAACAATATCAAATTTAGAACCACAATAAAACAAAATCTGTGAACGACGTAATTAGTACAAGTGTTAAATACCTTTCATTATTATGGCGATGCTAATAACCAATGCCAATAAAAATTGATGAACTAACATTACTAAATTGTTATTCATACTTTAACAGTTATCAAAAAATAAATCTAAAAGTGCCATTACACAAATAATACACCAGGTAAATGACCTCCTAGATATTCGGCTTTGAACGCACTGAATCATTACTATTATATCAGACGCAATAGCCACTCTACAAATAATTTATATCGATGTGCATTCGTTTGTGGGATCTTACAGAAGTTTTCGACTTCTTTTTACTTCCTTTTACGATAAAGGAAGTATTGGATTCACCCCAAAAATTCGAAATTGAGTTTTCAACAGATCTTCACGTTTTAGAGTCCCCTGATCCCAAAAAACATATTTTTTTTCATTGGTCTGTGTGTCTGTCTGTCTGTCTGTGTGTCTGTCTGTGTGTCTGTCTGTGTGTCTGTCTGTGTGTCTGTGAACAGAATATCTCAAAAACGAAAAGAGGTATGGCGTTGAAACTTCATATATAAGTTTTGTGTACTATGTAGATGAGACAGCAAGCTTTTGAAGAAAATCGCATAACCGGAAGTAGGTGTTTACTCTTGTGATTTTTCAGTTTTTTTCGATTTTTTCAAAAACGGCTCTAACGATTTTTTTCAAACTTTACATTTTTATTACATTTTTAATGTGCATTGACGTGAGATAGGTGATTTTTCAGTTAAAAACTTCTAAAGTGGGTTTCTTTTGTTTTTTTTTCTATTTTTTTTATTAACTCCTATTTTAAATGGAACACCCGGTATATTATTAC
Source organism: Agriotes lineatus (assembly GCA_940337035.1). Taxonomy (NCBI): domain Eukaryota; kingdom Metazoa; phylum Arthropoda; class Insecta; order Coleoptera; family Elateridae; genus Agriotes; species Agriotes lineatus. The sequence continues at coordinate 62,976,240 of OW679197.1, read as the reverse complement.
ATTTTTGAATTCTGCTTAAGATTTTAGAGAAAATTTGTCTCTTCAACTAACGCTCTATTTTGTACCGTTTTTGTAGAATTCGTAATTTTTGAAAATTTTTGACAAATGCTTAAAAATTAAAAATTAAATTTTTGACTAATTATAAGATCACTGTAAAAGGAAGTTGTGTGAGTGTATCACACCAGATTTTTATAATTCAATATACAGTTGTCGAAAATAAAATCGCGTACGCCTAAATAGATCTAGTAACAATATTTTTCTATGTTGGCATTGTTGTAATTTTGTTACTATTTTATGCAAATTACAAATAAAAAACAATATGGTTAGAATATAAATCATTAAATTTACAAACAGAGAATGTATAACAAAAATTAATATTTTGTAAGGTCACCATTGTTTGCAATTAGAGCTTTCAATCTGTCAGTCATGGAAGTTAGTACACTTCTGAGATATTCAGGAGATAAGTTGTATTTTTATTTATATTAAAGTGAGCGGCAATTGCTCTTACTTGCATTCCTCGTATTAGCCTATCGGCAATTCTTCCTTTTTCGTTCAAATGACGGGACATGTTTTTAAATCACTGAATTTCGACCATCAATGACAGCGAAAAATGTGACAATGTGACAGTTAATTTAAATGCACAGGTTACTAAGGTATTATTCTAAAAGTTAGATTTACATTGGGAAAAAATAGATGTACCTAATTTTTTTGTTACAACCGTACCTTCAGAATCCACACCGTCAACTTAAGATGCACCCTGTACATTCTTTATTGTGGAGGCGAATGAGTAACGACTACTTTGGTAGCAAATAGTTACTTTTTTGACATATCGATTATATTCACTTCGGGGGCGTTACAATAAAATACTACTTGTGTTTTCAGCAAGCTTAATATCGTGTGTAAAAAAAACTCATTCGCAGCATGCCATGATAAAATTGAAGTTTGCCATACCTTGAAACATGCTTGAAACATACCCATTGAAGCAAATGAACTACCACAATACAATGAGAACTAAATTACATCTTGATCTTGAACTATTTTCCTAAAAATACATACACAAAACACTTAATAAAAACAATTTTTATTGACTGTTATGAGTAATACACTCGTTGTTGTATAAATGCCAAGTAAATTTACTATCCATTCACAAAACTCGTGAACTGTCAAAATGCTGTCGAGTTGGTACCTTGTTTAAATTCTGTTTTGGAACTTCTGCTTGCTGATTTTGATAGCACTGAAATGTTAGAAATTTAAAAACTTGAGATGTCACACTTTCTTAAAAATAATCTCCAAAATTCTTTAATCTTTGGGGTCTGTAACATTTATTTTTCGTCCAATGCCATTTTCCTAGGAAAATAGCATTTGACTGAAGCGTCGTTAGGCAAATGGTTTTCACGGGTTTGTAACGCATTCCATGATGCCCACATTCCATAATTCCCTAGAAAGTGTAGATTCGATTGCTTCCAGAAATGTTGAAATTGTCGCGAGTAAAAATAGTTCGATGTGCACTAAGAGATGGCGCCACCATCAAAACTCAGTGACATACTCCATTAAGAAAAATATGAAGTAGACCCGAAAATCCAGAAATAGACCCCTAAACTTCCCTAAATACTCTGAAAATATCAAACATACAAAAATTTATTTATTTTGTCAATTTACAAAAATTTATTAGCCCTTTAATAGTTATTTACGTGGCAAGCTTAGTAAATTAGCCTTTATGGGCGAGCCGGATAATTTTTCAGGGTGAGTGATGTAGGAGCGAGCCCTGAAATCCGGTGAGCCCCAATACAGGCTAATTGCAAGCGAGCCGCGTACAATGTTTTATTTCCTCTTGCTGAACATCCTAAAAATTAATATTAGTGATTAATAAAGGATGTGTCTATTAGAAAACAAAGTGCTTGTAAAGTCATGATGGCAACATTTTACAGGCCCAGTGCCTGTAAAGACTCATTTACCGAGTCAGTTCAGACAACAGTAACACTTTACAGGCACCGTGTCTGTAAAGACTCATTTACCGAGTCAGTTTAGACAGTAAACAACATTTTAACAACAGGAAATTAAATTTGTGACAGAGTCTATGAAATTCGTTTATACAAATAAAATTATTATAGTCTAAAGTAAACGACCCCACTCTGTTACGTATTCCTGCTTTACAACAATCAATTAATTTCCATTTTTCTAAAAAGCATTTAGGCAGATACTATTTGCCTAGTAAAATAGTATTTTCCTAGTCAAATAGCAATTGAATAAGTGATAAAGTCATTTGACTAGGCAGATAGCATTTGCCTAGGAAAAAGCTTGTTCCTAAAATAACAATTTTCCTGCGACACATACACTTTAGTTGCAATGGAACAGAAACGAAAGAGGATTTTATTATTGAAAAGGGCAAAAGGCTATAGTTAATTATTACAAGAAAAATCTTTTGACACATGTAACATAAACTAACTTTAAATATTATTAGAAATCACTAGATCCGAAGTACATTCCCAAAAACACTGTAATTTCCAGGTACACTCAGCAAATATTTAAAAATTTGACATTGACAGGTCACGAGTTTTGTGAATGGATAATAATGCAGTGTAAACTTTTGTCTGTCACATTGACAAATGTTTTCATAAACAAAATTCAATCTGACATTCACCTACAGACTTAAGTTAAGAGATGACTAGATTTTCTATTTCTTTCCAAGGTCTGCCCTAAATGAGTTTTTTTTTAACACACGATAGCTTAACGAATTCTTTTTATGCGACAATGTACAGTCGTGTTCAAATAAATCTGGCCAATGGTTTTTTCATATGTAGGTTGAGTTAAGAATGAAGAATATCTCCATAGATTCCCTGCTATCAGAAAGAGTTACAGATTGCATTTACCCGTCAAAGTTTAATGTGTACTTTTTCTGATAGCAGCAAATCCATGGAGATATTCTTCAAATCTTAACTCCCATCTACATATGGAAAAAAAATTGTCCCAGATTTATTTGAACACGACTGTACCTCTAGAAGTCACACGGTCGACAAAAGAAGCACCTTGTATACTTTAAAAATATTGGTTATTTTAGTAATCACTTCTGTGTTAGTTTTCAAGGAATCGACTAATGATAATCGTTGCGTTATTAATGAACTGACGCTGTTGTACTACGATAACCAGAAATAATGTACATACCTAACCTAACATTAACAACACGATATTGATTCCAGAACACAATTAATTACAGATAGCCTTAATCACTTAAAGGTCAAAATGAAAAAAATATCATTTTTACATAGTAATCAAGAATTCTATTAATTGTAAAATCATGTTTTATTGACTTGTTGATTACGATTTCTGTTATTTTTATGGAATGAACAGTAATTGTTAATTTACAACTTTTACAGTGTAAAAATAAATACCAGTACTTTAATGAAAATATTACATCATACTGCACTTTATTGAAATTCTGACCAAGCAGGTGGGCATTCAAAAGACACTACGGATAAAAAATATACACACTTCTATTTAGTAGTGGTAAATAAACTAATGAGGATTTTGTAACGAATATTGTAGGTGAAAGTAACGAATGCCGAAATGTAACGAAAGTTGACATTAATTTGTACGATGTTGACAAAGACTATAAAAATATGCAATTACGTCCAGCTCTAGTAAGCCTTAAAATTTAAAAATCACGTAAATTGATAATGTATAGATCTATATAAACACTTTGTCAATGACGCAACATCGATAAAAATGGAAAATGGGCCATATCGACAGACAAGATCTCACTAATACATTGCAGGGAGAGACCTACACCAGGGAGTGGAGAATGTATGTATGGCTGAGAATTCATATACCCTAAAATATGTTAACGTGGACTAATCATACATTTTTGAGCACACAATATAACGATTAACTCAACTTACTTATATCCTAATAAGTTTCGTTAAACCGTATTCTACTTTAATGGCTTTTAAACACATTAATTTTGATTTAGTATAAAAATCGTACGCTTGGATCGACATAGAAGATGGTCAGTATGCCACTCCATATGAATATAAATCATTTTAATCTCTGAAGTACTACGTTATTGAATGGAAAAAGGTTGGGAACCGCTGCTTTCATTTTTTAAAAAAGGCAATATAAATATTTAATAATTACTGCAAGGGTGGCCCAATTCAGGTATTTCTCGAAAATTGGATAATTTAGAAAAATTATTTAATAGCATGATGACTGCTTTCTTTATAGTTATTTTTGGGAAAAAGACAACAAAAATCAACATATTCAAATCGTTTCATTGGGTCGGAGAACACTTTTTATAATATTATGGATTATATCGCGTTCTCTAAGTTTAGCTTCATATAAAAAATTTAAATAGGTTAAATCTGCAGTCTAGGTCGAAGTCCTCCTCCAATTCATCGAATCGGAAAACGTCCGTTGAAATATTCGAAAACAATTTAGGCATCTCGTTTACCTCTTGGACGGTAATTCCATATTCTTTTATCCAATACCTCTCAATAAACGCCCCATAACTATAGCGATTTTAACAATAATCGCAATATCAATTTTACACAAAAGTGACTTTTTGATTACCATAACATAGGGTGCCTTGATGCCAATTTGACGTGTCTGTCCTCTCCTGGGTACGGACAGATCGTTGTTCCCTCTCACTTTAAAGCACTTTAAAATGTATGGGTCCCGAGTGGTGTAGCTTGAACAAGCGTCCACGTTCGATCAGCAGAGTTAAGCAACGCTCTCTCTGGTCAGAACTTGGATGGGAGTTCCACGGCTGCATCTCTCGGCGCCTCGTGGTACGGCTATCACGGAAAAAAGTTGGTCCCGGCGGTCATATAACATCATGACAGTCGTTAGTGGGGTTGGAAGTCCTCATAACTGCACAGCGACGCCTGTAATTGGCCTAACGGCTGTTGGCTGAGTGCGAATTAAATAAATAAATAAATAAATAAACAACGATCAGGGTAAGGGCAAACCGTTGTCTCCTCTCACTCTAAAGTGATTTAGACTGAGAGGGGACAACGATTTGTCCGTAATCTGGTAAGGATAAATACGTCAAATTGACATCAAGGCACCCTACCGTAACCCAACTAATGACTTTTACTTTATTACATAATAATGTTTAATGTTATCTGTGTTCTGATGTTACCTGGCAACCTAAGAGGCTAAAACAAACAGGTAGTGATTTCAAAAAAAAATTTTGGTTTCGATGCTTTTTCCAAGTTTATTGAGAGGTGCAGATAAGATGTTATATTGAACACGTAGTGTTACGAACTACGGCCTATGGCCTCGTGGGGCAAACTTTTTCTCTGGTGGGTAATATCCACGTAACACTACTTCCATAGTAAATAACTATTTCCTTGTCATTTAAACTGAATATATTAAGTTGTTCTCTTATAGTATATCCACATTGAACATGACATCGTTTAATATAGGTATGCTTGCTTATTCCTCTGAGAGTACACATTTCTGATTTTATTCCGTTCTGTAGTGCTGGCTTTGTTTCGTTTCATTTTTTATTCTGTTCTATATTTTCCTTGTAATGTTCTTTTGATGATTCCGCACATAGATCGTGAAACTTTGTGGTGTATAATAACATCTTTCCAACATATGATAGTTGGCGTCCTAAGGATCTGAAGCTTTTTCTTTATTCTATAATTTGATTTTCAATTACTATTTTGGATATAACTGGATTACTTGAGTTTTCTGTGTGGATATTTCCAAGTCATAATTTTCGATAATGTTTCAGTGAAACGCGGATCGTTGTAGGTCATCTTCATTATTGTAATAGCTGGTAATCTACAAATATTATCAACACAAATCAGCAATTTTGAGCAATATGTGGAATTATTTTAAGAAGAAGAACAGACACACAGATGAAGGTCTACAAAGTAATTGCAATACACACCTTAATACAAGTGACAATAATGAAGCACTTGAAAAAATCTTGAATAGAATTTCTTGCGAAGAGTAAAGAGGTGTTGTGTATTCCAGTGGTCTCCAACCGATCGCGTACCCTTAAGGCAGTAAAAATTAAAAGCGCATCCTTACGTAGGTACCCCTGATGTATACAGTTTGTTTCATTTGAAATGAAGGTACCTACTTAATGTTTTATTATTAAGCAAAATGATTTGAAATTGTGGTGGATCGTACAGACCCCTTAATAGGACTTAAGTTACATATTCGATTTCAAAATCTTTTTTATCCTTCTCAAAAACTTCCAGATATGATTTTTTTGCAGGAACATGGAGAGACAAATTTTTGGAAGTCATAACAATCGCAATATGGCCTAAATACGGTGTGTTCAAAAATAAATTACATAAGGGTTGGCCATGGAAACTAAAAGTAATGTAAACAGCAATTTATTCATTAGAATTCATTAACTGTCGTTGTTATAAAAATGTATTACAATCTGCTATGGAAATTCTAGTTTGCTATCTCTAAAGCTTGCTGTTGACATTAGTTTTACTTTCCCTTATGTAATTTACACATAGTATAAAATCATGTAAATTCGAAAAACAAAAACGTTTTCAATTTTTTTTTTCAGAAAGTTTGTTAGGTTCTTGGGTGTTTTTTAATTTTTACTAAGCTGATTTCCCTTTTTAAAAACCTGTGAAAAGAATTATATGATATCGTTCTAGAGCACCTCATTTTTATTAAAAAATGAAGATTGTTATGTAAGGAAAATGCGAAAATTCAATATTTAAATATTCTCCGCCATACTCAAATTATTCAAATACCTATTTTTGTGTAACCTTAACTAGAATGTAAGTATAAAACATTTCATTTTATTTTATAATTTTTGAAACAGAAATCGCCTAAGGAAAAACACAAAATTAACTAAACATACGACTTTTTGTAAAACGTAAAAATGAAAAGAAATTTACACCCATAAAAATTATAAAATTTTAGCTTTGCCCATATTTCGATAATTCTTGATTGTAAAAAAATCTGGTGTGATACACGCACACAACTTCCTTTTACAATGCTCTTATAATTAGGCAAAAATTTGATTTTTTATTTTTAAGCATTTGTCAAAATTTTTCAAAAATTACAAATTCTACAGAAACTCTACAAAATAGAGCGTTAGTTCAAGAGACAAATTTTCTCTAAAATTTTAATCTGAATTCAAAAATGTAATAACATACCGGGTGCTCTATTTAAAATAGAAGTTAATAAAAAAATAGGAAAAAACAAAAGAAACCCATTTTAGAGGTATTCAACTGGAAAATCACCTATCTGACATCAATACACATGTAAAATGTAATGAAAATGTAAAGTTTTACAAAATCGTACTTCCATACTTCCGGTTATGCGATTTTCTTCAAAAGCTTGCTGTCGCATCTAGATAATACACAAAACTTATATATGAAGTTTCAACTCCATACCCCTTTTCGTTGAGATATTCAGACAGACACACAGACAGACCAATGAACAAAAACATGTTTTTTGGGTTCAGGTAATTCTAAAACGTGAAGATCTGTTGAAAACTCAATTTCGAATTTTTGGGGTGAATCCAATCATTTTTTGCAACAAAAATTTATATTTGGTGGTTTTTGAAATTGATAAAAAGGATTTTGATAAAATACAGCCTACCTTAATCGCTAGGGTAAGTTTCTGAAAATTTTCGATCATTTGATATCCTGACTCAAATTTGAATGCACCCGATTTTTTAGAAGTAAACAGTAATTTGAGTCGCCCTGTACAGACACCTAAAATTTAGGCAAACGTACGAGTATTTTTCGGTTCGTTTGCCGTGTGATGCCTCAATAATTCATGTTAATTCGGCACGGTTGCAAACAAAACAAAAACTAACTGCACATCAAACAGCTATAGTTCCGAACAAAACCCTAACACTTTTTTGTGCTCTTGACAAAAACGAACACCTCGGGCATTGTTAGCCTGATCCTTCCAGAATAAAATTGCCACGACAACCTGGCATTAGCGCACAGCCCACAATTTACTACGAACAGGAACTCTTATATGGTAAAGGCATAAAAAGCGTTGATAATGTGATGCAGCATGAATTTTATCTCCAACTTATCAACTACCCTTTCATAAAAACGTCGGCGCAGTGCACGCAACACTCGCCTTTATGACCGTGCACAAACGGCCCTTTGGCTGAAGCTACTAGCGGCATAATATTGTTTGTTTTGTCAGTTTTTTCTTTCTAAAATAATTTGGGTTGCCCCTAGAATTTTAATGACCGGGAAGTGGAGTGACGGAGCTAAAGACGAACGAGTGGGCTGTCCTTGTACACCTTTATAATTTTAATAACAAAAGGAATTCCAACTAATTAAAACAAACGCACTGAAGTAGCGCTGGCTGAACGGCGATCAGAATTTTGGGAATTTTAAGGACAGGAAACGAAAAAACCGACCTGATCAAATTGAACCGGAAAGTCCTTTAAAATGCGCACTGGCGAGGCACGAGTAAAAAGTGACACTGCAATCGCCATTTTCGACCTTATGCCTTCTGCCGATACGAACGTGCAATTGCAAATACATTGCACTGTGCTTAAACAACCGGTGATGATAAAAAGTACGCACTTCTGTCTGAATTTTTATTTATGGGCTTCCATTTTGAGGTGTGTTCATCTGTAGCTTTTATAATTGGGTGCGTTACGAACCTCTTTCAAGGCAATTAAGAAGCAATCAGAACGATTTAAACTGATTTATTGTTATGTCAGTTAGCCACCATTTTACCAATTTAGCAATCACTCGATGACACTACAATTAAATGACAAATTGTTTCTACCAATCTTTTGCTTTTCCATGTCAGACCAATATGCTACAACCAAAGTATTGCTTCCACAAAATTTTGCTGTGGTTATACGTTAGAAAGACTTATGGCATATGTTTTTAAATAAAGGAAAAACAAGGAGTATTTTTTTAAATTTTAATTTAACTATTTCTCACATGTAATAAAGGATTTTCCTGGAGACTTGTAATTCCATATATTACAAGCGATTTGATTGTAAAGTAAATAAAAACATGATATGCATAACAAATAACCTCACAAATGTATACACAATTAACTTTACTTATCTTTTTAACGTTGCAATTTACAAGTAAGTATATTTTAAAAATATAATAGTCAACTAATCATATCAGTAAAATAAGTCACTTCAAGCAATTAAAACTGACAAGTCAAAAAGAAATAAAAATCTATTGTTGGGGGGGCCTGTGAATATATGTTTTATTTCTGTCTGAAATATTAATTTCGGTTTTTATATTATGTGTAATAAGGCTAGTTCATTTACTTCTGAAAATTAATGGAAAAAACTTTATCACAACTGTTGCAGTCGTTTTGCTTATGACATTAATATTCAGGTTTAACTATAAAGTCTTACAAAGGCGATAAGCCGCTTACACACTACTTTTAAAACGATGCAGCAGCTGGTAATAAAAAATCTAATCTTCAGAAATTAATCCAGTTTTACAGTTTGCGATGTGTCACTGTCTGGAATTAGTCATTTCACTTCTTAAAAATGATCGAAGCAATGCAGTTCAAGATATTTTAAGGAATGCGACGTTTACTAAGAAGGTTAATAATAATATTTTATACATATAGATTAATGCTAAATTAAGTTCTTCATTAAAAAATATTCCTTTTAAACTTATACTATTTCAACTTCCCCATATTATTAGGATATGCTTTAGTACGGAAAAGTGTCAATGATTATTACACAACTGTTGTCACTATAAAGAATTTCTGTAGCTGCTGATTAAGTAAATAATTGTGCAACAAATTAATTCTCACAATCAGTACGCACTACTCGCATGCTAACTATAAATATGCTAACAACTTTTAGAGATAATGAATGCAACTTTGTAAATGATCATTTAGTGTCTATATTACTCCCCTCCACTTATATATAAATTCTGAAAGGTCTATTTTTGATCATGAATTTAAATTCCTTCAATGTAAATTAAAGTTTAAATGCAATTAAAATAAATGAAACAGCCTCGTCCACCAATTTTAAATGCAACTGTTCAACAGGTATTTAGAATTTATAGTTTGTTCTCCATTGTAACACATACTTCTACTACTACATCAAAAATATTTTATGAAAACATTACTTATTTATTCTAGATTTATTGATAATCGTTACATGTTTTATTGATCCTATATCCAAACACTATATAATACCTTCTGAAACTGGCTACAACGACAAATGTCAAATGATGTATTTCAAAAAACAACTAAGCTATTTGAAAAACCTATAAACAAGGATATACAGGCACTACACACTGATAGGTATCCCTTGGAAACTGTTGGGTATAACTGAGCTACCGTTTAATATTCTAATTTCGACTTCTGCTACTATCTATTTGAAGACATATATTTCATTTTATTACTATTATTATTACTTATTATTATTTACTTGATGCATGATAAACTTACAAATCACATACACAGAAAATAAATTACATTATAGTAAAAAATATAATCAGGGTCGATAAAAATTTATTTAAATCGGATTTTTTTTAAATTTTAATATTTTTCTTATTTATGTCAGTTTATGAAAATGCACGTGCACTATTAAGCTAATTTGTAGTGCTTTCCAGAATCAGGGTTGCCACCACTTGTAAATTTAAATCCCTCCCAGAGTTCAAAAAATACCCACTTTTCCTATACAGCAGAATGGACGAATTTTATTTTCAAGTAACCTTTCTATGTGACTGAAAATACAAAAATCAAAGTACATTAATCTTCTTTCATTATTTTACAATAATCTCTAACTTTTGTAGAGCATTTCATCTTTATGCTTCAGGATGTACCTTGGTATTTTAGAAGTTAAAACATTTTGAGCATTTAGTAATATACTCGTATTGTTGCTGTTCATGATGATTTTCAGTTTAAATAAAGCTCTGTTTAATTAGCAATGTTTGAAGGTCACTTCTTTTATGTAATTTTTTTGTTAATTTGGCAAAATGTAAAAACTATGATTTAAATCAAATGATTTTTAAAATTTATTTAACGATTGAAGTAATCGGCTCAATCCTGATTAGAGTGATTATAAATATGACATTAATAAATTGTGAACCAGACTGTACAGCCTGACATTATGCACTGATGGGCTATTGGAAACTATCGAGTATTAGTTACCTACCATTTAACAATTCTCGATGTATATAAAACTCAATATCTTTTTTTTATTACCTTGATATCTACTACTACATAATCAAGGACGTACGCGGACCTGCACCTATATAAGTATGTAAATTTATAAAATTATATCAATTTCTATTATTTACTTGATACTTGATAAGCCTCCATATCATTTTAAAAACTGATTACATAAGACGTACACCTATAGAGAAACTAAATTACATTACAGTAAAGAAAATGTAAGGATGACCTTAATAAATTCTGAATGAGATTGTACAACCAGACAATATACACGATGGGGTCTCTTCTCTCTTGGAAACTATTGAGTATTAGTGATCTACCATTTAATATCTTTTTCTTATTTTGACATCTACTACCACCTAATAAAGGACATATCCGTACTTATCGCTATATAAAGATGTAAATGTATTAATTACATATATCTATGTGCCGACACATATCGAATTTTATTATTATTAATTAATATTATTTACTTGATACTCAATGCACTTACAAATCATTTTAAAAATTTATTATACACTTATACTGAAACTAAATTAATCTTCTTGCTACGCTCGGTTTTGGCCGTTCCTTTTGGAACTTCCTTAACCCTTTCCGAGGAGGAGGGGGGATTCGTCCCCTTTCCTTTGGCTTCTAAATTCTTTTGAACATTTGGTGTGTTTTTGCTGTCTCAACTATCTTTTACCATGTTTTCCTTTCCGTTGCTTTTTTTCCATTTGTTCACTCCATTATTCGTAAGTCTTCTGTCACCTCGTATATTAATTTTGATCTGGGTCTTCCTTTGTTTTCTAATTTCGCTAGGTCCAATCTGTTATTATTTTTATGGCCCTCTTTCTCCCACTTCATGTTATGTGACCTAACCATTCGATTCTTTGTGCCTATGTGTTTCACTATGTCTTTTTATTTGAGTAAGTCTCTTCCTTGTCCTACTTATTATAGCCATGTCGTCTGCGTATGACATAATTTGGGTGCCTTTGATGTTTATGTTGTCTTGGCCTTCTATTTTCCTACTACACTTTCTAGCACTATATTGAATAATACCACTGACAATGCATCTCCTTGCCGCATATAGTTATCTCAAAGCTCCAAGTTATTCCATATTATGTTTTGATCACTGCATTGGACCCCTTCATTGTCATTTCTGTTAATTTTATGAACTTTTTTGGGATTTTTAATTTCGCCATTTCTACAAACATTCTTTTTCTGTTCACTTTGTCGAAATCTTGCTTGAAGTCTACAAACAGCATGTTTGGTTCGATGTTAAACTCGTAGCTCTCTTCCAAAAGTTGGTTCATTGCGTGTAACATCTAGTGTTGATCTCCCTGGCCTAAATCGATTTTGTTAAACTCCGAGAAACTTTTCTCTGAACGGTTCCAGTCTTCGATGTAATATTACTGATATTATTTTATAAGCTGTATTCAATAATGTGATAGCACGGTAATTGTTCGTAATTTCTTTCTTTCCTTTCTTGTGTAGTGGTATGATTAGTCCTTTCTTCCATTCTTCTGGGTTTGTTTCATTTTCCATATTTTTACTATTAACTTGTATATTCTATCGTGTAATTGTTTTTCTCCGCGTTTGAATAATTTTCCTATTATGTCGTCGCTACTCAGTGCTTTTCCATTTTTTATTTTTTAAATTAGCTTTACAGTCTCTTCGTAAGTTGGTTCTTGTATTTCTTTCCCATCTTCGTATGCTTTTACTATTGTCTCATTAACGACTTATTGTTGATCGTTTAAGAGTTTACTAAAGTCATCTTTCAATATTTGTTTATTCTTTTCTGAATCGTTTACTATGATTCCTTCTTCGTTTATGAGTCCTCTTGGTCTTACTCGATTTTCTTTTTTCTGTTCTTTTATGTTTCTATAGAATTTATTCGTATATTTCTTCTGTTACGGTGTTCTATTTCTTCTATTAGTTTTTCAATTCAGATTTTTTCTTCTGCTTGCATCTGTTGGTTGAATCTCTCCGTAATTCTTTATATTGTTCATAATATTTCTGTGCTCGTGACTGTATCCCTTTCAAGCTTGCCTTATTTTTATTTTTAATTAGTTCTTCACATTCCATATCAAACCATTCTCTTTTTTTTTCTCTTTTTTCCTTCCGATTACTTCCTCTGCTGCAAACAATGTTGCGTTTTTGTATAGTTTCTCACTCTTGGTTTATATCTGCCGCTTCCATTGCCTAGTGTAGTTTTTCCTTTATATTATCTTCTAATTTTTAGCATACTTCTTCGTTCTGGAATTTCTCTATGCCCCACTTACAGGTGTTTACTTTTTGTTTTTCTACTGATTTTTTGGTTTAGTGTTGCTATTACTAAAAAAAGGTCAGTATCTGCATTTGCTCCCCCGTAAGTTCGTACATCTTTTATTTCTTTTGTCCTTTTTCTTGCTATGAGTATATGGTCTATTTGGTTGCCTTTTTTTGTTCCTGGGTGTACCTACGTTTTTATTTGTATTCTTCATTTTACATAGTTCTACATAGTTTGTGTCTATGTTCGTTCGTGTACTAATGCATTGTTTCCTTTCCTACGACTTTATCTTATATAGACTTCTTTCCCTATCTGAGCGTTTCCACTTACTTGTAACTGTTCATAGAATTGCTCTTTTTCACTTTCTTCTGCATCTTCTGTTGGAGCGTATGCATTTATAAATGTTACATTTGTTATTTTTCCCCTTTATTCTCATCAAAGATGTTCCACCATTTATACAGAAACGAAATTACATTATATTAAAATGTTATAAAGATGAGATTAATAAATTCTGAATGAGATTGAACAAAGTACAGCCAGACAGTATACACTGATGATGATGATGAGCGTTTCTTGGAAACTATTGAGTATTAGTGACCTACCATCGTAGCATCTTTTTCTTACTTTGACAAATACTAATACCTAATCAAGGACCTACGCGGACCTACCCCTATATAAATACGTACATTTATATAATTATATCTATTTGGAGACAAATATTGAATGATATTATTATGATTACTAGTATTAATTAATATGATTTACTCGATAATTGATAAACTTGCAAATCATTTTAAAAACTACCATAGAAGTACACTTGCGTATACAGAAACTAAATTAGATTATAGTAAAAAATAAAGTTATAAAGATATTAAAGATGACACTGAACGCGAGGTTGTAACTTTGATTCTTATTATGCAAGCTCTGCAGAATCTTGCAAAACATTAGTCTATATGGGTGCATAAACAATAAAATGGCCAAATATGCCTAATATACTTCTTTACAAGCACTCTAACCATGGGCGTAGCCAAGGAGGGGCAGGGGTGGGCAGTTGCCCACCCCTAAACATTTATAAAGAGCAAAAGGCAGTTGATTTATAATCATTATTGTAATTCACATTCTACAACATTAAAAAAAAGAAGCTACGATCTGCAGCAGATTTGCGGAAACTGATGATGTTTCAACTTATTATTTTTGTAATTTAGAAAAAATTAAATAAAACTACAATAATAGTAGTAGTTGATTGGGTAATTAAATTTATGCCCCCCTCTAATTGGAATCCTGGCTACGCCCTTGACTCTTAACAACATGGACCAAATCATGGGCGGCTTGCAACTTGTACGAGTCCACAAGCCACCACAGAACATAACCCTCACACAACTTCAGTTTAACTTCAATATTGATAATTCTGAGAGGTCTCATAAATAAATTTACTGAAGGAATTGATTTGACAGATTACTTTGGACCGGCTGTATACGCTAGACCTGACTAGCCTTTTTTCAATTTCACATATAATCCATCAATCAGTTCAGCGAAGTATTTCCAACAACTATATTGTTGAATGAAATTAATACAATTAGCTCTAATTATATTCATCAACGCATAATAGTTTTAAACCGGCTAGTGATTTCAATGTTAAATTATTTGCTTCTCTAATTATTTTAGAGGTGAAGTTTCCGTAGAAAAAAATACCGAGAATAAGATCAAGACTATAACGCAAGAGAAAACATTTTGTGGCCGAGGCCGATTAGGCCGAGACGAATAGATTAGTCGAGTCAGTTATCTTATATGTTATATCAGCGGTATGTTGTTTATCAGTTTTCGTAATATCTACTAAAACTGGCAAATTTTTTATGATATGGAATTTTAATATAAATATAGGTCCCGGGTGGTGTAGCTTGAACAAGCGTCCACGTTCGATCAGTAGAGTTAAGCAACGCTCTTTCTGGTCTTGGATGGGAGTTCCATGGCTGCTTCTCGCGGCGCCTCGTGGTACGGCTGCCACGGAAATAGTTGGTCCCGGATGTCATAATAACATCATGACAGTCGTTAGTGGGGTTGGAAGTTCCCATAAAATGTACAGCGACGCCTATAATTGGCCTAACGGCTGTTGGCTGAGTATAAAATAAAAACTAACTGGCACCTGAGTCCCATACATAATTTGATAGTGTAGCAATGGTTATAACGGCTGTGGCTGTGAAATATTCAATCAAGCGGATATGTAGTACTGATATAGTACAATAAAATGTAAGTATTATTAAAAAAAATGAAAAACTGTTTGAATACTTAAAAAAGTAATATAACATTGAAGATGTAACCTGAAATACGTACGTTGCGTCGCGCGTTATAAAGTACTTCTATTACGAGTTTTAATTTGTAGCATTTTTTAATCAATTAGCATACACCCATTTAAAAACAGAGGGGTCAACTATTGTTTTTTGTACGATTAACTTGATAAGAGGCTTCCACGAATGGGGCCCCCAATTAATCCACTGCGAGTTCCGGTTCAATGGGATTGCCGGGAACTGCCACTTAATAACCCTAACTTGGGTTCAGTTAGTTGTTGGAGTGAAACAAGACTTAACAAACACGAGTATATTGAGTAACAACGATTACAAACGTCACTGATGGACCGATGGTTTTTTACAAAAGCTTCAACTGTTGTGACACGCTTGGATTGGCCACGCGAAAATAGCGAATTGCGCGTAACCGTAACACAAAACAACCTGGAAACGACTTTACCAGGGAGTTAGACCGAAACGCAAACTAGCACAAAGCAAAGCTGAACTTGCTTCCTCGAGGCTCTGAATCTAACTAACTCTGAATTTACAGCGAGACGAACTCGCCAATTCAAGGAGGGGCAAGCTCAAACACTATTGGCTGAGGCGATCCTGCGTAGCCAATCGGAGCATCGCACGTTATTTAGGAAAAATGCTTATTCTAAGAAACCTTAATGCTAAGCTCTCTCAATGAGGCAATTGAACGAAATCCATAAACCCATGATTCCCAAATATGCTAAGTCGGCTTAAGTTCTAGTAGAAAATGTATCCATCCGCTTTAAAGCCATTAAGGGAAGCTTACAAATTCCTTTCCAACATTAACAGAGGCAAACAAATACGGCAAGATGCAAATTTGGCTTTACCACGACCTTTGAATGAGATAAAACAGTTATGACTTGAATTACGTGATTAATTATAATCAAAAAGGTTTTGATGCACGCATCTGTGTGAATCAAACAACTATTATGAAATCAACGCAAAATGTATATTAGAGCAAAACGCCTAAAGTTTACACATTAAATTACAAAAATGTAGAAGACACGTATATCATAATTCCACATATAGATACAGTTACCATATAATTAACCCGCCCTGTTTATTATGATTGCTAATTTTGAATATACTTTTTAAACCTTTTGTATTTCTTGTACTGTTATGTTAATAAATCCGTGTGGTGCAGTAGATGTTGCGGTACTGGTTCCAATAATTAAAAAAATCTTGTTAACTAGGTATGACAAATTGACAATCTAATAGCTTTAACGATATATCTATATTCCATTCCAAACTTCCTACAATTCAATTTCAAGCTACACAGCTATTCAGCGATGACTTTATTGATTAAACCCACTAATTGCATTTTTCGATAATTATCCTATAAACAGCTCTTTGTGCAAAAAGTCGTTGTAACGCCAACAGCACCGATGAGACAGTGATGGAAAAGCCGCTCATTAATTCTGCGTCCTCCTAATAGAAATTAAATTCATTTTACACGATTTATATTAGCTCGAAATTATTTAGACAACGATCGATTTATGCGGCAGTTAATTTAGCTGCGGATTCGCATTCGTGACTAATTAACATCAATTGCGTAGCATTTAATGCAGTTTTGCGTTCGAGTCGTATCAGAACACCTACGAAGGTTGTTCCAATTAATAAACAATTTTTATTATATCTTATTATAATCAAGCGGTGATTTATTTTAATTGCTGTCGTAAGCTGCTGCGACGCTTCATGCTGGGATTAGTTGGATATTAAGATTTTTATTGTGTTTCAGATATATATCTACGCATCCTAAATGTATGGGAATAAACAAGGATTCGAGTACAAAATCTACAAAACATTTTTTTTGCCTTTTATAAAAATATAAAGTGGAAAGCACGTGTTTAAAATTATGGGAATACTATAAACCCCTTTTTTATTGCAAGTGTTATTAGGAGAGGACACTGTAATAACATCATGCACTTTAAGAATATTCAATTGATTTCGTAAACATCGTAACTATATAGATGATATATGAAAGTGTAGGCAGTAATTACTACGCTCATTAGAAAACACAAAAGAGGTTATAGTGGCCACTTATTCCTAATCAATTAGAAACAAAAGGACATTATTTCGATTAACCATAATAGAAAAGGTTATCTGTTTAAGCAATTTCTCAGAATACACTCCCACGAGTTGTATGCATCTGTGCTTATTTAGGTAACAGCAGACGCAACTCTTGTGTTTTATTAAAATGTATGTATATTAGAAAAATCTATTATCGGTATCGCGTCATCAGCACTGATGTATCTCAAGGATCTCTATCGTAGCCACTATTATAACCGTAATATGGCTTTATTGTCGTCAAAACAAAATAGTAAATGGAGAGTACGTCTTATTCAACTTTCTTGCATATATTCCAAAAAAGAGGAAATAAAAGATCATCATTAATGTTCCTTTCTCGATGATAATATACGTTAGATTACTTTTATATGCCAACTTTTAATAATGTTGCCATTTTTATATTTAAAATTAAAAATTGCGTTCCTTTGCCATTTAAATAACTAATATACCAAAACAATTATTACAAAAAACCGACTTTTAGCTTTCGAAAATGCCAAAGCACTTGATTCCATTCAAGCTGTTAAAAACGAGACAAAACGGATGATAAACAAATAAAGGTTTCACGTTCCAACTAAATTCAGTGCACCAGAGAGCTCCTTAGGTATCCGACTATGGAACATGAGAAATGCCATGAAATACTTTAATCGATTGTGAATGGCCCTTTCGAGAACCGGTCAGAGGCCTGTTTAATTGAGTTAAAAATGTCACTTCGCAAAAACAAATAAAATACGGCAGCGGTGAAACAAAAGGGATGGCGAAATCTTTCTCAGAAAGAAACCAAAACCGACCAGACTGAATTAAATCGTCAATTGCAAACAGAACAAAAACAATGCGGCCATGTTCAGCGACAGACACGCCGAACATGCTGCTGAACACTCTTAACCTCGGACACAATAGAGTTTAGTTCTCGGAGAGAACCGGATTTTTCTATTGCACGCTATAGTCCGGTGCATCAATATGAATTTCATGCGCAAAGAATGGCAAAACTGTCACGGCAATAAATCGTATATTGCTGTTGCACTTTATTAAATAAAAAATATCGGGTCGCTGCTTCAATCCGAGGTCTTTGTGTTGCGCACTTACATTCCATAAATTTTTATCCTGCCAAAGGCAAAATCAAAATTGCAATTTTATTTTAATGAAATCGGTTCTGCTCACAATATTTTTCACTTTAAAATTCCGCTTTTGCTTCTGTATCATATTTAAAGAAAATGTATGCCTTTCAAAATTCATGTGATTCAATAAATCCACATTCACGGTTTTCTGTGCAAATGAAACTCATGTAAAAATAATGACTGAAATTGTGTAGTACAGTATATTTTTTTTCCAATTAATAAATGTGACCCAAGTGTCATCAAGTGATATTCACTATTAACATTTTATATAAAGTGGATACTTGATTTCGTAATAAACTCATTCTGAATCTTTTTCCATATATTTGATTGTTTTGCAATTGACGCTTAAATTTAACAAAAACAATGCCGCATTTTTCTAGTAAATTCACAATTGTCTGTATATAATGAAAATAATTGGGGCATTTGATACATATACCGAAAAATAGCTATTTATGCAACAAGTGCTAAAAGTCGACGTTTATGCACGAGACATGAAAATTATGAAACGAAGCGGAAGGCTGAGTTTCATAACATGTCTCTTGCATAAACGACTTTTAGCACGCGTTGCATACAATATTTTATCTACGACCTTAATTTTACCGTTATTAATCCATAAATATCGATTTAACAAATGTTTGCATCTACGACACTTCTAATTTATGTCATAATAAATAGTAGCCCATGCGCGGGCGAATGTTTGCGAAGCCAGTGCTGTCAAGGTCAGTTACGAAATGTAATTATTATCTAATACTCCACATCTGAGTGGATTCATTACATAACGCTTTAATTATTTCAAAAACACTTTAGCTGTAACGCAAGAAGCAACTAGAATAACTTTACAACTTCACTTCCAGTTCGAAATTGTAGTTTTATAACCTCACTTCACTTTTACCACTAGAGCTAAAAGTAAACAGCTGATTTCTTTAACCACGGTAAACTATAAAACGTCACTTTTAGTGAAACAATCTAGCGCTAAAAGGCCTACTTTTAGTAGTGGTCGTAGATAAAGTATTGTATTTGAGTATGGCACAAACTTACACTTAATGTTATCTAATTTAAGGTAGTTTCCTACTGTTTACCATTGTATAAATTAGTAGGCGTATCCAGAAGCAGTCTACATATGCTACTAGTTCGGTTCACAGTTTAACATGCTGAATATTTGTTACCTGCTTTGACTCATCACCATGCATGTTGAATTTTTATCAATGCCTCCCTTTTAAAATATTTATTAAGAAACCCAATAACATACTAGGTATTATACGCAGTGGTCGCCAACCTGTCGATCGCGAGCTACCGGTAGCTCGCGGGGGCAATTCTGGTAGCTCTCACAACGAAAATACAAAATCAGAGAAGCTTCCTAAAATTCCACAAAAAAATCTAATTGTCATAATATTAAACATAAACAGCGGCAACGTTGCGGCGAGCGATCTGCCGCTGACGCCATCAAGCTAGAATCGGCTAGAATCGGCTAGAACCGACCAGCCGGACCAGTGCGTTAGTGTTCGAGAACGATCTGGATTGCTTTGAACGGGATAAATACGCACGGCGCGGCGACATTGCGCTTAGTTTAAAACTGAACGCGTAACCAACGTCCAGCGGTTGGGTTAGTAGTGAACAACAAAAAATAATATTATGGCAAGCAGTTGTAAGAAGGTAAAGACATACCACTTTCATTCGGAATGGGAAGAACAATACTTTTTTACAGAAGTTAAAGATAAAAATGTGTGTTTGTTATGTAATACTTCGGTCTCCGTTGCTAAAAAAGGAAATATTGAGAGACATCATAAAACTGTACATTCTAATTTTGAAAAATCATTCCCACTACATTCTGCCGCCAGAAAGGAGAAACTGAAACAGTTAAAAAAGCAGTTAATTGGACAACAATCAATATTTTTAAGAACAATCGACAAAAATAAGGCTGCAACTGAAGCATCGTACCGTGTGTCCCAGATAATTGCACAAAAAAAGAAACCTTATGAAGACGGGGAAATGATAAAACAGGCGTTTTTAGAAGCTGCTGACTCGTTATTTGCCAACTTTAGAAACAAAGACGAGATAGTTTCAGCTATAAAATCTATGCAACTTTCTGCTAATACAGTGATGAGACGTGTAGAAGTAATGATATTTTTTTACAGTTAAGAACTGACTTAGATAACTGTGTTTATTTTTCACTTCAACTGGATGAATCAACAGATGTCGTTGACACTGTCCAGATGGCCGTGTTCGTCAGGATGGTTTTTAGTGATTTTACGATTAAAGAAGATCTTTTGAAGTTTATTCCACTGAAAGGACACACTACTGGACAGGAGTTGTTTTCTCATTTAAAAAATATTATTTCTTCCGAGAAAATTCCAATATCGAAAATGGTAGGCTTGACAACCGATGGCGCTCCAGCTATGGTGGGTTTTGATAAGGGTCTGGTGGCGTTATGTCGTAAAGATGAAACTTTTCCGCAATTTCTCTCTTACCACTGCATTATCCATCAGGAAGCATTATGTGGAAATTTCCTGAAACTAAACAACGTTATGAAACTGGTGGTAAAAATTGTGAACAAGATTAGAGCTCAAGCGTTACAAAGAAGATTATTCAAAACCTTGGCCGATGAAGTTGACTGTCAATACGGGGACCTACTCCTTCACTCTGAAGTCCGATGGTTAAGTAGAGGACGGGTGCTGAAACGTTTTAATGATGTCCTATCTGGCATAGTTCAATTTTTCAAAAAACGCGATGAACCGACTCCGGAACTAGAAAATTCAATCTGGCTTAGAGATTTTGGTTTTCTCGTGGACATTGCCGAGAAATTAAACGAACTTAATTTGCAGCTTCAGGGGAGAGACAAAGAACTAGCAGAAATGATTTCTGATATAAAAGCATTTATCAAAAAGCTGGAGTTTTGGGAACAAAACCTAATTAACAGCGATGCCAAGCATTTTCCTATTCTTTCAGAAAAAATATCTCAAAATCCATTAGAACCCTATGACAGCAAATATCATGTAGAAATAGTTTCTACCCTGAAGAATAACTTCAAAAATCGTTTTAAGGATTTCAACGAAATGGCTTTAGTAGCGCAGTTTGTTGTTTCACCCTTTATGGAAATTGATATCCAACAGTTTGCAACTTGTGTTATGCAGAACTTTGGCGAAGACATCGCTGCAACAGAAATGGAAGTAATTGATTTTCAAAATGATTTAGCCTTAAAATCGTTAGTCTCAAGTACCAAATGTATCTGGCCTATTGTAAGTAAAGACAAATATTCAGTTCTATGCCGTGTTGCCTTGAAAGTGAAAGCATTATTCAGTTCAACCTATTTGTGTGAATCTTCTTTTTCCAATATGAAGTTTATTAAGAACAAATATCGCAATCGACTTACAGATGAACATTTGGATAATTGTATTCGAATGGCTGTATCAAATTATACTGCAAACATTAAAAAAATTATCGATGAGTCTGAGTGTCAGCCTTCTCATTGAACGTGCTTTTTTATTTTTCAATGTTTATGTTCATGATAGTGCGTTACTTTTTTGTTGTTATTATTAACTATTTTTAAATCTTACGTGACATGCCGTTGTGGCTGGATAAAAGTTTGTGTTTATTTTTCAAACAACTTCGTTTGGTAGGTAGGAATGTAGTTATTATTAGTACCTATGTATTATGTATTACCAGTTAAATAAATAGTAAAATAAATACATATAATGATAAATTAACTGTGGATTATTTCATTTACGTTGCGTTACGTGGCTTCCGTGTGGGTAGCTCGCTGTTTATTCCAAAATTAACAAGTAGCTCAACACATTGAAGAGGTTGGCGACCACTGTATTATAGTATTAAAAAATCAAGATCAAAGAGAATAAAACATTTTTCTAAGGAAGCGTATGTGTGGACAAAGCAAAGCATTCCATTTGTCATCATATTCTACTACAAATACAATCAGTCTTGTCATGAATATTATTCAAGACTAATTACAGACCAATAGGTTAGGATTTAGTAAAGTAATGAACATAACAGAATTAGATGAAAAAGGAAATAAATACATATATAAAAGATCCAAAAATAATTCATACTAAAGAGGGAGACTTTAAGAGCATTAAAGATCATAAAATTTTATTAACGTTGGAAAATGGGCCATTTTCTGAAAATTCAAGTTGAGAAAAGTGCAGTGTGCAAGGTGCAAAAACACTTTTATCGCATTTCATATGGTAATGTACTACATTTCTACATTCAAAATTGTTGAGTCAAGTGGTATTTTGCACCATAGCAACCATTGCATAACAACAGCGATTTGTTTTACGTTTGACAGTACTGGAGTAGATTGTCACTGTCAGTCTACGTCTTATTCGAATTTGGCAGCTTAACCATCTTAATAACACTAAAATCAATGTCGGCAGTGGCGCTACAAACAGAACCAATGGAAGAAAGAATTTAAATATTTTAAAAGAAGCAAGAAGGCTTGAATTTAAAAAATGAAAACCATTGAATAAATTAACATAAATAATAAATTAACCATACAAAATCATGGTTTAATAACATAATTTTAAGGCCAGTAAATTATTTTTCGACAATAAGTCATTTAATAATTGCCTCTACCTAAGTAAGTGAAACTTTTAATAAAACCTAATTAATTACACTAAAATAAATTTCAGCAATGGCATTACAAAGTTATTCTATACCAAAACCAATGGAACGAAGAATTTAAACAAATGAAGGAAGTGAAATGAAAGTGAATAAAAATGTAACCATACAAAATCAGGTTTTAATAACAAAATATTAAGGTCAATATTTTACTATTCAACAATAAATCAAAAAATAATTACCTCAACCTACTTTTCAGGGAAAAAGATTAATAATACAAAAATATAACACAAATATCCTTAAGGAATATAATTATATTTTAGTAGGAATATGATAGATGAGATCTAGAATACTGGTTAAAACCAAAGAAATATTATATGTATTTCAAGAAACTAAAAAATAAACTAAAATAATACTGAACTGTAACAGCTAACAAATATTCCAGGAGTTATTTTTTCACCTATCTATAACTTAATGTTTATTGTCCAATGGCTTTTTGCAATGTTCTTAAAATTTACTGTTTTTCAATACTGCCTGAAGAAGCTAAATATATTCGGCGAAACGTAACGTGAACATGTTTGTTTTCTATTTAAAATGTAAAATTGACACAACTAATTGAACAAAACCATAGTAACGTAAATTAAACCCACATATTAGCTGCATTTTCTTCTAATGAAAGTAAAACTATATCAGTTTTATTTTTCAATTTAATTTTTAAATACTAAAAGAACAGCTGTAAACAAAATTATTAATCAAAAAATCATGTGAAATATTCTGCATTTAAAAATTAAACTGTTCATTACTATGCAGACAAGTGTTCTATGTAGAAAAGTACCACATCCCTACAGGGTTCTAGGTAAATTGCTCGAATGCAATTGCTCGAAAACGAATTGCTCGAAATCAGTTGCTCGAAAGTCAATTGCTCGAATGTGACTTTGCTGGAATTGCAAGTTTCTCGAACAGCAATTTCTCGATCATCTGTTGCTCGAAAAAAAATAAAGTTGTGAAATAGCCTTAACTCGAATCAGTTAATATCGAATATAAAAAAACACAAATTACAAATTATAACCTTTATTAATAGAAAATAGGTGTCGGTATGTATTACATTCCGATGATAATCACTATTGTGTCTTAAGAAAAACCTATTTAACATTATTTGTAATAACAACAAACTCATTATCCTGATTATGAATACCCGTAATTACATTCCAATGATAATCAATTTTCTGTTACAAGAACATAATACTGTCTTTGACCACTTACTACAAACGATTTTGAAGATTTTAGTATTGACGCATTATTTAAAACCACATAAATTCGAGCAAAACAGTTTCGAGAAATTGCGGTTCGAGGAACTTGCATTTCGAGGAAAGTTACATTCGACAATTTGATTTTCGAGCAATTGATTTCGAGCAATTGATTACGAGCAATTGCATTCGAGGAATTTGCCGGAGACGTCCCTACAGTACGTGAAAAAGATTTTGTTCATTACATCTAATTTGCTAAAAATGTAAAACACAAATCTTACATTAGTTTTGAATTAACCTTACCCATGTTATCTTTATTAATAATATTATAGGGATTGCAGAGATTTCATTGGCATTACCACAGACACCTGACTCCAAATGTATGTACATACTTGTTTTATTTATTCACAAGAATATGTTTTTCCTTTAAATAGTATTTTATCTGTACCAGTGGCGGAACAAAAAGTGCTTGAAACCGTATGGGCACTCCATGCATGCCCACCTATATCAAAACGTCGCCGTCCTCTAGAAGTCTGCGCCGTTTCGGAGGTGATTGCTCCGCCACTAATCTGAACGCAAAATAAAAATATTTCTTCTTAGGTAAGCAATAAAAAAATTCAACTCAAAAACGAATACAACAAACGCAATTATTACTAATCAACAAAATAGCAAGACTCCTTTTTGGGCGAGTAATTAAAAACAGTCTAAAAAATTAAATTAAGAAATCAAAAACACATTTAAAGTATCACTATTCTAGCAGTGGGAAAGTATTGCGTGAAACCTAATTTCGTTCAATGTCTATATTTACAATTTTATTCATATCTAAATTGAATGACTCAGTCATGTAGATGGACATTTATCGCAGCTACGCGCACTGTTCAGGATTTTTGACCTATACTTCATATCCGAAATAAGTTTTGAGTCTACGAAATGCAGAGAAAGAACGTTCTGTAGTACATGTCTATAATGGAGTAGTGAGGATGGCTTTCATTAGCTTAGTATATTCAGAAAGTAGATCCCTATATAACATATTGCTCTCCCCATCTTTTAAAAAGTTGAATAAATCGTTAGTATTGCCAATGACAACGTTGTTTGACTTCCCAACATCCATAAACATGTTCCCATTAACTTAAACTTTTGTTGGTCAAAGTCATTTCCATAACAGTAATAACGTCTAACGAGTTCGAAGTATTTTCCTTTGCTATTGCATATTTTTCCAGTTCATTCAAATGTTTCAGTACATTCTCTTGGAATCTACGTCTCAGATATACCAAAGTTTGATAAATTATTTCTATATCTATATTTTTTCTAAATTTCCTTTGGGGAGACGAACTCGTATGGGGCAGATCTGGCTATATCATAACGCTTTGGCATTTTCCTCGGACGTGGCTCATCTAATCATAATTTTGTAGAATATTCTGTCGTTTCTCTTCATATAGTAATTTCAAATTCATCGTCCTACCTTTTTGAACTGATAATATCTATTGAACTCCGTATCAACTTTTCAACATTTTCATAATACAGATATTTTTTGTAGTAGGGAATTCACAATTTTTTACACTATTTAATGAGTCCATTTCCTTTTTCACCAGTTTCGCTTCTTTCTCCGACGTTCTAGCTTTCTAATAACAAATACAATAATGATTGATAATTTCAATAATAATTTTAATTGACTTAATGTGGAGGCACCATCTGGTAGAACAAAAAAGTCTCTACACCTCAAATTTACCTCAAATTTTCATTAACATATTGTTGAGTGCGTATATGGCATAGACATAAAGCAAACTTAGGAAAATAATCATTTGACTAAATGTCACTCAACGAACGAAATTCGGCAAAGATCTAGCTTGTTTAGGTTAGCTGCAGCCTTTGATATGTTTTTTTTTTCACTTCCACGGTAGGCGTTGTACTCCCGGTGCTACTTGCCATATGCCTAGGCAAATAATCATTTGCCTAAATTTGCTTATATACCTACGAGATATATACACCTTAGGTGCTTCTCTTTAATTGACCAAGTCCAACCCTACAGTGACACCCTTCAAGTTACAAGGAATCACATTTGTGTATAATAACCATAATTATGAGCACTCTTGATTCTAAATTTTTGTTTTACGCACAAAGTAGTGTATGAAAACCACGTATGGAAGTCTTTAATGACGCTTTAAGCACTGGTGTGTTTTAATACAGGGCAACAGGAATTAGTGTACTACTAGAGACGCAAAGTTACGGAAATCAAAGACTGATATAAATATAAAAAACAAACTGTACAGCTTCCTCTTGCATTTTTAAGCAAGTACATTTTTTCAAACATGCTGCAATACAGCAACCGCAAAAACT
Source organism: Agriotes lineatus (assembly GCA_940337035.1). Classification (NCBI taxonomy): domain Eukaryota; kingdom Metazoa; phylum Arthropoda; class Insecta; order Coleoptera; family Elateridae; genus Agriotes; species Agriotes lineatus. The sequence continues at coordinate 62,949,218 of OW679197.1, read as the reverse complement.
GCAATTCGACGTCGATGAAAAAACAAAAGCACGGAACAATCAACGCGAATTTTTCGGGTCCAGATACATTGGCATTCTCAGACATTATAATTGCGGTATTGAGACCTTTTTAAATAGGTTAACAAGCATTCCAGAAAAATCGCTTTTTGCGAAAGGCCACTCCGGAATGCGCATTATTTTTGCCAGGTCTCCACAGCGTGTAATTACTTCGCCAGAACATATTACACCTGTAATTAGTAAATGCACACGTAATATGAGATACAACCATGTCTAAATAAAATATGCACTTGGGCGAATCGAAAGTTCGCGAGAGCTGCGTTCCCACTAACAACGCAGCCCAACAACACAATCATCTTGTCATAATAACTCAACATCACAATAAATCCAATTAATGTAACCGACTAAAGTAATCCGTATTAGCTGAACTGCAGGAGTTTTTGGATTCAGACGGCTTCTTATTAATGCAGAACGGCACTTTGATCTAAAACTGCCTACGTCTCTCTGATAGAAAGCGATAGTTCTAGCAACCTTTACACCAGCAGTTCTCAACATTTTTAATTGTAATAATCTTCGAAAGCCAACGTAGCGCAAAAGCATCTACTATAAATAGCAAACCGAACGTAAGTGATATATTGTTTAAGTTAATATCAACATACTTGAATTTTTAATTAATAATCGTCTCAAGCGACAATGGATGCGTTGTACCTATGGCACACCAAATACGACTGAAAATCATAATTCCCATAATTGACAGTTTATAAACTAAATTAAGTATCCAAAGCTCCACAAAGCGTTAATAACAAACACGCGTTGGTATAAAATATCGCCAGCCTCATGTTAAAAAACAGTGGCGGCGTTAAGGGATAACGTCGCTGACTCAAATTATTAAATAGTTGTTTAAAATGGCGCTTAACTCAACATAATCGAGATTCTTCCAGAAAAAACGTTCTTATAAAAAAATTATATTTACCGTAAAAAAATCGGCCAATTATTTACACAGACGAACATATAAACACAACGGCCATGCAAAACTAAAATCTTGGTTCGATAATGCAAGCAAGGGTTTAGTAACAAATATTTAAAAAAGTCAGGGTTTAATAATGTTGTATGCAGGAAGGGAAGACAATGGATCCGTTGAAAACGCATTGTTAATTTTTAAATCTGGAACAAAATCTGGAGATTATCATAGTGCGAATTTTAAAAATTATGAAAACTGGTTGACCGAAAAGTTCATTCCAAATTTGTCAAAAAAACACGGTACCTACTTGTCATTGATAACGCTACTTGCCATAATGTTCAATTGAATTCGGCACCAAATTCAAACAATTCCTGCAACACTCTCAATGACAAAGCGCAATTATACAACTTAATAAAAAATAATAAATAAGTTCGTAAAAAAATAAATAAACACAATAATAGAAGCTCACAACCATAGTGTTCTGAGATTATCACCGATCACCCAGAATTAAATCCCATAGAAATTATTTGGGCTGTTGTAAAAAATGTGTAGCATAAAAAAAAACGTTACCTTTAAATTAGAAAAGACAAAAAAAAATGATAGAGAAAACATTTAACAACATTACAAAAGAAGAGTTTACATGTAAAAAAGGTTGCAAACGAATATTTGGAAAACGAAGTATTTATGGATATTTAAACAGGTGCTTTAGTAAAAACTGTAAGTGGTGATACTGACAGTGATATTTTGGTTTTAGTGATACTTCGGACCTTAAAGCTCAACATTTTTTTTAAAATTATACAATTATCGGTAGTCTAAAATATAGAATGTATTAATAATTTTTTATTTGATTTATTTATACAGTTCACAATAAAATGTTAAATGATATAGGCCTATACACATTAACGAATTATATTTACAATAGTGCCTATACACATCAACGAATTATATTTACAATAGTTGTGTTTTCCTTGACGTTAGTTATACAAAGTGTAAAAAACTCATTGCTGTGCGTATTTTCAACTTTACGCTACGGCCACTTATACGTTCAGTTACCGTGCTCTTTACTTCTCACTCCTGATGAAGCACCTTGAAAGTGGACATAACGTTGAGTTCTTCTACCTCAACAATGACACGTTCCAACCCCAGAAGTCGTTCATTAAATGACAATGACAAGTTTTGTTACCGCAATCCACAGTAAACCAAGAAATTAGTGAAAACATGTCAAAATCAGCAACTACTTGGGCCGAATGAACATATTTACTCTGTATTATTGTATGTTATACATGATATCAAAAATGCGAATATTATGATCAAATAGAAATTGGTCACAATTTAGCTTACTGCACATATTGTTAAAGATAAAAACGCAAGTCGGTGTAGACGTTTCAAGATTGGTCGAGTTTCTGCGAAAATAAGCCAAGACGTCAGCCGTTGTCGGCCGATTGTAAAAGTTTACAAATTTTATAGATTATTTTTTAAACAGTTCTATCAGCCAATAGTAATGAGGAAAAATTTCAAATCGACCAATAGCATCAAAATTACACTGACTATTTGCTAGTAGCATCAAAATTACACTGACTATTTGTTACTAGCTGATTACAGCGACCATTTTATCACAAACCATTCAAATCGTTCTTCTGCTGTAACACAACTAGGTAAAAGTGGAGTAGGTGAGCAGCAGTTGTTAAAAATAACAGGACACTCATCTGGAAGCTCCATCAAACCCTATCTACAACTTGCACTGTTTAAAAAATAATCACGCCGAATTACATTCGTGGTAATGTCAGGCCATTTTTTCATTTTTCTTGGATTCGTAGAGTTACATTACCATTTCGTACAGTTTTGGTACAGAGTTGGCGAGTCTGCCTGTATATCGGGTTCGCGTCAGTAATACTTCATCTTATAACGCTTTAGCTTCTCGCAGCAAATAAAAATTCGGGCACGAGCATAGCTTTTGGCTCCATTTTAAGGTCTAGCGCACCGCGCCAATCTTTACATCGTTGTTTCATGCAGCTGCGTGTCCTTCAGTTGTGAGAGCGTCTATTTTCAAATGATTCGCAATTTAGTCCATGAGAGCAAGTGAAATACGTATCTTCAAACTTATAAAAGCATCTGTCGATCTCTATCGCACCGGGACTGCTAGTTCGTCATCGGGCGTTGCTATTGGTCACATCTGGCAGACAGCGAATTTGAGCGTGAAGCTCCGCTAACGTCTGTTTTTGGTCAGTCAGTCTCGAGCCGGTGTTCCTAAGGGAGACGCTGCGAGCGTCTAGGCTCCGACAGTCGCGATGCCCGAGGGCACAGCGTCCGATATTCCGTGCTGCTACAGCTTCTTTGTGTTTTCTCCTTGTGGGAGACGACGCTTGGTCGGGACTTCGTTACGGGTCGTCGAAGCGAGAGGTGCTTTTCCGGGCTTTTGCCGCAGTGTGTGTGCGTTGGGGCTAGTGAATGCCGATGACCGTCAGCCTTGCATTATTCCGTAAGGCCAAGCTGGGCCTTTTACCCAAACCGGGGGATCGTTTGACCTTCAAGGTTCGGTTAAGCGTGCCCCCCCCCCCCTGATTGGACCTTGTGGCGCCCTTTTCTTTAGCAACACCCTATACCTACCGACACGCTTGCCCTGTGGTGTATCGTCTTACGACCACGCCCATCTCCCTGAGCGTATTTGAGCCGCGGCCTTTAGCCTGTTTTGCAGCGATTTTCAGGGTAAGTGTAGACGTTTCCCGGTCTTGTTGGAGGATTCGTCACTCACTCATCCGTGAGTGTCGTAAAATCAGTTTGATACCGTAACAAATAACGTTTTTTATCATTTTAACTAGATTAACACTAATCTTAGTTGCTATTAAGAAATCCCACTCGTGGACTGTGAACCTAGTTAAAATGATCAAAAAATTATCACCACTTATGTAATTACTGTTGAAAATTACAAAAGATTAATATGCCCAAGACAGGAAATGGTGGCAGTGCCGATATCGCAACGCCGACCCCGCATAGAGAACACGGCTAGGAAAGATAAGAAGAGTTTTTCCAGTATTTAGTATCTACAATTTTGGAAACGAAGACCAATGTTATAAATTGATTAAAGAATCCGAAAATGTCATAAAAGGGTAAGTCACAAATAATATGTATAATATAAAAATATGTATGTAATATCATTGCCATTAGGAAATTCGTTTTTCATTTTTATGCTCAAATAGCGGATTATCTGTAATAGTACTGTCGATCTACAACTAAAGTGCCATAGAAAAATTGTGGACAATGATTTATATGACGAAAATGGTTCACAACTAGATTATGCAACATATCAATCAAGTTCCCGGTATCTAGGCTTGTTTTTTTTTTCTTTTAGGGAGGTGGAAGTGAGGCAAATGTATATATATATTTAACTTTCAGAAACTGTAAGTCTAATAAAAAAATATAATAATTTTGTCTAGCCTGTTGAATTTTCCAGAAGCGGTTTTATTTTTGTCTTTCCACGATAAAAAAGTTACGGCGGTTTAAAGTTTTTGATATTTTTCACGCTCTCAATTAAGACCGTTTTTACAATGTGAACATGTAAAACATTGCTTGCTTTGACCATACGACCAGAGCAATTGGTGTCTAAGGTACCTGGTATTCCGCATGTCTAGACCATAACAAAATTGTATCGTACTTACTTTTCAGAAAATAACTGTAAATACATAACAAAAGTAAAGAATTCTTGTAACTTTAATTTAAAAAGATAGTGTTTTTTTTCAATAACTTAATAGTTTTAAAAATAGGAGGCACAAACCTAAGCAAACGTGTTTTTTCGACTACTATTTCCTAAAGGCGACTATTATTTGACATTTTCCATATGTCAAAAGCATGCTGTTATTGCATACTATGCAATAAAAGTCTTATTGCACACATCTGTCACTCTATTTCCCACTTCTGTCAAAACTATTTATTAAATGTGGTTGGTTAGTTTTCAATTTAAAACAATGAAAGCATACCTAACATGATTTTTAATGAGTTTTCAATTTGAAATGAAATTGATGTTTTGTAATCTCTTTCAGCATAAATATGTGGCAGTCGAAAAAATTATGTATACAACTCGTATCTCAAGCTTGTTTTTTCACTTGTGAAATTTAAAGAATTCGCCTTCGGCTCATTCTTTCAACTTTCTCACGTGTGCAAAAAAGTGGCACTTTAGCTACTTTATAGATAACTATGTTAAATTCTAAAAATAAAAATAGTTCATTTTATGATTTTTATGTCAATCAAACATGATAAATGGCCTAAAATTTATAATTACATAGTCGATGCACTACTATATCAAAAACTATTCGTGGTTATAAATAAAGAATATAATTTTCTTGCTTTTTAACAACTATACAGGATGATTCATAAGTAGGGTCATTGCATTTAAGGGTAGTTAGAGGACACCAAACAGAACATCTTCCCATACGCGAATAATTTTTTGTACAATGTACAGTATACACCAATTTAATTTAATGGCCATATTTATGAATCACCCTATATAGATGGGGGGCTTTTTATAAATTTTCGACACATTCAAAATGCGTTTTTAACGAGTTATTATCATTATGATTACATGTAAAAGCCTCCATTCTAAAGGAAATTATTCAGATTTTAACACGTATATAAAATGTTATGTTAATTTCACTGTTTAAACGTTAATTACATATGATTTCGGAGACCCTCATGGCCATTCCCTTACGTAACAAACGATTTCCGGGATTGGACCGTGTCATTATCGCGATCACCTCAATAAGAACACAGTCGTCCAATCCCGGAAGTCGTTTGTTACGTAATTAATTACATATTGTCAGATAGTTGGCCATATGTAATATTGTCCCAGTTCCATCCCCCACTAAGAGAAAAGAACAGGCCTAGATATCGCTAACTCGATTGATATGTTAGATAATTTATAGTTGCGAACCTTTTTCGTCATAGAATTCATCGATCTCCTTTTTTCCTTTAAATTTACATTTCAACTGTACTATAAAGTCTTTAACTAAGTTTCATGAAAATCTCGTCACAGGACGTGGATAGACTTAGAACGAAAGTTAACGTCCGCTTGACACATTTTGTATTGCACGCAAGTAGCTAATAAGAGTAGAGCAATATTCAACTACTTGAATAAATCACACTCCTATTTATTTTTGGGCAATAAAGACGACAGCACTGAAGTTGTCTTTATTTAGATGAATCAGTGCCCAAACATCTCAATAATCCTCAGACAGGATTTCTACCGAAAATTGCCTGCATAAATTACGAGCCAGTCCAATCCTGCGAGGCCAAGACATGTCCATTTGTGTTGGAGATGCAAATCAGGATTTATTCGAGTGCGAATTAATGCGGACGTAATAAACGTTCCCTTAGAAAAACGAGTTGCCATCAAATAAAGAAGTGGAGATCAAACCATAAATACCCGTTGACGTAAAGCGAAAACAAAAAGAGCGAAATCAAACGAGTTCTGCGTTTCACTAAAATGCAGTCGGCAGTCTGCGGCGGCAAAGATTACAAACTGGTTTAGCGATTTTATCTGCCATCCGTTAGTACCAAAAGCAGGTGTCATATTGTAAAGTAATAACGCGGTATGCGCGAGCGAAACCGCTGATGAGATCACTAAGATAGCGGGAGGCACATTTTTAATAACTTCTCTTATTTTACACACATGACGCCGCATTCCAGCCTGCTGTAAATAACTTTATCAAATTATTGTAGCTTTGCATTTCAGGTCCCTTATTAACGTACCAACTTACGATTATTAATCGGACATGAATTCAGACCGTCATTTTTATTTTAAAAAAAACTTACTCTCGTGACCCTTTCCAACAAACAACCTTACATAGTCTCAATTAGTATCTGAACATAGCCAGTACTAAACGTAGCCCTGAAAATTGTGAATATACCGTGTGTCCACAGGAGTACGCACCATATGGATAACATAATGATAATATAGTATGATAAAAAATTAATCTAATCTAGTATGGCTATGAAATAGTTCCTAATTCATGAATGCAACTATAGTCACTTAAAAATCAAATGTCAAGTTTGACATTTAAGTGTAACCATAGTTGCATTCCTAAATTAGAAAACAATTCCATAGCCATACTAGATGAGATTAATTTTTGATCATACTTTAGAATAGAAAGATCGACTAGTGCTGTGACCGCCAGCACGCTAAAACGTTTGCCTTCTGGCTCGCCGCTTGCCGTGGCTGTTCACTGATAAATTTGCACTTTATGCTTTTTTTGTTACCGTATATTTATCCTCATTTATAACAGTTGTCAAAATTAATTAACTACGTGTCATACAGACACTAACATTTACAACAAACTATAGTAAACCACATTTGTTTCACCAGTTGGCGAACGTTTCAGCTTGCAGGCGGCCATAGCACTCGTTGTTCTTTCCATTCTATTAGCATTATGTTACCACCATGGTGCGTTGGTGCGTACTCCTGTAGATACACGGTATATATTGCTGTGGCTAAGGAAAGCTCTGTAAGCTTTTTACTAATTGGTAAAATTGGACGCTTCGGGTTTTCGCTGGATCTGCAGAATTTACCCAAGCCACGCTAATTTTGAAAAAACCAAAGCAAATGGAAGCTGGGAAACACGCTGGCCGTCTTCGGAAAGGTTAGTTCTCGCTCTATGCTGCGAACCCCGGCGCTAACACATGAATTACAGGCACTTTTCTACCTAGAAACTTTGGGTCGTTCTGCGACGTAGACGATCGTAGGTGCTGCTAGTCAGATCTCCTGCTGGAAGCGGTCCCCTCGCTGCTGCTGTTGATGGTGGCCCTCTTGCAGACTCTGCCAACGCCTTGTTGTACACTCCTCTGGCTCAGGATACTTAATTTCTCCGAACGAAGCTCGAACGTCCCAGTTGGCTGCTGCCGATGTCCTCGGAATGGCATCGGAGAATTTTATAATTTTTGTGGTGTAAAGCCTCACAAACACTTCAACAGGAACACAAACACATGGACAATAAAATGCGATAATTTGAAACTGTAAATATGCTCGTTTATTATTCAAAATCAGCTATTAAAGTGAAGCAACAATTCTCACAAACGTCAAGTAATTTTATTTCATTTGTTCTCCTCGTTATTCAACAAAATCTAATCTAGGTAGCTAAGTTACAAAGCTAACGGAAATAAGTTTTGATGAATTTCAGTACATAATAGAAATACAGTGTTTTCCGATTGCTTTTCACCATGTATCAGTTGTGTTTCACTTTATCTCAAATGTTTTTCCCTCTTGTCAATACTTGTCAATATTGACAAATGGGAATTACATTTGACAAATAGTGAAACATAATTGATACATGGTGAAAAGCAATCGGAAAACCCTGTAAGTTTGATTACATAATTTTAAATTTTCAAATTTCTTACAAACTAAAATATTGTCTTTTTCTTATAATTATCATTGTCTTTCTGCGATGGCACACAATATTATTTTAATATTCACTGCTCTGCTATATTCACTTTGTTTTTAATAAATGCACTAGTTATCGAGTCCCGCACTTTCATGTCGTTCGCTACATTCTTTTGCCAATATTTAATAAATGCTCTTTTGCAAATTCTTTCTCTTCTGTTTCAAATCGGTTTACCTTTCTGCCGAGTTCACAATTTTTCACCATCTTATTCTTTGACTTAATAATCTTACGCTTTGTTCAAATTGCACCCAACAAACTATTTGTGTTCAATAAATTTTCTGTGGTCTGGCTTTGCGTGTGCACAAACCTTTCACATTAAATTATCTTAATTCACAAGCCAATTCGAAACCCTCTGAACATGTTTTACCTTAGAACGCCTTTCTTTACTAATTATTAGCTCTCGCATCTCATTACTAATGCATTTACTGTATTAATATTAGTTCAACATTGCAGTTACTTAAAATATCTCAACTCTGTGCTTATTTTATTTGTCAACCATTCTGCACTGCATTCAGAGCCAAGTAGAGCTTACAATACCGGGATTCCGGGATCCCGAATACCGGGATCCCGGACAATTTTTGTCCGGCATTGAAAACCGGTATTGATGTCAAAAATACCGGTATTTCGGTATTAACGTATACCTATAAAAATTACATTTATAAAAATATTTATTACAGTTAAAACTGAAATATGTCTCATAATGTGACGAATAAATCAAAATATTTATTCAAAGCATTTTTACTGAAACAAATTATAGCATAATTAATTTAATCATATTTTAATTATTAGACATACCATAACCCCTTGGAGGTCATGGATACAAAAACCTTTGCTGAGTACAGAAAAGGAAACGATGAAGCTTCCATTTGGAACCATTTCTTAACAGAAAAAAGTGGACAATTGGCTAAATGTAAGAAGTGTTCTAAAGAAATAAAATGTGGTGGAGGATCTACTAGTGGCCTTCATACCCATTTAAAAACAATGTATGGATTAAATTTTAATAAAAATGTGAACTCTCTAATAGTGACGGACAAGGTGCTTAGAAACATTCGAAACTATTAATAACGAGTTATTTTAAAATCAATAAAAATAATAAACATCCAGAAGTGCTCGCACGCATGACCGCTCGCGATGGCCTGTCTTAATATTTTCATTAATTCTTATGACATAAGAGAAGGTTTGAGTGCAAGGGGGTTTAAAGATATACCAAAATCTTCACTCACAATAAGAAAGTGCTAGGATATAGCAAGATAATAATGTTCATGTTGGAAAAGTTTTATGAATGAAGATATTGTGTTCAAAAAGCGCTGATTGATATAGGTTAGGCTAAACATTTTTTCTGACTAACTTAATTTACTATCTGCAGCTATTGCCGCCTTGACTCCTATAAAACTAGCAGTAGACGCATTATGTCGAAAAGATGCAAATCTTTTAATGGCTGATACATCTTTAAAATTTATGATGGAGGCTCTTTCCCAACACAAATTGTATTCAATATCTTTGGAACTACTGGATGCTTTAAAATTTCGCATTTTACAGAGACGAACAGATTTGTCACAGATACTTCAAGAGCTACAAAAAGGCTCACAAGATGACAACGAGATGTTATTTCAACGTATACCTAAAGGTACACTCACCAAAAAAAAAATTATATGTTTAACTAAACGGGTTTTACATGCAAATTTAGAGGAAGAAACATCACTTACAGAAGTTACAAATATGTATTTTAGAATCTTGCTTGATGTCTGTCCGCGATGTATTAAAGAGAAAACTGAAGGTGGCAGTAGAAGAAACACTTACAACTGTGCCTAAGATTTTAAAAAATAACGAGATTTGAACACAAAATAAAAGATGAGATCACGTTCTCTGAAAAAACTGGAACAAAAGAGACGTATTTAAAAAAGGTATATGATTACTTATTGACTTATTGACTGCGGCCGGCCAAATCTGCACAAAAATTCGGTCTTCCCTTAATGATAATGATGAAAGCATCAATTATTAGTGCTTTTTGAGAGCACATTTTAATAAAGAAAATTAATATTTGATGGACAATTTTAATTTGTTAGTTTCTATATTAGTTACACATAAGAAAACTTAATTTTGTTATATTGCTAGAATTTGTTATTTGTCATATTTTTCATCTACTGTATTTATTTATCTACTTATAAAGAAAAAAATTTTAAGCTAATGGAATTCCTTTTGTAAGCGACGTTATTTTTAACCACACATTTTTATTTATTTTTTGGATATTATTTTTAGATGTAATAACTAAGTATAGATTTAATACGTAAATTTTTTAATAGTAATACCGGTTTTAATACCGGTATCCCGGTATTAAAAATTTTGAATACCGAATACCGGGATTAAGATTTTGGTCCGGTATTGTAAGCACTACCCGGGGCGGAAACGTTACGCGAGGAGGATCGTAATTTTGACGAGTCGCTGTCGTCAATTAAGGGTGTTATCCCATTATGGCCGAAACCGGATAAGAAGGTTGACTTTCCTCGTAAGTTTAAAGTAATGGGGTGTTGTGTTTCTTTGCCTTTCTTCCCTCGAATTCCGTATCTTTCTTTGTGTCGCACCGCAAACGAGGTCGTAGTAGGACCATCGTCAAACTAATGGCCTGGCCAATACAAAGTGGACACGTTCCCTAAGAGCTGTTCATCTTCATTCCAGTGCTAGCGGAAGTATCCGACAGTCAGAGACGCCAAATTGCGCGTCGAGGCCCTGCGATATACTGTAGAACTTACTTTTTATTTGCGTGCAACAACCATGCGTGAATATATTTATTGACTTTGCGTCTATACGCGTCAGGTTCTGCATACCAACGTGTTAGTTTGACTACGAAATTCCTTCAGAGCCTGTGCTTATTAAATATTAATCCGAGTTAAACTGTACACACATTGACGCCAATTAGGGAATTGCTAATTTAAATTATGCCTGTAAATGTGGTTTAATTGTGAGCTGGCACGAGTAGCAATAGATTTGTTTAAATTATCCCCGCGGAAGTTTTATTGTGTACTTTCTTTTACAATGAAAAACAATTTGCAGGAAGGTTTTAAAACAATTAAACTCAGGCTTATCAGATATTACAGCGACGATATCAGTGGTTTCCATTTGGCTGTTTGGAAATATCGCTTTGCAAACGTTTAGACGGCGTGGAGTCTTTGGACATTAATTGCGAGTTATCTAAAATACCCACCTCCTATCACTAATGATCACGCCCAATTCTCGACTGTAGTTAGCTGGAGCACGTCTTTTATTGCAGGGCCGATTAGTTTTGTGGGTTATCGTCATATAAACATTGCTTGTGTTTTAAATGCCGTTTTGTCCTGTAATATAGCTCGAAACAATATTGCATTTTGTTTAAGTCGATTTATTATGGTGTTACGGCTGCCAAATACTATAGCCCAAGATCAATGGCTTTATAACTGCTATTAAACAGGAAATTATGAGTTAGAACTAGATAATTATCAGATACTCAAAAGCATCAGGTTTCTACATCAGCTCTGAATCGAGTTCTGATTTCTGTGTGGATCCAAGCCGGTGCAAGTGGTTATTCAACGGCGACAGAGTCATCAGACGCTCATTTTTACCGTCTGACAGCTTTAATTTCCTCCAGGAGGCTGAGTTACCATTGTGGTTACGCTAGCTTGTAGATTGCCAAACGCGTCATTAAAGAGTTTAATAATCCATTTGAACCATTAGAGTCATTAGCCAGCGCGTTCGCTGCCAATTACGGGGAATATAACACAAAACAAGCACTAACTATTAATTCGCACTTGGAAGCAACAAAGTCCTTTACGTACGCAAGCCCTGTTAACTGCCGAGTTTATGCGTTTGCAGCGATGTAAAGTGCATTCTCTACATTGATGCTCGAGCTTAATTCTTTAATTTTGCAGCTCTCGCATGGCGCATCGAACCTGTTTGCATAAAGTAGATTATAGCCAAGCAACACGCATGCGAACAATATTCCCATGACCCTGGATTGAGCACCAAGGGCCGATGCCAGTGCCCTTATTACTTTCCTGCGGAGGCCGCTGCGGATCATCTCATCAATCGCCGAGGTCTTAATGTTTTGACAGATTTACGGAACGAGGTAAGCTCGTTGGAAAAAATGAAGTGATAATTGCTGACAGCGAGTGAATAATAGAGGCGCCTGAAATCTAAGTGGGCACTGAAAATAAAATCGGCGAGAATTTACAGGCTGCCCAGGAAGCGGCGGAACAGGATAATTTGGCTACCGCCGCGATTATGTAGTTTTTATTTATAAAACACATTTATTTATCGAGAAAACATGTCAAGCTTTAGGAGGTTGTGCTTGTGTAAATAAACGACCTTACATGTACAACTAACTTGCAGCAACAAAATGGACTATTACAAAGACGCCTTCGCCGACTAGTAGTAAGTACACAATAGCATTAGCGTTCCTAAACAACAAACAGATTTTTAAAATTGCTATACACCAAAATGTTACAACATAAGACGTGAGTTTCCATATAAAAGTAAAACAAACATAATAGATTCAAAATGAACTAAACAAATGGCACACCAATAATTAAACAAGACCTAAGAAACAACAACAACAACAAAACAGAAGCGACATGAAAAGTTTAAAACTTACATATTGTAGAAGAAAAATATGATCCTGCTAATAACTTAAACAAACAAAGAAGTAAGAACTACATCACGAAAAGTTTAAATAGCAAGTGCAATTACATAGTATGTGCCTAATTATATTTTATT
>OW679197.1:62669914-62935987 GCA_940337035.1 Agriotes lineatus | reverse complement strand
CCAATCCTGCGAGGCCAAGACATGTCCATTTGTGTTGGAGATGCAAATCAGGATTTATTCGAGTGCGAATTAATGCGGACGTAATAAACGTTCCCTTAGAAAAACGAGTTGCCATCAAATAAAGAAGTGGAGATCAAACCATAAATACCCGTTGACGTAAAGCGAAAACAAAAAGAGCGAAATCAAACGAGTTCTGCGTTTCACTAAAATGCAGTCGGCAGTCTGCGGCGGCAAAGATTACAAACTGGTTTAGCGATTTTATCTGCCATCCGTTAGTACCAAAAGCAGGTGTCATATTGTAAAGTAATAACGCGGTATGCGCGAGCGAAACCGCTGATGAGATCACTAAGATAGCGGGAGGCACATTTTTAATAACTTCTCTTATTTTACACACATGACGCCGCATTCCAGCCTGCTGTAAATAACTTTATCAAATTATTGTAGCTTTGCATTTCAGGTCCCTTATTAACATACCAACTTACGATTATTAATCGCACATGAATTCAGACCGCCATTTTTAATTAAAAAAAAACTTACTCTCGTGACCCTTTCCAACAAACAACCTTACATAGTATCAATTAGTATCTGAACATAGCCAGTACGAAACGTAGCCCTGAAAATTGTGAATATACCGTGTGTCCACAGGAGTACGCACCATATGGATAACATAATGATAATATAGTATGATCAAAAATTAATCTAATCTAGTATGGCTATGGAATAGTTCCTAATTCATGAATGCAACTATACTTAGTCACTTAAAAATCAAATGTCAAGTTTGACATTTAAGTGTAAACATAGTTGTATTCATAAATTAGAAAAAATTCCATAGCCATACTAGATGAGATTAATTTTTGATCATACTTTAGAATAGAAAGATCAACTAGTGCTGTGACCGCCAGCGCGCTAAAACACTTGCCTTCTGGCTCGCCGCTTGCCCTGGCTGTTCACTAATAAATTTGCACTTTGTGCTTTTTTTGGTACCGTATATTTATCCTCATTTATAACAGTTGTAAAAATTAATTAACTACGTGTAATACAGACACTAACTATAGTAAACGACATTTGTTTCACCAGTTGGCGAACGTTTCAACTTGCAAGCGGCTATGGCACTCGTTGTTCTTTCCATTCTATTAGCATTATGTTACCACTATGGTGCGTTGGTGCGTACTCCTGTAGATACACGGTATATATTGCTGTGGCTAAGGAAAGCTCTGTAAGCTTCTTACTAATTGGTAAAACTGGATGCTTCGGTTTTTCGCTGGATCTGCAAAATTTACCCAAGCCACGCTAATTTTGAGAAAACAAAAACAAATGGACGCTGGGCAACACGCTGGCCGTCTTCGGAAAGGTTAGTTCTCGCTCTATGCTGCGAACCCCGGCGCTAACACATGAATTACAGGCACTTTTCTACCTAGAAACTTTGGGTCGTTCTGCGACGTAGACGATCGTAGGTGCTGCTAGTCAGATCTCCTGCTGGAAGCGGTCCCCTCGCTGCTGCTGTTGATGGTGGCCCTCTTGCAGACTCTGCCGACGCCTTGGTGTACACTCCTCTGGCTCAGGATACTTAATTTCTCCGAACGAAGCTCGAACGTCCTAGTTGGCTGCTGCCGATGTCCTCGGAATGGCATCGGAGAATTTTATAATTTATTTGTGGTGTAAAGCCTCACAAACACTTCCACAGGAACACAAACACATGGACAATAAAATGCGATAATTTTAAACTGTAAATATGCTCGTTTATTATTCAAAATCAGCTATTAAAGTAGAGCACAAAAGTCAAGTAATTTTATTTCATTTGTTCTCCTCGTTATTCAACAAAATCAAATCTAGGTTGCTAAGTTACAAAGCTAACGGAAATAAGTTTTGATGAATTTTAGTACATAATAGAAATAAGTTTGATTACATAATTTTAAATTTTCAAATTTCTTACAAACTAAAATATTGTCTTTTTCTTATAATTATCATTGTCTTTCTGCGATGGCGCACACAATATTATTTTAATATTCACTGCTCTGCTATATTCACTTTGTTTTTAATAAATGCACTGGTTATCGAGTCCCGCACTTTCATGTCGTTCGCTACATTCTTTTGCCAATATTTAATAATTGCTCTTTTGCAAATTCTTTCTTTTCTGTTTCAAATCAGTTTACCTTTCTGCCGAAACACAATTTTTCACCATCTTATTCTTTGACTTAATAATCTTACGCTTTGTTCAAATGGCACCCAACAAACTATTTGTGTTCAATCAATTTTCTGTGGTCTGGCTTTGCGTGTGCACAAACCTTTCACATTAAATTATCTTAATTCACAAGCCAATTCGAAACCCTCTGAACATGTTTTACCTTAGAACGCCTTTCTTTACTAATTATTAGCTCTCGCATCTCATTACTAATGCATTTACTGTATTAATATTAGTTCAACATTGCAGTTACTTAAAATATCTCAACTCTGTGCTTATTTTATTTGTCAACCATTCTGCACTGCATTCAGAGCCAAGTCGTAGGGCTTAATACCACTTCAATATATATATTGTTATGGTCTTGGTACAAGGGTTTAAAATCAGATTAATAAGGTTAAAAGAATACAGTATTAAAAATTACAAAAATGAATTTAAGTATGAAATGGATATCAAAATTATTAGAATGTATTTGGTAGAGAAGGGAAGTAGAATTTAAAATTCAATTGAATGAAGCTACATAAGAAACAGTAGGAATGTTAAAATCCTACTGTTTAATTTATCTGAAATGAAAAGGGGAATTAATGGCAAATACTTTTTCGGACTATATGCTAAACTAAATCACTAAGGAAATATTTATCAGTATGTAAAATTAATTTGATACAGAAACATGTAATACAATTTGTAAGCGGTTGAAATTATGAAAATAAACCCTTTATTAAAGTTTTAAAAAGCTGTTTGGAATATAAAAGGGTTATAAATGAAACTAAAATTGGCGTGCTGTAAATAAAAAGTAAACTTCAAAAGATTAAAAGTTGTGAAGAAGAAAAGGATTAAAATAAATGGGCTTGGTAGAAGAGAGTGTCGAGTCCAATAACACGTGACAGAATACAGGTATTTAAATAAAAACTGAAAGAAATTATAGAAAGAGTGAAGTGAGGTAATTTTAATTAAGGGAGTACTTACCATTTGATATTGTTGAATCACAAAAATGTAACGAGAAAGTATTTGTAATTAATTTTGTACTAAGATAATTTGAAGTGACAGGTGACAGGACAGACGTACGAGTTGTCATAAAATAAGAAAATCAAATTTCAGAATAGAAGCAGTCTAGATTATACTGAATCCGACCTGTGTTTCAGTCAAGTGCTTTTTCTACCGGAGCTAGCAGTTTAATAGTCTTGATAATCCATAATTATAAAAGGGGAAATGAGTATTAAATAAAATTCAATTTTTAAAAGAATCGATTGAGAATAAACTAAAGTCAAGTTTAAGTCAATTATCGCATAACATAGGCGTTACAAAGTAAGAGTCGTCACAACAATATATATATAGCATATACAATAGGGCACTGACAGAGGAAGAGATGATAGAGAGGATAAATTCCCCCACCGTTCAGAAACAAATTAAACAATTATTTATATTAAAGAAATACTTTTAACACTAAATGATCACTTATAATACCATGGGACCATGAGTAGTCAAAGTTATGTCGACTATTTTTGCGATGGTATCACGAATGTCCATTGCGCTTCCGATCCCAAGCGCAATGGACATGAGTAGTGATACCACCGCAAAAATAGTCGACATAACTTTGACTAAGAATAGTTTCGAGGGACTACTCAATGAACCAAATTGTTTTTTCAAATTAATTTTCACTCAATCTAGCAACAAACCACGCAATTTCTATAGTAACAGAAAACTAGCTTTGATTTTTCCTAATAAAAACTACATATATTTAATCACTTGAATATCTTGTAGGTAGATATATCCGCCGATATTTTATTGATTGGTCAAGAAACGTCAAATTCTGAATTTTCATTGGTCACTTTTTGACAGATGACAGGTGAATTGAATAGCAAAATCTATTTCTTACTCTGATTACCTATTTGTATATTATACTATTAATTTTATCTCCTCTCTAATTTCGTACATGGTTAATCTATTATTCTAATGCAGAACTAAACTTTTACTATGCTCCTTATAGAAGTAGAATATATAAGATGGTCCTTACATTATGTTTATAAAATTAATTACGTGATTATTTGTGGCTAAACGGCTTAGTTTCCGAAATGCAACGTGTTCAACTGTTCAAGTAACGATTTTCAGGTGGAATGAGAACCACCAAACTAAAGAGCGAAAAAATTAATGAACTTTATTCAAACGACACAGAGCCAGTTACCGAAAAAAATGTAAATTTAAAAATATTTCAACTGTTTACAAAAAAGTAACAGCGTAGCGTAGTGGTTTAAGCATGATGTATTCAACGGTAGTAACATTTGTGAAGAGCCAGACCCAGTTCGCTTGAAATTTCCTCTGAATGTGGTATGTGGTACGTATAAGAATAGCATGTTGCCTCTAGAAAAAACTCCAGACAAAGGTGCCTTTAGTAGAATTTGCCAACGTCTCAGAAAATCTGGTTCTTTGGTCAATCAAAATTATGATCGTGGTGGAGCGAGTCTGCACTGTGGACATTGACAAAAGGATATTAGATGTATGTATATACAGTTACTCAAGATGCTGCAACTTACATTAAATGAACTGTTTTAGCAGAGGAGTAAGTATACCTAGAAAGACTGCTTAAAATGTACTGCATAAGCAGTTACGCTGTACTTATCGGCTGGATGTTTCGCAATGTTATGTCAAAAATCCACCAATAATGCTTTACAGTGGAAACAAATTACTGCGGCTTTTAGTTCTGATAAAGATGTTAATAAGACCTTGACTTTCTACAAAATACTTTGTGTGGATTCATGTAAGGTTTTCTCTTCGACAGGATATGGTATAACATACCGAAAAATCTACCAGGAAGACCAAGACTGAAAAATATCCATAAGGTTATGAAGACATGCAATGCCTATCATATATAGAGCTGAAACAAACAGATCAGGACCGAATAAAATGGACAAACCTGCTGCAGCAAACCAATCGAAGAGATTGATAACCCTACGAGGAAGAGGAGGATATGGCTCCTCCAGAATAGTGCATCTTATCATTCATCCCCGACAGTAGATAATTCCACGTTGTAACGGGCCTGATTCGTCGCACCAGAGCATTTTAATATGTGAACCTTTGACATACAGCTGACCTGCAACTTTGATGTATTAATTAGATTAAGGCCGGATTATGTATTTTAAATCGTGCCCATGTGAATTCCCGCGCTTCCCGATAGTTCACTAAGGAGTCGATCAACGCCGAAGATAGCTAAAACTCGAATGAGTGGACGCGTGGTCGCGGTTTTTTTTGCAGGAACTAAAGATATGAGTGACTGAATTGCAGCAGCGAGCAGGGGCCAGCCAAGATAGCGGCCAACGCTGGTTCTTGGGGTTCATATGCGAGCCCCAGAACAAATGTATTGTATGGTATTATTTTACCGTTACAGTCGTAGACGCAATACTATTTGGAGTTAAACATTTTCAAACAAATACAGCATGTGCGACAAGGTCTCACTGCAAGTATATACTTGGGGTGGAGTCCAATTCTGTCCTCTGTCTCACTTCAAGTGGAAATTGCGAGTAGAGGTGGACAGACGACTGCAATGTTAAGAGCAGACAGCGCTCAAGGCGAAAGCAAGAAGGACATTTTGTTGACCCGGGGCGGAAACGTTACGCGAGGAAGATCGTAATTTTGACGAGTCGCTGTCGTCAATTAAGGGTGTTATCCCATTATGGTCGAAACCGGATAAGAAGGTTGACTTCCCTCGTAAGTTTAAAGTAACGGGGTGTTGTGTTTCTTTGCCGACGTGTGTGTTTCTTTGTATCGCACCGCAAACGAGGTCGTAGTAGGACCATCGTCAAACTAATGGCCTGGCCAATACAACATGGACACCTTCCCTAAGAGCTGTTCATCTTCATTCCAGTGCTATCAGAAGTATCCGTCTCAGAGACGCCAAATTGCGCGTCGAGGCCCTGCGATATACTGTAGAACTTACTTTTTATTTGCATGCAACAACCGTGCGTGAATATATTTCTTGACTTTGCGTCTATACGCGTCAGGTTCTGCATACCAGCGTATTAGTTTGACTAAGAAATTCCTTCAGAGCCTGTGCTTATTAAATATTAATCCGAGTTAAACTGTACACACAGTGACACCAATTAGGGAATTGCTAATTTAAATTATGCCTGTAAATGTGGTTTAATTGTGAGCTGGCACGAGTAGCAATAGATTTGTTTAAATTATCCCCGCGTAAGTTTTATTGTGTACTTTCTTTTACAATGAAAAACAATTTGCAGGAAGGTTTTAAAACAACTAAACTCAGCCTTATCAGATATTACAGCGACGATATCAGTGGTTTCCATTTGGCTGTTTGGAAATATCGCTTTGCAAACGTTTAGACGGCGTGGAGTCTTTGGACATTAATTGCGAGTTATCTAAAATACCCACCTCCTATCACTAATAATCACGCCCAATTCTCGACTGTAGTTAGCTGGAGCACGTCTTTTATTGCAGGGCCGATTAGTTTTGTGGGTTATCGTCATATAAACATTGCTTGTGTTTTAAATGCCGTTTTGTCCTGTAATATAACTCGAAACAGAGTATTGCATTTTGTTTAAGTCGATTTATTATGGTGTTGCGGCTGCCAAATACTATATCCCAAGATCAATGGCTTTATAACTGCTATTAAACAGGAAATTGTGAGTTAGAACTAGATAATTATCAGATACTCAAAAGCATCAGGTTTCTACATCAGCTCTGAATCGAGTTCTGATTTCTGTATGGATCCAAGCCGGTGCAAGTGGTTATTCAACGGCGACAGAGTCATCAGACGCTCATTTTTACCGTCTGAGAGCTTTAATTTCCTCCAGGAGGCTGAGTTACCATTGTGGTTACGCTAGCTTGTAGATTGCCAAACGCGTCATTAAAGAGTTTAATAATTCATTTGAACCATTAGAGTCATTAGCCAGCGCGTTCGCTGCCAATTACGGGGAATATAACACAAAACAAGCACTAACTATTAATTCGCACTTGGAAGCAACAAAGTCCTTTACGTACGCAAGCCCTGTTAACTGCCGAGTTTATGCGTTTGCAGCGATGTAAAGTGCATTCTCTACATTGATGCTCGAGCTTAATTCTTTAATTTTGCAGCTCTCGCATGGCGCATCGAAGCTGTTTGCATAAAGTAGATTATGGCCAAGCAACACGCATGCGAACAATATTCCCATGACCCTGGATTGAGCACCAAGGGCCGATGCCAGTGCCCTTATTACTTTCCTGCGGAGGCCGCTGCGGATCATCTCATCAATCGCCGAGGTCTTAATGTTTTGACAGATTTACGGAACGAGGTAAGCTCGTTGGAAAAAATGAAGTGATAATTGCTGACAGCGAGTGAATAATAGAGGCGCCTGAAATCTAAGTGGGCACTGAAAATAAAATCGGCGAGAATTTACAGGCTGCCCAGGAAGCGGCGGAACAGGATAATTTGGCTACCGCCGCGATTATGTAGTTTTTATTTATAAAACACATTTATTTATCGAGAAAACATGTCTAGCTTTAGGAGGTTGGGCTTTTGTGTAAATAAACGACCTTACATGTACAACTAACTTGCAGCAACAAAATGGACTATTACAAAGACGCCTTCGCTGACTAGTAGTAAGTACACAATAGCATTAGCGTTCCTAAACAATAAACAGATTTTTAAAATTGCTATACACCAACATGTTACAACATAAGACGTGAGTTTCCATATAAAAGTAAAACAAACATAATAGATTCAAAATGAACTAAACAAATGGCACACCAATAATTAAACAAGACCTAAGAAACAACAACAACAAAACAGAAGCAATGATAGAAAACAACCGCGGCATGAAAAGTTTAAAACTTACATATTGTAGAAGAAAGATATGATCCTGCTAAGAATAAAGAATTTAAACAAACAAAGAAGTACGAATTACATCACGAAAAGTTTAAATAGCAAGTGCAATTACATAGCATATGCCTAATTATATTTTATTGGGCAAGGTGGTAGTTTTAAGACCTCAAAGTCAAATAAAAAGTTCGCCCACCGTGCAATACGGAGCTCCAAAATGGACAATTACTTAGAATTACTTTGATAAACTAACTTAACTAAAAACATACAGAACGAGAGAAAGGACGATGTTAATACTGTGTTTAAAAGACACAAAAGGGGCGATTGAATCCCTGGCATTTCATAAATACTGCGAGATTACAGTGGAGTTTGGCAGGACGTAATAACAACAGATGGAACTACTTAATACAAATTGTTACGATTTGCATTCTTTAATGAAATGAACTATACGCGGTTGTAGGAAACTGTACTTTAGTTAGCTATAAGCCATTTGTATCATAAATATTTTAAGGTAGAATTCGTAGGCAAAATGTAATATTAAAATTACAACAAGCGAATGTTAGCCGGTGTTTAGAAACGTGCCTTTCTCTGGGAAGCTGGATATATTTCAATCTCACGAATAGATTAGAGTAAATTTATGCAGGGTTTACTTCGTAAGCCAAAAAATTAGGCAAAGGTATATGGCCAGAACGTGATCAGAAGTGCAACTGTTGCAACTCGATCGTAAAAATTTCGTGCCGGCGGGGGCAAATTCTTGTAGCAGCATTGTAAAATTTTGTTAGCAATAATTTGCGAGGGATCGAGCTTGACAAATTTCATCGTGTGAAAGCTTCAAATTTGTCAAATTCATAGAAGTATTATGAACTGTCACGTCCGTATGTACGTGCCAAAAGTCCAAAAATTCGAACTGCTCTGAGTTTTCTTGGTTAAACTGGACTTAGAATTTAGTTAGTTAATAAGAAGTTAATAAATAAAGTTAAGAATCAACGGTATTAAACTTAAGTGTTCTGTAAACGGCAGAAAAATAAATGGAAGTATTTGTACTTAAGTGTTCTTATTAATCTCGCAACAGTAGCTTTAGTCTTCGTGTCCGAAGTGCATTTAAACTAAAGCGATTGCCAGTTACTCCGACTTTAGGCGTCCCGCGTCAAAATATGAAGACTTACGCTGACAAGAGAGAAGAAAAACAACAAATGACATGGAAGGATAACATGGGTAACAACTGCTCAGGATAAGGATAGGTAACGATATATGAAGGATACCTATATCGATACCACCTAAGAACAAGGCCCCAACGCTCCGGCGTGACGTCAGCTCAGGCAGGCCGAATTGGCCAATGGTTGAATTTATCGAGCCTCTTATCTATTTTCTAAAATTCTGAAATAGATATAAGGCTCGGTAAATTCAATCATCGGCCAATTTCTGTGCTGACGTCATACCGGACCGCCGTGGCCTTGTTCTTTAGGTGGTATTGCCTACACACCGCACTCGGCAAAACATGGAAGCCGCAACACGTGCGATTGAAGAAGGTCCAAGCTCTAGCTCAAGCAGCAAAATTTTACATGACGAACTTTATATGAAAAAATATGTAAAAGGCTTTACCCAGAACTTCCCTCGTCGATATTGTGACATTAAATAATTTTAAAAATGAAATTAAGTTAGAAGTAAAAATATCTTCAGGTTTCTAATAAATTAAATACATTTTCAAATAAAAAAACTTTACCGAATTCGAAGGGCAGGCGGACCGCGTATGCAGTCCCACCATTTTGTGAGATATTTGGAAGGAAACGGGCTATTTCTACCTGAGCTACAGAGCGACACTTCGAATTCCTGCGTTGCAGCTAGGTTAAGTAACGCACTAATTTGTTGCTCCTTTTTGTATCGTACAACATTTATTCTGTATCTATTGGGGTCCATTTTTGGTAAGAATAAAGCCTTCGCTCTGTACAAATTATTACTTGTATTTATTGATACGTTAAATAGAAAATAAACAAAAATTTATTTTTTTAAGATGCTCACTCTGAAATTTTCTCGGTTTCATGCCAGGTAGCAATATAATGTGTATGCAAAACAGTGTCTTCCTGCGACAAATAGTTTTTGAGAAAACCTGTTTTTCGTCATCTAGGGACCCTGATCCGTGAAGATCTGACGAAATCTCGAAAACTGATTTTTTCGCGATTACAACACTTCCTTCGCCTTTTAGACGAGGAAAGTAAAAGATAGTTTGTCGCAACAGTTAATAGGTTTCTAAAAATCTGTTTGGAAACATTGCAAATGTTAGAAAATGGCAGTCATGATAGTATTTCAAAAATAGATACTAGTAATACAATTTACATACTCAGTCGAGTTTCTCCTCTGACGTTGTTGACACGTTAAGTTACCTTGCTCTTCTATCCCTTCTCTTGCAAAAGAGTTTCGCCTCTGGCGTGGTTAACACGTTGAGTTACCGTGCTCTTTTTGCTTTTTCCTCCTGACGAAGCCCTTTACGAAAGTGGGCGAAACGTTGAGTTCTTCGACCTCAATAATGACACGGTCCAATCACGGAAGTCATTTTTTACATAATGACAATGGCCTCCGCAATCATATCCTACTAATGTCTCCTCCCATTCAATAGATACCAAAAGAAAAATCAGAACAATTGAAAATCACCTATATTCGCCTGACTTGGCTATGTATAATTTCTCGATATTCTATTATCTCAAAACGTACTTTCCTGGTAGTACATTTTCTACTAAGGAGGAAATTCAAGAGAAAATTTTAATTATTTTTGTATGTAGTACAATACGAAAGAAAGAATGTTGATATTCGGCAAACGAAAAATCAAATCACAAAAATGTATTGATACTGAAGGAGAAAGCTTTGAACATAAATCAAGTTATTTTTGTTGTTATTTTAGTAAGTACTATACGAATATGTACCGGGTGGCCAATTAAGAAGGGCACTCGGCCGTATCTCGAAAAGTAATTGTCGTAAAGACTTGGAGTAAAAAAAAAAATGACTAAAGCGGCTAAAAGAAAACGCTGAAAATTATTTTTAAGTTTCTAGAATGGCCGTCAGGAGGCGTAATCGCATTCTTGAATTTTAAATCTCGTTTTTTGAGAAATATTCTTACATTACAAATAGCTAAAATGGACACCGTTTTAAAGCTGAGATAAATTCGATTCTTTTTCGTTAAATGCTTTTTGCTCTATTTCTTAAGGGAAAGTGGTGGGGGGTGTCCGAACATTTTCGGAAAGAAATGTCAATAACTTCAAAATGGATGAACGGATTTTGTCAAACTTGGAGTCGTTGAAAGGGGCTTTTCTTAGGCTATCAACGCTGCCTTGAGCGGATTGATTTAAATTAATTGTGTCGCCGCTAGAGGGCGTTTTGCGAGAACACTACAAATGAAATGGATTTTCTCAAAAAAATTAAATGCAACGATATCACTTTTATTGCAACAAAAGATAGCCAAATAAGGGTCTAACACTCTAGTGAAAACCGATATTTCTTTCCTAACCTAAAATATCAGTAAAATAAATTAAAACTCGAAATAATGTCGCATCTTTGGGAATATTTCCAGTACACCTGCCATTATTAAATTTTAGTTATCGTTCTTTTAGCAAAATATATATAAATTAAATATTTTAAGTTTAATTACACAATGAAATGTTGAGATATATTGTTGATTATTCAACACTATAATGAACGAGCCAATGAAAATTGTTCAATTTCTCAGAAACGGCCAAGTAAAATTGACTGTAATTGAAAACACCTAATGTCACAAATGATTGCAAATATGATTTTGTTTCATGAAATTTAAACGCAATAATTTACATGGAAACGGCAAAATATTTGTCAAAAATATATCCACTACTTGTAGTATTACCCTTGAATATTTTAAACAAATGTGATTGTTATTAGAAAAAGTCAATATCATTTTTCTGTTACTATAGAAATTGCGTAGTTTGTTGCTAGATTTACTGAAAACTAATTTGAAAAAGTAGTTTGGTTCATTGAATATTCCCTCGAATGCCATTCTTAGTCAAAGTTAAGTAGAATATTTTTGCGGTGGAATCACTACTCATGTCCATTGCCCTTTACGATTAGGGCTAAGATTATTGGAGCGTAGTTTCAAAAATTTTAATATTTACACATTAATTACATTATAAATTTTATTAATTTATTAATAATTATATCAGAAAAACGTTAGATATTTCTCTGAAAATCCGTTTGTATCTAGAAGGTACCGAAAAAATTACATGCGTTTATCAAGCTACGGTTTCGCCATTTTAATAGCTTCACAACTTGATGATATTACCTTACCCATGTTCTTTTAATTAAAGCCATTAAACAAGCTGCAGAAGACTGTTAGAATAAATCACGACGCTCAGCTCCTATTTCACAGTAAGCATTCATAATAAAGCTGACAGATTGAAGTCTTTGAATTTTTCTGTTCTCTTGTGCAGATCGACCGCGAGCCAGATCAAGTGCAACATCGATGAATTTCAGCGAACCTGCTCGGTCGTGGCGACTTCCATTGGTTTTACCAAGGGCTGATCAGCTGGGTTACTGCATGTGTTTCAGACCGGCGCTATATACTAAGATAGCATCAGGATTTTGCTGCGACGTTCTTGTGAGCGGCATTAGAACAACGAATTCGCTTTGTTGCAGATTCCAGAAATCGTGAAGCTCTGCGATCGCATCCTTGATTTTTTCAGAGGAGAACTATCGGATAATCGATAAGCGCCATCACCTGTTGAGTTCGATTATGAAATATGTATTCATTATCTCTGGTCGTGAAGGCTCTGACAGCCTGCTAGAGCCAGCCACTCAAGTAACCAAAACCGCAGAAAGATTGATGAGCCGATCAGGTTCTACACATGTCCTGATTGCACTTTTTTCCGGTCGTTGCTTATTTTGTTGATTTCGTGATGGGTACTTCGGGTTAAATTCGTTATTAGTTGGTAGCTAGCTTTAATTCACCAATATGGTTAACATGAAAATTTGCAGGTTATTACACCTAATATGTGGTAAAGGTTATGCATTTTACATTCAGATATAGAAAACGTTTTTTAAATGTTTGCAATCTAAACAAACAATAATAACAGCAAATAAAAATAAAAGATTTATCACTATAAGAATATGGGCGAAATAAAATGTCTCCGTAATTGATTTCTTTCTTGAGTAATATAAGAATGTTAATGAAATAAATAAAATATCTGCTAGATCAATAACAATATTTTAGTAATTAACAGTAGCGGCAACTACAGATGTATTATGGATGTCGCCCACCTTCAAGTGAGACCCAATAAGAAGGTCATTGGGTGTACAGTTCTAACATAATTGGTGTGTACATCAGTAGATTTCTGAAACGGCATTAGTTCGGGAGAACTGCAGACTCGCTATCCACAGTTTTCTGACAACTAAATATATTCACATTTACTGGTGCATTACACTAGCACTAGAGCATGACTTTTCCCGCGATATAAAGAATGTATTATTTTATCATCTTAACGGTACAAAATAAAGCGTTAGTTGAAGAGACACATTTTCTCTAAAATTTTAAACTGAATTCAAAAATGTTATAATATACCGGGTGTTCTATTTAAAATAGGAGTTAATAAAAAAATAGAAAAAAAGTATTTAACTCGAAAATCATCTACCTCATATCAATACACATTAAAAATATAATAAAAATGTAAAGCTTAAAAAAATCGTTAGAGCCATTTTTGAAAAAATCGAAAAAAAACTGAAAAATCACAAGAGTAAACACCTACTTCCGGTTATGCGGTTTTCTTCAAAAGCTTGCTGTCTCATCTAAATAGTACACAAAACTTAATTATGAAGTTTCACCGTCATACCTCTTTTTGTTTTTGAGATATTATATTCACAGACAGACAGAGAGACAGACACACACACACAGACAGGAAGACCAATGAACAAAAACATGTTTTTTGTATTCAGGGAACTCGAAAACGTGAAGATTTGTTGAAAACTCAATTTCGAATTTTTGGGGTGAATCCAATACTTCCTTATCGTAAAAGGAAGTAAAAAATCTGGTGTGATACACGCACACAACTTCCTTTTACAGTGCTCTTATAATTGGCCAAAAATTTGATTTTAAATTTTTATGCATTTGTCAAAAATTTTCAAAAATTACAAATTCTACAACGGTACAAAATAGCGTTAGGTGAAGAGAAAAATTTTCTCTAAAATTTTAAACTGAATTAAAAAATGTTATAATATACCGGGTGTTCTATTTAAAATAAGAGTTAATAAAAAAAATAGAAAAAAAACAAAAGAAACCCACTTTAGAAGTATTTAACTGGAAAATCATCTACTTCACATCAATACAAATTAAAAATGTAATAAAAATGTAAAGCTTAAAAAAATCGTTTGAGCCGTTTTTGAAAAAATCGAAAAAAACTGAAAAATCACAAGAGTAAACATCTACTTCCGGTTATGCGATTTTCTTCAAAAGCTTGCTGTCTCATCTAAATAGTACACAAAACTTAATTATGAAGTTTCACCGTCATACCTCTTTTCGTTTTTGAGATATTCTGTTCACAGACAGACAGACACGCACACAGACAGACAGACCAATGACCAAAAACATGTTTTTTGGGTTCAGGGGACTCTGAAACGTGAAGATCTGTTGAAAACTCAATTTCGAATTTTTGGGGTGAATCCAATACTACCTTTATTGTAAAAGGAAGTAAAAATACACGAACGACGCCAACAAAACTCATCGTATTCCACAATTCTTTTCTTTACAATTTTCTTAAAGAGGAGTCTACTACTGATACTTCTATTAAAAACAACATTTATGTTAAAAAATGTCTATTTATAAGAAAAAATAACTATTGAATAGTAAACAATAATTATTCATTAAATCAGTTTAACATTCTGTCATCTTTAAATCAACATTTTATTAACTTGAATCTTCGTCCAGCTGTAATATCTAATCTTTTAAATAATCTACTTCTTTCAAATTGCCTACAGCTACCAAGGTAGTTCAAAATACTAACTGCATGAAAAACAGGTGCACAGCGTGTACAAGAAAAGAACAATCAGAGTACCTTAGTAATTAGGTGGCTTGGATTACCCACCCTGTATGTATGTGGTATGTTGATAATACTAAAAATATTACACCTTCCAGAGGAATGAAAAGTGTAAGCCCTGCATTGTTACAACGTACCATCGATAACATAAAACACTAGGACAAAAACAAATGTATAATATTTAATCATATAAAACAATGAACATCCAAAGTATTAGATGATTTTTTCTTTATTTGTTTTTCATGTTAGCAATACTACATATTTCGTATCTACGAAGAAAGCTAACATTATGTAAAAGTCATAATCGTGCATTAATGGAAACGCCTAGACTTTTTCTATACAGGGTGACTTTAATAGTTGTGCAAATATTTTAACTGGTAAAAGAGGACAGTAAAAGAATATGATTGGTCCAATAATGTCTAATACAAAAGCAGGTTGAAGTTTTTCTAAAAAGTTTGAGTTCCACAGATAAGTTTGAATAATTTGATAATTAAAAACTAAAGGATCCGTTTTTTTATTAATATTTGTATTACCATATTAGACCTCTCAGCATTGGTAAAATTCATTTTATGGTGTTTTCCAAATAAAAACCGGTTCCTTTGGTTTTTAATTATCATATTTTTTTTTCAAATTATCTGTGGCCCTCAAACTTTTTTAGAAAAACTTCAACCTGTTTGTTTTTCGAAACCTAAAAGTTTTTGTCTAAGACATTATTGAACCAATCATGTTATTTCACTATCCTCTTTTACTAGTTAAAATATTTGCACGACTATTAAAGTCACCCTGTATATATTTATATGTCCTGTCAATGAAACATCACCTTTTTTTTCATTTTTACTCTAACGACTATCGTTGCCCCCCGGAACCGCTTACGCATTACTTCAGAGAGTATCACCCCTTAACTAAGTGAAAATCCAGACCGCCCGTGACGGGAGTCGAACTTTTGCCCGCTCCGGCACGAGCGTTCCGTGTTTCACTGTAACCTCGACTTCAAGCAGCGGGACCGCTCGCCCATCGAGGCCCGATCGGAACACCACCTAGTTGTCCCACCCGTAAAGACGTTAAGGGGCACTTTTTAAAAAATGTCTTCAGTTATGCTAAAAATCACACTCTTCCATTAATTCTGTGATTTGAATCTGACACAATTCGTTGAAAACCCAATATTTAACAAGCGCTAAATACGTATTTCGACACTAAGCTTTTACTGGTGATTTGGTGAAGAGCGATCTTCAGCCAACTTTGTCAGGTTAGTCTCTCTCTTCAAGACTACGGAAGATGACAGAGTACCTGTCGAAATACGTATTTAACGGTTGTTAAATATTTGTGTGGTTTTTTAACGAATTGTGTCAAACATTAAGTATGTGTCATCTGTTACCACACGTTTCTAGAAATGGCACAATCAACGTTTTGGGAGGTATCTAATCGTTAGAAATAACACTTTTGCAATCCCGCCAATCAAATCAGCATCCCTACAAAAAGTTGAATCATGAATTTATTTGCAGGTGCCCATTACAATGATGATTTCCAGATTAAATAGCTAAACTCTGGATTGATTAAAAATATCCTCTTGGTATCCAGTGCCCCGTACAGAAGTTTTTCCTAGCTAGTTATTATATTGACTTTGCATACACCCTTAAAAATGTAACGCTTTTATTGGCTTTGTACTTTGCCTGAAGCTTATAACCTTTTGTCCTTGGAAAATATAGATTCTCCCCTTTATTTTATTATTTCTGTTAGCTTGGTTTATCGACAAAATGGCTCAAGAGTGTCGGTGACAATTATTTCAACGCCTAATGCAAGGTGGAATATTCCACCCGTACCAACATTTTTTTGGAAACCGTTAATCACAGAAAGACCGGAAAATGTGCATTACAAAGGTAGGCATGGAGAATCTATCTATGACATTAGCTTGAAAAGGAACCTAATCTAACTTTAAAATGTTAAATAGAAGCTGGGGTCGTGCTGGCCATGATTGGGTAGTTTTTTTATACAAGTGACTTTTGTAATTCTTAAAATATTTCTTACCGTTTATAAATAAAAATTGCACTTTTTTATTAGTAGGTGTGAAAACAAGTGAACCATTGCAAACAGTTTTCTATTCTTTCGGAAAAAAAATTTGCTTCGACAAATCACCTGTACTCTTGCAGCCTTACTGAATACATTCTTTTATTTCTTCGGCTGTTGTCTCAGTCTAGCCCATAATCCACATACATGAGGTACTAAGAGGTACTTAGCCATCTGCCTATCCACCTGTCAGGAAAATAGTGATCGAAAATTACTAACAATTCGATTAAAAAGTGGACTGGACAACTATCCAGAGTTCGATATGGATACCTCATGGAGATGCCGTAGAGACGCTCAACAAACCTATATAGGGTGTTACAGAGATAGGTGCTGTAATTTAACTGGTTATAGAACTCACGAAATGGAATCATCTTTTTTTCGAGAAACGTCTCATAAGTCCAAAGAAGTGTGAAGAATTTTCCATTAAAATAGCTGTACGCCTCTAAGTCGCTTTCATTGGTTTACTCGGGCGTTTACATTGAAGTAAAATGTAACAAAACCTTTCCTGTCAACGAACTTTTTGCTCACTCTGACTTTCATTCAAACATGTTTTATTTACAAAACCAGATGTTGATCATGAATCATTTCGTATAGAATTAGAAGTAAACTAGCAACCCAGTGAGACAAATGTCTCATTTAAAAAAACAAAAAAGACCGTTTTGCAAATAGAACGCGTATTCACCACACGTACGTATATGACGTCATTGTTGGTAGCAAACTACCAGTCGCATTCGCCTTGATAAAATTTGCCTAGAATCTAACCTAAAAAGTTAGGATTAGGATAATTAAGATAATAATTAGTGTTAGAGACTGAAATTCGGTTCCTGACCTGACATGGCCATTCCAAACATATAACTTTAATAACTTTTTTCTGTATCTCTTACGGTTTGGCTGCTGAAACAGCGTCCCAGACAGACACGTCTATTAGATAAAGGATGAAGGATACCAACAAATTTTGGTAAAGAAAATATGGTTCAAAAATTTACGATTTCGGAAAATTTTTTGGAATAATGGTCAATAGAAAAGGGCTATTTCTGTAACACCTTGAATATTTTTGACATTCACTAATCATAAGTTATTAATTACATCCGATAAGATAACTACACAATTTCTTTCAAAGCTTGATATCCATGTTATTGATTATAATTGTTTAATTACTTTTACGCATACTAATAACAAGCAAGTACAGTACGAGCGATGAATAGTACCAAATGGAAATTGTGCTGGATGATGATGATGATGAATAACGAGCAAGTGTAATCTCCATACGTTTATGAACGGCAAGAGATGTTTAAAAATTCCTAGAAGCTATTTGTTTTAAGGAAGTCTACCAAATCATGGCCAAACTGGCGCCAGTTTATATTTAAAAGTTAGGTTATGTTTAATCTACGTCCGGTATACTCCGCTCCAAGTTAATGCCATACATAGATTTTTCATACCTACTTTGATAATATACATATTTCCATATTTCCTGCGATTCACGGTTTAGAAAAAAAAATGGTACGCGTGATCTGTTACACCCTATACAGAGGTAAACCATGAAATTCTACAAATAATTGCTAGAAATGTTTCAGATGGCAATTATTCTTATATAAAGAAAGGAATGTATTTCGTATAAATAAATAGTAAAATTCCTGAATAACGCCAGGTAAATGTTTGTATGATAAGCTGCTTTTCCAATTTTGACATGATTTTTCTTGTGCAAGTACAAGTACAACGCTTTGTTTTACTAAATACATGTATGTCGAAGATTATTGTCGCTATTGGTTATGATTTAATAATTCTCTGAGTATCTATTATGTCACACTTTCATTATTTCTTCCCTCCTTCTAACAGCAGTTACTTCACCGATTTTATTCATCCAATTCTCTGTTTTTACTATGGCAAACAATAGCACATATTATCACCTACTTTGAAATTCTTCCTGTTAATCGAACAAGTGTAATTCTGAGAAATAGGCCTTTGCAGACCGAATGAGAAAAATGCTAATCATACCACAAGAAGCAAACAAAGCACTGCCATCAACAGCATGAGGATAATTCCCACGCGTTTCTACAATTACTCTTCTTTCAGTGTTGGTCAAGGCCTAGTCTATTATTCGCCATAGTTAATATACTGGCCCGGCTCCAGGTAATGATACTTACTATTCATTTTACTTTCGCCACGCACAGTGATTTTAAACAAAAACCGTAACACAACAATAAATTAGAGATTTTCAAACGACGATAAACGGCAATAAACCAATAAAACCTAATAATATACGCGTCCTATATAATTTAATGGTGTCTTTGCATCTACATTAAAAACAAATATGTCTAACTGCCACATATAAAACGAGAAACTATTTTTATGGGGTAAGCAATGCCACAGTAGTTAATTTTGTGCAGCTGTTAAACATTAATTAAATAACTGCATCTGTCATTTATATTATTGCTTGACCTACTCCCCAGAAACTGTAGAATTAATGATCAACCACCTGCCACCAACTGATACCTTT
This sequence comes from Agriotes lineatus, assembly GCA_940337035.1. Lineage (NCBI taxonomy): Eukaryota > Metazoa > Arthropoda > Insecta > Coleoptera > Elateridae > Agriotes > Agriotes lineatus. Next base: position 62,916,395 of record OW679197.1, on the reverse strand, counting down.
TAGGAATCAACATTTTGGTAGCTTAGAGTATCCTGAAAGTATCTAGAAAGACTACAAAACATTACAATAACTGTATTAAAATTACCGAAAATCACACACTAATCGTGATCAATTTAAGCAATTTTCTATTTTAGGAAAATTAATATGTATACATATGTACTAATATACAACAAAAACAGAGAAACACCTTATGAAAACGTTCATTAAGGTGAAGCATACGATTTCAACTGACTTGTCACTATAATTTCTTATTTAATTATACGTAATTACCCAATTTCTAATTTAGTTTACTTGAAAAACAATAACAATAACTCATATATTACAGAGTGAAATAACAAAACAAACTTCGCAGTCAGTCGATTAAAATCGTATTGCAACAATCTCAATCGTGAGAATTCACTTGCAGCAATAAAGCTAATCAGTAATATAATAACAAAGATTGTTTATTGCATGTAGTTCTATTAATCACCGATCATTTACGCCTCGAAGTACAACTCGAGTTTCCAGGCGAGTGGTACTTCTACCAACTGTGGGAATTATTGAGAAAACAGATTACATAGCTTAATAGGATTTTTAAAATGGTATTCCTTGTATATGCATAAAATATTGCACGTTATGCGGCGAAGTCCTTGCAAAAAAGTGAGAACATAAAGCAAAACCCGACTATTTGTCTTGTATACAAGACGTGTTGGTTTGAAAATAAGCAGAAGATTAACGGATAACGCAAGAGGCGGAATTTGTATTTCAGATGCGACTTTTAAATCGGTTCTTACCTTTTACGTTCAGGAATTTAGGCAGATCCTTATCTTCGTTTCATATTTAAGAATCTGAAATAAAAAGAAATATGTAACATCACCCACAAAATATGGCGGTGGAGAAATTAGGGACGTGGGATTAAGCCAATTAAATTAATGTGTAGTAATTTTTAACATCGTTTCTTTCGTTTACTACTCCACAAAATTATTAAAAATTTCACTGCGCTAATACACTGGTGGTACATTTTGTATATTAAACACAAGTATTCAAATAAAACGAAACAGATGTATTGATGCGGGAGTATAACTACATTAATAACAAATTACTTTCAGTTTTTGCTCTCTGTACTATGTATGTTATGCAAAAATCCCAGAAAATCAATAATTTTACTATAAATTGTGAAAAGTGCTTGTATAAAAAAATATTGAAAACTAAACGTATTAGTTGCTTCTAATATTTTTTAAACATGAATTCAGGCTAGTTCAACTACACAAGCAAATTAATCAACCAAATATAACTGCAACTACTAATTATAGTGACATAACTTACTACAAGAGACAATAACCAAAGCTAAAGCTACACAAAGAGGTAATCACGTTTTAATTATGCCATTATTGTAAACAAACGTTATTTGACTTCAACAACTTTAATTAAGAAAACAATAACCCTCGAAGTTAATTTTAATTTTGTTCTCCCACGATTCGAAAAGGTAATCCTTATGTCGGCAGAAAATCAAAAATTGGTCGTAGGCCACCTACACAAAAAACTAAAGCGAGACATTTCGAAAAGCATCATTGTAGTTATTTAGGATAATATATTTTGCAGGGTAACGACAAATTACAAATATGTGTGAATCATCAATATAATTGTCTGTTTCATTAATTTTGTGTTTTAAATATCGAAAAGAGTCGACTCTAATATTCCATTTTAAAAATAGCAGATACTGTAGATCTCGTTTTTCAAACAGATGAGCCGGAAACGAATATAAATTTGGAATTCAATTGCCAAATTTAAGAGAAACAGACCATCGCTTAACTTAATAGCAACAAATTCTTGTCTTCTGGAAAATTTTAAATTATATTACATTCTTATTCAGTTAATTTAACAGTATGCCCATTAACTTCTTCCAGAAATACTACTGTAAAAAAGAACTTTATTCAAAGAATGTCTGCGATTTTTTGTAAAATAATTTATAGTTTTGGCGACATTCAGTGATTTTTTTCATTTCAACAATAGTTGGATACTCTCTTAAGTCACATGGCGTCAATCAAACTTGTTATTCAAAAATGCTTTATATGGCTTTTGAGAAATTACGAAAATATTTTTTGGAAAATTGATTGAGCAACGGAATGCTTGCAAAAATTGTGTAACGTAAATAGTAATCAAACAATTGTTTTATACTAATTTTCGCTCATCTTTCGATGTATTTTCCATTTAATTCAGTTCAACTATACCTGATAAATTTTATAAAGTTTATTTAAAACTGGACTGCAAAGGTTGTTCCTTTACAACTCATACCGAAAATAACATTTCAATAAATGTTTTTTATTACATACTAATTAACGTAGTCAATAGTAAAGAATACATCAGTTGTTTGTCTTCTTTACATGCATTGGATGAAGCATTGAACATCTCTCTCTTTTTTCTTTGAAAGTTATCGATCTTCTATTAAGTTGGTGCAGTGACTTAATGTGTTCATCTATTTGCTCATTGATGGTCGCTTGATATTTCGTTAATCACATGTTGATCTACAGTGCAAGTTTCTGTTCACGTATCATCCCTTTGGACGATAACTTTAACTTCACTTTCGTCTTATTCATTGCTTCCACTCTTGATTCTGTTAATTATTAGCATAGGATTTGTTATTGCATTTTGCTTTGTCTAAGTAATCTAAGTGAATGTACTATGCCTAATATAGTCCAGACCCGAATATCAACAAATACACAGCTTTTTAATGTTCATAAGAAGAATTAAAGACAAAAGTTCTTGTATTACCAGAAAATTTAATGGAAAAGTTTGTCAAGTGCATAGTTTGAGGATTAAAATAAACAAGTTTGCATTATTTATACTCTTGATAATGGAGACATAAAGTAGTTTTTAAAAGTCTGCAAATGTCAAGTTTATGGAGAACAGGGGGAGAAACACAATGGGGTTGCAGTGATGCAAAGTTTTGAAAAAATATATATCTTATAGTGTTGTAATAATTGATCAAAAGTAAGTTTTCATTTAATTATTTTCTTCTTTTAGTATGTTGTTCAGCATACTAAATAGAACATTTACAACAATTTACAGAAGTACCATATTTTTTTCTGGAATTTGTTAACATTTTTACTTAAATAACTGGACTATACAACATGAGATTTGTGCTACTTACTCTAGTAGGTGTATTAAATGTTACAACAATATAAGTCTGAACTCCATACTTGGATTTTTGTTCTTTGCGTTTCACACAAAAGCCTAATATTGACACTGCGACCCTTTTGAATTTATATCCTCAATTGTCAATTGCAATAGTATAATATAAGTTCAGTAAGCATCCACCTATCCAATCTTGGCACTCTCTATTTGAATATTTAACGAATGTGTATTATTCGTCGGAAGTTTTGTCCTTCAGATGTTTAAATCAATCTTGCTAGACTGTTAATGTGGGTGTCTCATCGCTCATCATTCTTATAAACAGAACATCGTCGGCAAATTTTAAACGTGTATAATGCTTTCCGGGTCCACCCACTCTTCTGCGATGTATATTTTTTGTTTTCAAATCAAGTGTGATTATTTTGGTGTTACACTTAATTATATCTTAGACAACAATTTACACTTCTCTAAACCACATTTATCACAATCCAAGTTTGATTAGAAGTGGACCTTGCAACTGCAGTATTTTACGGTCTAATAACCTCGAACAGTTTCGCTAAGATTTTACAAATTACTTCGTATCACCGAGTCCGAGGGGTGGCTCACTGTTGAACTCTATAGAGTACCTAGATGACATTTCTTGCAAATTAAACGACAGGTAACATCTAGATCTTCTATACGACTCTGGTGTACACACGGTTGGTATTCTCCAAGAATCTTATGAATATTGGTAATCTTAAGGATTCGTTAGAATCCATGGAAAATCCAGAAAACCTCGGAATATTCTGTATTCCTCGGAATATTCGGTATTCCTCGGGAATATTGGAGAATCCGTTAGGAATCTTCGGAATCCATTGAGAATCTAAGTATCTCTAGGAAAATTCGCTTATCTGGTATTCTTCAGAAATCCGTTAAGAATCTTGATAATCCATACAGAATCCAATAATTATTTTCAATTTCTGCCCCGGGTGTGACTACACAGTTAATATTTCCTGAAGAGGTGCTAAAATGCTCACAGCCATTTATACTTTATAGAACACATTCTGCATATAATTTCTGATACAAAGACGAAGAGCATTCGAGTACATCCCGGAGTACCTCTACCGAGGATTCATGTAACACCTGCTCTGTTCAATATTAATCGTCAAATGCCGATAATGAATTAGAAATGGGTATTGGCAAAAATTATTCAAGAATGGATAGTGAAAATAAAAGTAATAAGATCAGTATAACCCTCAAAAATTACTATGTTGGCTACAATAGCGATCGATGTTAGTTGGGCAGAGTAATTGCGAAAAGGGATTATCTTCTTAGAATTTAGATATCTATAAATGAATAAAAAAATGTCGACATACAGTCTACAAAAGCTTATAAGGTTACAAATAAATGTGACGAGCAAGATGACCAACAAGAATTTAAAAAAAAAGATAAAATGTATTTAACGACAGAATTTAAAATAAAAAAATAAAAAACATAAATATGTATACATATATAATAAGTATAATGTCACAATGACTTAAGGAGCATTCGTTTTAGGCGAGACTTGAACTGCTGACTGACACACTTTAAATCGAACTTGAGATTATTATATAATTTCAGGCAAAAATTTTGGGCTCTTTGTATTCTTAGTTTACCAACATAAAGTTACGACCTTAAACACAGCACAATAATCGAAAATTGGAAGTACCAAAGAATTAGAAAGATATCTTTTGCTGAAGTGTTAAAATGTGTTTATTTTGGTATATTTGTCTGAAATTCATTATCGATTAGTAGATAGATTTTCTATTCGTTGCCAGTTTTTATAAAAAATGACAACATTAGCCTTAATTGGATTAAGCTGTAGTGAGTGGTGCTTTGACATACAATATAAACTTTCTATATGAGAATTTAGTTGGGCACATGCACGATTAACATTACTAGGATGAAACGAGATGTAAAGCTGCGTATCATCAGCATAGAAATGACAATTTACATGCCTGATACTAGTAGTAGTAAAATTTGATACATATAAAGTGAATAGAAGAGGTCCCAAAATGGAACCTTGTGGTACCCCTTGTTTAACCGAGAGAGCAGTTGAGCAACTGCCATTTAAAATTACTGGTTGCTTCCTACCTGAAGGGTAGTTAGATAAAATAGGTCAATAGCATTCCCGCCTTAAGCCAATGAAATGTAGAGTTTAAACAAGAATACCATGATTGAGCATATCAAATGGCTTTCGAATAATCAAGCAGTACCAACATGGTGACGCAGCCATTATCAATGGATTTAAATATGTCAACCGTAATGTTCAGAAGAGCTGTGGTGCAGCTATGGCCCTTAAATCCAGGCTGTTATTTAAGTAAAATACTATATATTTATTAACATGCTGATCAGTTCAGATTCTATTGCCCTTTTTAAAACTTTATATAGAACTGAAAGTATATTAACGGATCGGAGTTGATTCGGGCATGCTTCCATGTTCGGGGAAGACTGAATGTTCAATGCAATAATACATTAAATGAAGTAAGATAGGCAGCAAAAAAGGACAACGCAGCTTAATTCATTTTAGGTTTAATTGGTCACATCCAATAACATTTGATTTGATATTATTTATTATTGCGCTCGTTTTTTCCTCTGAAACACTATAATATTTACCCAGAACCTACTGGACAGAAAGAGCAACGATTTTTTTAAATAATAATTAACTAAATCTTGACTACTATTGACATCAGGAATGCTATTGCGAAATAATGATTAATTTGGTTGACATCAGATAGTTGCTATTTCATCATGTTTCGAGAGTTTAATATTAAGATCTGACAATAATATAAAGCAGTGATATTCAAACTAGGGGTCGCGACCGCCTTTGGGTTCGCCAAGGATTCTGCTGGTATCGTGAAACGTATGAATGAAAGTGACAAAGAGGAGTTCTCGAATAATTTTATCAGAATAGTAAATGTTTAGTTCAATTTTGAAATTAAAGTTACGCTTTCCAATAATTATCGATTAGGTAGTTTAAACTGGCTTTTCTCACTTGCTAACGTAATTTATTTTTATTCAAATTCCCTGCTCGTATGAAGTGGGTTTTATGCAATTGTTTTGATGCGCTCCCCAGGCTTTATTCGAGAAGTTTTTCTCAAATTTCTCAAGAAATTGGAAGAACTTATTTTACATACGTTGGGTTTCAAGAATTCTAGCCGGGTTATTTGTTCTTCGAGACGAAGTGTTACTGTTTTTAAATGAGCATGATCAAGATCGGGACGAAAAATGGTTATGTATGTTAGCTTCTTTAAGTGATATAATTTTTAAATTACATGAGTTGAACTAGACCCTTCAAGGAAAAACTTTAAATATATTTGACACTGATGACAAGATTCAAGCGTTTATGAAAAAGTTAAGTTTGTGATGTTCTCGACAGAGATACATTTTGCAGCATTTCCTACGTTAGAAAGTTTTATTACAGAAAATTTTGTATCAAAGACGTTATTGCACATTTGAAGGTCCTTAAAGAGAGAGCCTACAGATTTTTCACTTAATGAAAAATTAGCCGAAATCTCTTCGGATGGAGATTTGAAAATGCTCTTTCAGGAATTTGAATGGAGCAATTTTTGGTTGAGAGTTCGAAACGAATTCGCAAAATTATCTGATGCTGCATTAAAAGTCGGATTGCCATTTGCATCAACTTATAAGTGGGAACACCGATTAACGTAATTAATTTAATTAAATTACTTAATATGTAAATGTAGAAATAAGTTAGAAGGGGAACCTCCACTCTAGTGGAGTTCTATCGAGTCATACGTAATCAAGTCTTTTTTTAATATTACCATGTTATATTTGGAATTTTTGTTTCCTTTGAATTTTGTTTTAGGTTTTTATTACGTTCTTTGTTTCTATTCACGTAAATTTTATATACCGGGTGACAATGATATCAGGGCCATGTTTCTATCTCCTGTACTTGTAAACGGATTTGAATTAAACTTGTTACAAAGATAATATACATAATTTCGAATTGAGAGACAGATATAATAAAAATGGCCGATCACCGGTTTCACCGGAAATCTCATTAACTTTGATTTTTTAAATGGATTGTTCTGTATATTTTATGTTTTTCGGAATCTATGACTCAAATTGCAAACGGCAGTGTTGCCAAATTTGCTTAAATATTTCCCAAAAAATATTTTTAAAATGTATTAATTAAATATTTTTCCGTTTTATATAAAGATAAAGTGGTGGATGATGCATATCGTTAAATTGGCAATTAAATTTTTTATCTAATGGCACGATGGCCCTTAGTAGGTGTCATTTAAAAAAACTGACTTTTCGTCACAAAAACACGTTTAGCAAATTTAATTTATTCATGAACGATTTGTTATTAATCAAATTAATAAAATATGTATTATTATGGGTTACTAGTCATTTAGAACACATTTTCTCCAATCAGGGCCTTCTATGAGAAAAATAAAATTTGAAAAAAAGAATTTTTTGTTTAGAAAAATGAAAATTTTGCGAAAGTATCGTATGTAATTTGAGCTGTACATTCCAGAAAACCTAAAATATATAGGGTGATCCATTTAAAAAAATCAAAGTTAATGGCACTCCCGGTGAAACCGGAAGTTAACCATTTCAACTATATTTGTCTGTTAATCAGAAATTTTATCAAAATCGATTAATAAATAAAGGAGATATGATGGCCCTGGCCTCATAGTCACCCGGTATATTAAAAGGTTACAGAAATAATGTTTTTTCTTAACTTGAGTCTGTCTTATTATCAGCTGACTTTAAACTTTCAACAAATGCATGAAAATCATGCAGCGGTCTCCATATGCTTGGGTAACCAACGTGAGGCCACAGTACCAAAAACTTTGAATACCACTGGTATAAAGATTTGTTTCCGTGACATTCATAGAAGTACTCAGAAAAGTGTTTTTATAGGCAACTTCAACTTCTGAGTGTTTAATATTCGATTGCTTGCTTTAATTAAAATTTGTGAAAAATTATATTTCTATCAAATCCTACAGGATACTCTGGCAATGCAGCAAACGATGTAAAATCTCTTGCATATTGCAGATTCTTTAATATTGATGGTTAATATGCATGAATTCCAGTATTTTTAAATTAAAAACTAAATGTTCCTTTTTGTTCTTATATCTAGTCGGTTTTGCTCAACGACGAAGGCAAATTAGATGTCAAATTTAGCGACAAACAAATTGTTTCAGTTGTGGTCAGAGTAGTACAAATTTAGTACATGGGTCTAGCCTGGGTAATTACTTAATTAACAGATATTTTAGCTCAATTAATCGTAATTCTTATACTTAGAGGCGCATTAAAGATCATTATCTCGCCATCTCCCATGGAGACAGTTGGAGAGTCCTTGGGAGATGCCGAATTTGATAAGTCATTTTTAGCGTGGTGCTGCACTTCTGGCCAAAGTACAGCTACTTCTGGAGCCGCGACGCTGCTGTCATTAAAATACTTTTCCCCACCTGCGCGGGTTTAATATAAAAGTGAGAATTCCTCCGGCGCCACTGGATCACGATAGCGAGCAGCGTATAGTTTATAGTACCAAGTACCGAGTACCGGCTCCGAAGAATGCAGAATACAGTCATCGCCAGCCGAGGCGCCGCGACCGTTGCAGGAGTGTACATTTATAGTACAATTTAGATACTTCTGTTCACAAAAAACTCTCAAATATTCAGGTTATTACGGCCCACGTATTTGCCATAAATGTAGCTGATCGTATATCATGCGGCTGAGCGCTGGCGTCCGTGCCCAGAAATTATAACAAGCGTTCGCTTGTCCACAGAAAAAAAACGCCGCGATATGATAATTGACATGTGGCATGCAAAAAAAGCACTTATCTATGTGGATCGAAAATACCTCGATTTTTCTCGAAGCTTCCAGCTGAACATATCAAGACGTGAGCGGCTATCGAGTCGAAGAACCCACTCGATCTGTCTATGCCATGTCGGCTAATTTGCAGTCACTTCTTCACGCGAAAAAGCTCAGGCACTTTTGGAAAATGGGTGGAAATAAGTGAAATTTACTGAACGGAAATTAATGGGATTCCTGGAGCGCCTCGGCGGATTCTTGGAGAGCCCCCTGCATTCCGAGCCTAAAATAACACCATCTTTAAGGCATTCTCCAAAAATTTACTAAGCATTTACAGGTTCTTCTTAAAATATTTCCCGTTAATTAACTTAAGATATATCAGAGCCAAATTGTTAATCCGCGCTGTCATTTACCTGCGTGTTCTTCAAGATGACATTCCCGAAGCGTTTAGTAAACAGTGAAGACTCTCCCTGAAATATCTCCTGCTAATTAGCGTCGATGCTGCAGCAAAATCCATCATTGTTTAAGATCTTGTTGAGGTAGTCGAATTATGGTTAGTTATGCAAATCCACGCCCTTTTATAAAATGTTAACAACTTGGCATTCATTTTAAATAACATAACTACATCAGAAGATTATTAAGCCATTGCATGGATTAAATCCTTAAGCTGTTTACTAAACTAGAAAATACACTTTGATTTATTCTAATGATTAGATAATACTTCAAAATATTATTTACATGCAAATGTTCTTACAGTATTTGTATAAATCTGCAATAAGCTCAGTTGAATTTTATTTTAATTTTGCTCATATAACCTTAATGTTGCCCCATTTAATCCATTTCTGATTCTGAGCAGGCTTTGCATGTGCATTTTTACGTTCCTCGTCTAAGAGACGAAGGAAGTACACATTGTAATCACTTTCCGAGATTTCTTCAGATCTTCACATTTCAGAGTACCTACAATACCTACATGTCGAAAAACGTGTTTTCTCAATTCCGTCTGTCTGTCTCTGTACGTCTATCTGTCCATATATTAGCGGTATAGCTCAAAAAATAGTGGTTGGAGGAAGACGATATTATATTATTAGGGACATTAAGTTTACCCTCATGTGGCGCACTCTTGCGAGGGAAGTTCCGTGTAAAACCCTTTATAGATTTTTTTAATATTGCACGGTAAATTTGGTAACAAATATTGAGTCTAAACAAAACTTGACAACTCATTCTTTGTTGACGTGAATTAATGTTTTTAAAATAACTTTGAACTGATGTTTTTTCATTTTTCAAAAAGGTGGATTTTATCATACCATTACTTACAGTTATAAATTCTGCTTAATAGAACTAATGAACTAAGTACTGTCTAATTACGATTTACCTATATCTACATTATTTGTTCAACTATTGTTACTACTACAACTGCCTGCATTATAAACAATTTCTCATTCACAATCTGTACTAATTCTACGAATCCTTACTGTTAGAAGATATTAACTTCCCGTTATTTCATATTCACCGATAGGCCAGGCCCGGCGTCACACTTTTAGCCCGAGTGGGTAGTAAGGTGGGGGGGAAGGGGGAGTTCCAAGTGATTTTTCAAGTACACTCATATGAAGGGATGAGGGATACAGGGTTACGATCAAAAATTCTCTCTCTATGACTACCTCAATTTCAAAATTCAGCTTTTGTTCGAAAGTTTCGAGTGGGTAATTAACCACACGGATAATTTTCGAGTGGGTAGCATTACCCATACTACCCAGGTCAATCTCCGGCCTTGCCGATAGCTACATACTTACCGGATTTGTATCATACTTCTTCTTAAGGTACCTATCTGTTCCAGATGTTAGCCATCATGCTGGCTAATCTGATTTTGTTTACAACTGCGCCGAAGAGTTCTGTGATTGCCCTGGAGAACAAAGTTCTCACTTTTTTTAACAAAAAATTATTCTTCCGACGCTTATTTCCTGCTACTTTCCCCTTTACTATACATTTCGCAAGATGTGGCCTAGATATTGAAGTTTTCTTGATTTAATTATGTTGGGGATTTATTTTCCTTTGGCATTCTACTAAGGATTTCGAAGTTAGTTACATGATCTCTCCAGGACACTCTCAGTATCCTTCTATAAAGCCACTTCTGAAATGCTTCAATCTCTTTCATGCTTGCTTCTGTCAGTGTCCATGACTCCCCTGCATAAAATAAAACGAAAAACACATAGCATCGTAATATTCTTATTTTTGTATCCATTTTAATGAATACGCTCTTTTTTATCATTAATGATGATGGCGAGGTATTTCTATTTATTAACTACATATTTAAATTGGCACCAGTATAATCTCAGTTGTCGGATAGAAACGCTGTTCTTACTTATGATCATATATTTGCTTTTATCTATATTGATCAAATCGATATCAGTTGCTACTATATATTATTCTGTTCATTAATTGTTTCAGATCTTCCGTATTATCATCAAATATTACAGTATCGTCAGCGTAGCTGATGTTATTTAAGCGCCGCCCATTTATCAAAATACCTTCCTGTACGTTGCCAAGCCTTCTCTAAAGGGCTACACCCTGTCTTACAACCCTGTCTCAAGCCACTCAAAATCTTGACTATCTCCTTTGATCTCTTTTCACTCTCACATTGGCTATCTGATTCCAATACAGATTTGTTATTACCCTTAGTCTTTATTATCTATACTTGTATATTTTAGAATTTCTATCATCTTGTGGTGTTGGACTCGATCGAAACCTTTTCTGTAGTCAACAAAAGAGGCCATCTGTTCTTCCCATGTTTTATATACTCTTCTGTGTATGACTGGTAGGAACATTTTTAGTAGGGGACTCCTAAGGCTGGTTGTAATCGTCGCATCGTCCATAGGTTTGAAAAATTCAACTTGAAGATCATCTAGTCTTGGAACTTTGCCACTTTTCCTTTGCATTATTAGAGAGTTCTTACTTCAGCAATCAAGATATTTGAATCAGTTTCAACTTCTATTTGAGGTGATTCTGGTATTTTGTCTTGGAAAAGGTGTTCAATGTATTTGATCGCATTTTATTTAGTAATTTACTACATTTCTACATTCAAAATCGTTGAGAAATGTGGTACGTTTCTGCAACACTTTTCTGGATAGCAACAGCGATTTGTTTTACGTTGGCAGTACTGAAGTGTATTGTTGGTGGCACTGTAAGTCTATGTCAAATTCGAGGTTAATAGGTTAGATTTTGCGCCAGTTTTGACACAGACTGACACAAAACCTAACCTACTAACCTCGAGTTTGACATACACTTACAGTGTCACCAACAATACACTTCAGTACTGCCAAATGCATAACATCAACTGAAGCTGCTTATTGTGCTTTAGTACATAGAAACTAGTTCTGCTCAGCTTGATTATGTTTTGATATTTAATATTTTAGATTTCTTATGAAATGCGATAAAATAGTATACGCAAAACGTTAAAAAATGATTTTACTGAACTCGTATGGCCGAACTAGTTTAAGTACTCGTAAACGTTCGTACTCAAACCAGCCATACTTGTTCAGTAAAACATCACTTTTCTAATCTTGTTGCGTAATATTCTATTCCATTTCTCCTTGACTTAATTTTTGTGAATTGCAATATTTCCTCTATTATCTATTAGTTTACTTGCTATCCTTAATTTATACTTTACCGAAGCTTCCTTTACTTTTCGGTGCACGTTGTTGTGCATGTTTCTTTCGAAGAATTTCTATTTGTGCACATTTTTCTTTCATATATTTTTTTTCTTTGCCTCTCATATTTTTTGTATTGCAGTATGCATTGTCTACGTTTTTTACATTTCTTCTTTTTTCTATCAATTGCAGAATTTCGTTGGTCATTCACGATTTCTTCTTAACTATTTCGTCTCTTCAATTTTTACTTCCTTTTACTATAAAGGAAGTATTGGATTCACCCCAAAAATTCGAAATTGAGTTTTCAACAGATCTTCACGTTTTAGAATCCCCTGATCCCAAAAAACATATTTTTTTTCATTGGTCTGTGTGTCTGTCTGTGTGTCTGTGTGTCTGTCTGTCTGTGAACAGAATATCTCAAAAACGAAAAGCGGTATGGCGTTGAAACTTCGTATATAAGTTTTGTGTACTATGTATATGAGACAGCAAGCTTTTGAAAAAAATCGCATAACCGGAAGTAGGTGTTTACTCTTGTGATTTTTCAGTTTTTTTTTATTTTTTCAAAAACGGCTCTAACGATTTTTTTTAAACTTTACATTTTTATTACATTTTGAATGTGTATTGATGCGAGATAGGCGATTTTCCAGTTGAATACTTCTAAAATGGGTTTCTTTTGTTTTTTTGTCTATTTTTTTTATTAACTCTTATTTTAAATAGACCACCCGGTATATTATTACATTTTTGAATTCAGCTTAAAATTCTAGAGAAAATTTGTCTCTTCAACTAACGCTCTATTTTGTACCGTTTTTGCAGAATTTGTAATTTTGGAAAATTTTTGACAAATGCTTAAAACATTTTAAATCACATTTTTGGCTAATTATAAGATCACTGTAAAAGGAAGTTGTGTGCGTGTATCACACCAGATTTTTTTTTTACTGTTTTCTACTGTGTCATTTAATCTATTTTCCTTCGTCTACATTTGTGATATTCTCTGATATAAATCATCCGGCCAACTCATTCTCTATGTGTGCTCTTACGGCGGTTTCTTTCATTTTTCGTATAACACATACTATGTTGGCATTCTTCTTTTTTTTTATTTTCTTCTCAGTGATAATTTTGTATCATAGCTTGATCAAAATTTAGTTCACATTATTTTTGGAAAATTTATACAATAACTACTTACCTTATTTTTGGTAATTAAATAACACAAATATACATTAATAACGATAACCTAGTTGTTTTGGGAAACACGTTACATAAATTGTTATTACGCTTTTTTTAGTAACTGAAATACTTTGGACAAGTTACAAAAGTCATTTTTGTCTTTTAGATTGGTAAATAAATATTCTGTGCACTGATAAAAATACTCACATATTGCAAACCTGCCCAGAATCACAAATATAGTGAATGGGGTATATAAGGTTTCATAATATTGCCAGTAAAAGCTCTACCCGTAAATCAGGCTATTGAAACATTAATTTCCAATAGTAATTTGAAATATAGTTAAAAATATTTTTTCGTTGCATTACCAAGCCTGGTAATATGATGTAAAGTTCTACATGCAAATAATAAAATACATTTCCGGGTTGTCTCCCCACAAGCCTTAAATCAATGCAAATTTAAATAAATGAAAAAATAAACAAATGACACTGGATAGCGTAGTTGTCAAAGCAGCATTAGTCAACGCAGCTGAAATTCTTCTAAAACGTATGCGACTGTATTAAAACCGAAATAATATATGCAGGTGCGCCTCCTACCACAGGTTGAGAACCATAACTTATCGAAATTGCAGAGTTTCTGAAGGAGTACTATTTCATCAAAAGCCGACTCTTTAAAATTCATTAAAATAACGGCGTATCTGAAATATGAACATATTAGGTAGTATAAAACATATTCAAACGTTTTATAATATGCAATGAATTATTCACAATGCAGCGGCAAATATCAGAGAGACTTCTAGTTAATTACATTTTTTTTAATATGTAGGTAATAATTTAATAATATTAAGTTAAAAATGTTAATTCATAAATGTGTTAGTCCAGCAAATTAAAGTGACAGTAAAATAACGTTTACGTCATATTATGACTGCGGCGTATACAAAATTATACTAAAAGTTAAATATTGCAGAATAAAAATATTTGCATGTAAAAGAATAAGAACCCTTGTCAGTGGTATCTTCTAACAACAAAACACCATCGACCTACATTTTTTTTTAAATTAATGAACAGGAATAGGGAACGTTCGTCAATTTGGATTGTAAAAAAATAAATTGTACCTCAAATTAATACATGTTTAATTTTTTTAATGTCAGTTTTTTTCAATCGTCCCGTTTCAGAGTTCGACAACGATGTGCTGCCAACCGCATGCAGGATGTGCATGACTACCATGTGGACTAAACGTAGGCTTCTTGTATTAAAAAATAATAAAATTCAGTACCTAATCGTAACCTACAGCATGCGTTGTGTTTTCAAACATACATTAGTAACTCTGAAATAGTCTCAAGCTCAATTCGTGAAATTCAAGGAAGTATTAACAATAAAGTCAAATCTTTAAAATATTGAATTCGGTATTTTAATTTAAAAAAACGGTGAAATTTCAAGAAAGGAACATTCCCTATTGAGAGGCTTGCTACCATTTTATTGTCAATGAAACAGTTTTTTAACTAAAAGCATTTGAATTTAATTAAAACGTAACATTTACATTGATCATTATTAAATTTATATTCATGGGGGATTTTCTCGAGACAATTCTAAAAACACATGTAAACATAGAAAACGTTTAAATGCAAGTTATTATTTTTTAATTGGCCAAAAATTACCACTTTATCTGTGTCCACCAGCAGCGTTCATACTGTTTGCATCTTGCAGTAAACAACCGGATTTGTTGTATATTGTACATTGCCATATTTCAATTACTATTTTTAGTGCTTTTCCCTCGCTCCACACATCTATTTTTCTTTTAATTAATATTTGCTTTTTATATTTCACAATGATTATTTTAACCGTACGCGTAACTAATTGTTTAATTAACAACGCGATTTATACCATTACTTATCTTCTTGTTTATGTGTAACGTAAATTTAAAAGAGATCTTCAATTATGATCCACCACACACTGGCTTAATAATTACAACACCAAGGGCACGGTTATAAAAATATAAACAACTAATTTGGAAAATAAAAAAGAAGCAATTGCCAAGACAGTGACTACAAGAAAATTTAAAAATTAGATTTAAAGGATTGCTGTGCATCGTAACAATAAAAGAGTGACTACGAAAAAATGTAAGAAATAGATTCCGACGATATCGACTACGAGAACAGACAAAAAATCTAGGATTGTTGTGCATCATCACTCATCACTACTAATTCAAAAACAAAAATATTGACTATGAGAAATGCAAAAAAATCAAGATTGTTGATTGCTGCGAATTGTAACAACTAATAATGTAGTGACTACGAGAAAACGTCTAAATTATATTCTGATTATTGTGCATCGTAACAAATAATGAGATGCTAATTATGAGATGCTAATTATGAAAAAAATTTAAAAATTATATTTTTAAAAAAAGCTGTACATCATACCCATTAATAAGATAGTGACTATGAGAAAATGTAAAAATTAATTTCAAAAATTATTGTGCATCTAACAGCTAATAAATTAAGGACTATGAGAAAAGGTAAAAATAGATTTAAATGATTGTTGTGCATAGTAACAACTAACAATACAGTGACACGAAAAAAAAACGTTAAAAAATCAAAGATTGTTGTGCATCATAATAACTAATAAGATAGTGACTATGAGAAAACATCTAAACTAGATTACAAGGATAGTGACTGCGAAAGAAGGTAAAAAATTATATTCCAAGGATTATTATGCATCGTAATAACTAATAAGATAGTAACCATGATAAAACGTAAAAAGATTCTTACGATTGTTATTTGTCAATAAAATAGTAACTATGAGAAAAGGAAAAAATCAATAATTTTTGGGCATCATAACAACTAATAGGTAAGATAGTAACCATGACAAAACGTAAAAAAATATTCTAAGGATTGTTGTGCATCGTACCAACTAATAATAGTGACAGCGAGAAAAGGTACAAAAATAAATTGTTCTGTATTATAACAACTGTTTTTTGTACGATTAACTTGATAAGAGGCGTCCACGAATGGGGCCCCCAATTAATCCACTGCGAATTCCGGTTCAATGGGATTGCCGGGAACTGCCACTTAATAACCCTAACTTGGGTTCAGTTAGTTGTTGGAGTGAAACAAGACTTAACAAACACGAGTATATTGAGTAACAACGATTACAAGCGTCACTGATGGACCGATGGTATTTTACAAAAGCTTCAACTGTTGTGACACGCTTGGATTGGCCACGCGAAAATAGCGAATTGCGCGTAACCGTAACACAAAACAACCTGGAAACGTCTTTACCAGGGAGTTAGACCGAAACGCAAACTAGCACAAAGCATAGCTGAACTTGCTTCCTCGAGACTCTGAATCTAACTAACTCTGAATTTACAACGAGCCGAACTCGCCAATTCAAGGAGGGGCAAGCTCAAACACTATTGGCTGAGGCGATCCTGCGTAGCCAATCGGAGCGTCGCACGTTATTTAGGAAAAATGCTTATTCTAAGAAACCTTAATGCTAAGCTCTCTCAATGAGGCAATTGAAAGAAATCCATAAACCCATGATTCCCAAATATGCTAAGTCGGCTTAAGTTCTATTAGAAAATGTATCCATCCGCTTAAAAGCCATTAAGGGAAGCTTACAAATTCCTTTCCAACATTAACAGAGGCAAACAAATACGGCAAGATGCAAACTTGACTTTACCACGACCTTTGAATGAGATAAAACAGTTATGACTTGAATTACGTGATTAATTATAATCAAAAAGGTTTTGATGCACGCATCTGTGTGAATCAAACAACAACTAATAAGATAGTGACTATGAGAAAACGTCTTAAAATATATTACAATGATATTGACTATGAGAGAAGTTAAACATATGAATTGCTGTGCATCCTAACTACCAGTAAGATAATAACTCTGACAAAACGTAAAAAAAGATTGTAAGGATTGTTGTGCGTCATAACTACTAATAAAATGCTGACAGTGATAAAAGGCAAAACAAATCAAAGATTTGTGTGCATCTTAACAACTAATAAGAGATAGAGAACGTCTAAAATAGATTACAAGGATAGTGACTATGAGATAAGGTAAAACTTATATTCCAAGGATTACTGTGCGTCATAACAACTAAAAAGATAGTGACTATCAGAAAACATCTAAAGTAGACTACAAGAACATTGACTATGAGACCAGATAAAAATTATATTCCAATTGTTGTGCATCGTAACTATGTCCTAATAAGATAGTGACATGACAAAACGTAAACACAGATTCTCAGGATTGTTGTGCATCATAATTACTAATAAAATAGTGACTATGAGAAAAGGTATAAATTCGGTTCCAAGGATTTTGTGCATCATCATAACAACTTATAAGGTAGTGACTATGAAAAAACGTCTAAAATATATTACAATGATAGTTATTATGAGCAAAGGTAAAAATTATATTTCAACAATGGTTGTGCATCGTAACTACTAACAAAATAGTAACCATGACAACACGTAAAAAGGAGATTGTAAGGAGCGCATTCTAACTACTAATAAACTAGTGAATGTGAGAAAAGGAAAAAATCAAGAATTGTTGGGCATCATAATAACTAATAATATAGTGACTATGAGAAAACGTCTAAAATATATTACAAGGATAGTGACTATGAGAAAAGGTATAAATTAAGTTCCAAGGATTTTGTGCATCATAACAACTTATAAGATAGTGACTATGAAAAAACGTCTAAAATATATTTCAACAATGGTTGTGCATCGTAACTGCTAACAAAATAGTAACCATGACAACACGTAAAAAGGAGATTGTAAGGAGCGCATTCTAACTACTAATAAACTAGTGAATATGAGAAAAGGAAAAAATCAAGAATTGTTGGGCATCATAATAACTAATAATATAGTGACTATGAGAAAACGTCTAAAATATATTACAAGGATAGTGACTATGAGAAAAGGTATAAATTAAGTTCCAAGGATTTTGTGCATCATAACAACTTATAAGATAGTGACTATGAAAAAACGTCTAAAATATATTTCAACAATGGTTGTGCATCGTAACTACTAACAAAATAGTAACCATGACAACACGTAAAAAGGAAATTGTAAGGAGCGCATTCTAACTACTAATAAACTAGTGAATATGAGAAAAGGAAAAAATCAAGAATTGTTCCGCATCATAATAACTAATAATATAGTGACTATGAGAAAACGTCTAAAATATATTACAAGGATAGTGACGTCTAAAATAGATTATAAGGATAGTGACTATGAGATAAGCCCTGTTTACACGGGTTTAGTAAACAGTCTAGTTGCTGGAGCAAGTAACTGGCTTCGTTTTATGATAGGACAGTTGCTGTTCCAGTGACCGTTCACATACGTTTTAGTATTTCGCTTTAGTTTGTGAGTGAAATCATCATAAAATGGATCGCTCAAACTTATTAAAGAAAGTAATTAAAAATATTTCAAAACTTCTCATGGATGAATGTTTGGATATACTTCATGAAGAATTGTACAAGAAAAAGAAAGTGTGGACAAGGAGATGGCTTTTAAAAGAAGACCTACACATGGGGCTTCAGCTCAAATTCTTAACGAGATCTATGTAGAAGACCCTTTAGAATACAAATTAAGCTTAAGACTGTCTCTCTTCTTGGAATTAATATGTGGTGGGGACAGGATAGCAGGCAAGTAAGTTGAGCTGTTTTCAATCTACTTGCCTGGCTTCATTTACTGGATCCAGTACTCTACTCGCCACTGGCTTCTCTGTTCACACGAGTTTAGTTACTAAAAGCCAGTGACTTGCTCCAGCAACTTGACTGTTTACTAAACCCGTGTGAATGAGGCTTTTTAAGGTAAAAACTTATATTCCAAGGATTATTGTGAGTCATAACAACTAAAAAGATAGTGACTATGAGAAAACATCTAAAGTAGACTACAAGAACATTAACTATGAGACCAGATAAAAATTATATTCCAATTGTTGTGCATCGTAACTATGTCCTACTAAGTTCCAAGGATTTTGTGCATCATAACAACTTATAAGATAGTGACTATGAAAAAACGTCTAAAATAGATTACAAGGATAGTGACTACGAGAAAAGGTATAACTTAGGTTCCAAGGATTTTGTGTATCATAACAACTTATAAGATAGTGACTATGAAAAAACGTCTAAAATATATTTCAACAATGGTTGTGCATCGTAACTACTAACAAAATAGTAACCATGACAACACGTAAAAAGGAGATTGTAATGAGTGCATTCTAACTACTAATAAACCAGTGAATATGAGAAAAGGAGAAATCAAGAATTGTTGGGCATCATAGCAACTAATAATATAGTGACTATGAGAAAACGTCTAAAAGAGATTACAAGGATAGTGACTATGAGAAGAGGTATAAATTAGGTTCCAAGGAATTTGTGCATCATAACAACTTATAAGATAGTGACTATGAAAAAAACGTCTAAAATAGATTACAATGATAGTTATTATGAGAAAAGGTAAAAATTATATTTCACCAATGGTTGCGCATAGTAACTACTAATAAAATGGTAACCATGACAACACGTAAAAAAGATTGTAAGTAGTGCATTCTAACTACTAATAATAAACTAGTGAATATGAAAAAAGGAAAAAATCAAGAATTGTTGAGCATCATAACAACTAATAATATAGTGACTATGAGAAAACGTCTAAAATAGATTACAAGGATAGTGACTATAAGAAAAGGTATAAATTAAGTTCCAAGAATTTTGTGCATCATAACAACTTATAAGATAGTGACTATGAAAAAACGTCTAAAATAGATTACAATGATAGTTATTATGAGAAAAGGTAAAAATTATATTTCAACAATGGTTGTGCATCGTAACTACTTATAAAATGGTAACCACAACACGTAAAAAAAAGATTTTAAGTAGTGCATTCTAACTACTAATAAACTAGTGAGTATGAGAAAAGGAGAAAATCAAGAATTGTTGGGCATCATAATAACTAATAATATAGTGACTACGAGAAAACGTCTAAAATATATTACAAGGATAGTGACTACAAGAAAAGGTAAATAGATTCCAAGGATTGTTGTGCATCGTAACAACTAATAAAATTATAACTATGACAAAGTGTAAAAATTACATTTCCATGATTATTATGCATCGTAATATACAATGAGATGATAATTAGGAGATGTCAAATTCAGATTTCAAAGATTGCTGTGCATCGTACCAATTAATAAGATAGTGACTATGAGAAAAGGTAGATATTACCACGAAAAGGTAAATAGATTTCAAGAATTGTTGTACATCGTAACAACGAACAAATTGTTGTACATCGTAACAACGAACACGAGGGTAACTATGAAAAAATGTAAAAATTATTTCAAGGTTTTCTGTGAATCGTATCAACTAATAAGATAGTGACTTAGAGTGGAAGTAAAAATTAAATTTCAAAGATTATTGTGCACCGTATAGTCTGCACTAAAAAGAGCGACCTTAGATTATGTTAATTTCTAAAACTTATATTAGTTAAAATTTACAGTTTGCAGTGTTCGAGTAACCATTAAGCTGAATTAAAATGATTAAGTTTATGCCAAAGAGGAATGCACGGGGGCCGCCTAAATAACTGCTTCGGCGGAGCATTTAACCTACTGCTTTTGGTCAAGCACACACCGCCGTCATATGAAGCCCAAATACTTGGATACATTTCAAAAATACATGGAATTAACAGTTAGCGACCTTTCGGCTGGTGGGTTCCCATACAAGAGATTTGGAATTTGCTTATTAAATGAGGCGACCAAGGCGGCCGATTTGAGGTTGACAAAGTCATTGGTTGTTACTTTCAAGTAGCTGCTTCAACAGCAAATACAAGGTAACCGCAGGATTTTTAAGCCTCGCAGCAGTGCTTAAATTGTTACCAGTTTACGACTGCATATTGTTGTGTACTTCTTTATTAACGGCGAAGAATACGACTGCGGTTGGCACGCCGCCATCCAGGAAATGCAGCGCCGCCAACCCTTTCCAAGAGCAGTCGTTTGTCATTCGTTACCACATCAAATAAATTGTGTTCCACGTTCTTGGTTATTATGTGCAGTTCAACACGATAGATCATGGCAGTTCATTGGGAAATATTTAATTACAGAAGTGTATTTTGGCACCTTACTAGCTTCACTAATCATCGCCGAGCAGACAGATCCGGCCGAAAGCCATCAGTTTCCCAACCTAATCCATATAACACAACATAAATTTCAAGCCCACAATTAATGGTTGTGTAGAAGATCATTTTGGAAGTTTATTGGTTTAATTAAGGTTGTCATAGTTTTATGGTATCGTCGAGGTAGACTTTATCTACAGAAGACATCGTGTTTGTACTTTTATTAAAGGAAGCTATCATAAATTTGCACCGGAGCTTTCGAATGACATGCCCACTTTAACATTTTTTAAAACGAGATGGCTGGTCAAGATTTCTGTAATGTTTGGCTTTAACGAGCGACTGATTGGCATAACTTAATTCGAGATATAATTAAGATTGTAATATTAAAAACTATTTATACATATACATACAAACAACTAAAGGGAACCTGAAAACCTGTGCACGCCCACACTGTACTCAGAAGCAAACAGTGTGTCTATTTTTATAAACAGCAGATTCATCTTGACCTGAGCAATTAAAAAGGGTATCCATTCCGTGCTTTATTTCACGTAGCTTGAATCGAGTACTGAAAAATGCATTTCCCTCAAAAAAGTAGTTTCGTTTTCATGAGTTGAAAGAAAGATGGAAATATCGCAACTTGTCTATGACTTGTATAACTACAGATTATTTGTCGCAATTATACAGGGTGTAGGTTGTATCTTCGATGGAATTTAATGGAAAATTTCCATCATAATTATTACAGCAAAATGGATATATTTTGCATCAAATTGGAACAATTTTTCGAAAACAATATGACCAATTAACCAGAAGTGGAATATTTCCTTTAGTCTCCCAGCTACAACTGAAAAGTGTAAATATTTTCAAAATATTAATAAATATCTTATCGTAATTTACTTTGAATTAACGTTTCGCTTGTATTATGTTCGTTGAGACATAAATATCGTTTTAAACTTTAGTAGTACATAAATTATGGCATTTTGTCTTATTTAGTGCATATCCAGCAAGCCATAAAATTTAAAAATTATGCAGTTTTCAAGGTTTGGTTGTTTTATGTATCCATTAACAGTAACTAACTAAAACATACAGGGTGATTTATAACGTACGGAGGAGATTTTTACGGTAGATATATGGGACTAAAGTAAATATTTTTTATTAACAAACATTTGATGAAAAACCAATAATAAAAAAGTTACAGCTGTTTAAAGGTCTTTAAAAAAAAATCCCACTGATTGAGTACTGCTGAAATTAAATTGTTTTCCAGACATTTTTCCAAAGGAACAAGATTTTTGTTTCTTTGGAAACGATATAATTTCAAACATATATAAAAAAACGAGTTCTCACTCCAATGCTAAATTAAGAAAAAAAAGCAGAAAATTAAAAAGCTGTAATTTCTATTTTACATTTATTGTGAATTTTATTTTAACTGCATGTGGTTCAGTTAACTCAATTATCTCCAATTTAAATTTAAAATATAAATTACCCACATAATTTCCGAGCAACTTCTTATTTAACTAAGCTTTAACTCGTAACTTTTTAGTTTTTGAGATTTTCTAAAAACTTTATTAATAAAAATGTTTACTTTAGTCGCCTCTATCTACCCTAAAAATCTCATCCGTAGGTTATAAATCACCCTGTATATATAAATATATTTGAAAAGCTCAATAAAATATGCTATTAAGAAATTTCAAATACACTAGGAAGATTTCTATCGAAAATGACACCTTACAATTTCTTCACATAGATTAAGAACTTAAACAATCGATTTGTAACACTACCCCCTCTCTTTCTATTGAATTAAGCTCATCAAAACAGAAATACCTTATGCAAAACTCACATTTACTAGCGATGATCGTTCAGAAACGAGAAACCTATCAGAAGAGCGTCAACGATTCAATAAATTATTTATAACTAGATATATGGACATCAATTAAGCTCTCTTTGAAGGCAGCCGCATGAAAGCTAGCCATATGAGAGGAATAAATTTATAACGGAATTGCTCAACTACTGCTTCACCTTTAATTAAACCCACTAATCACTTCTATCAAATCCGAACCGTAAAAATTAGTTACCTGCTTGTCAAGTCCGGGCTAATGTTGCGTCCAGAAAAGGATATAAGTTAGGATAATGCGTTCAGAATTTAAGCATGAAACCATTAGTGCGGCCAGTTTTTGTGTTTTGTTTGTTTTAGGTCGCTGTCAGCTCCTTCCAACCGAAAATTTCTTTTCGGTAACCTACACGGCCCCACGGCTAAACAGGGGGTTTCCGATAGCACCAAAAACTGAAGGTACGAACAGAAACTTAAGTTAATAGTCTTTGATTATCTATTTAGACGGGCTTAATCTCGTTTTAATAAGCTTTAGAATTTGATTACTAACGTCGAAAAAAGTTACATTCGAAAAACTAGTTGTTTAGACAAACTGAGCGCCGTTTTATTAATTATTATTAGTATAAAAAGAAAATTAGTCGATGTAGATCTTATGCAATATTGCATAGAAATAGATTTTTAAATTACGATACCATTTCTTGTACAGGAATAACAATTAAAATAAAAAGTAAAGTGTTTTTGGAAAAAACCTGGCATGGAAATTTACCATGGGAACTCTTTTATAGTTTTTGCAGTACTCATTTGTTTAGTTAGTCAAAATTAGGGCGCCTTGATCTCAGTTTGACGTATTTGTCCTATAATAACAGGGTACGGACAGATCGCTGTCCCCTCTCACTCTAAAGTAATTTAGAGTGAGAGGTGACAACGATCTGTCCGAACCCTGCTTTATGACAACGTGAAATTGACATCGAGACACCCTAGTCGAAACTTGGAAATGAGAACTGAAGGCCAGGTTGCTATGATTTTTATTATACCATATAACATCTACTTTGACCACCGCTTAGTATAATCAATTGTTAAAAAATAATTGCATCCCAAATAAACATCCTACAATAGTTTCTGAGGACTTAACACCCTCACCACAAAAATAGAAAATTATTGCCCGCTGATAATTTGCAGCATCTTCCACGTTTTCATATTTTAAGTTAGGTTAAAGAGTGAGGCAGGAAAAAGCGTTTTGATCATTGTATGCAATTATGAAAGTTATTAAATTTATGGGCAGTATTAATTATTTGTACGGCCTACCTAACTAAATTTCTAGAATTTTCTAAACACTCCTCAGGCAAGTTGTATTAACTTTTAAAGTGATAATGTGTATATGTATTGCTATGATCACATTTTAGTGGCCTTATATGTCAAATAATAGTTATTAGTAATTTATAACATAACCAACAATACAGATATTAATTGTAAAAATGTCCAGTACATGTGATAATTAAAAGTTCAGATTTGTTATAAAATAGCGTAAGCTATTAATTAAAATCAGAGTAGGCTTGGCATTTCATGCAACTAAATCAAAACTGTAAAAAAATGGGAGCAGCTTCTTCAAGAGGTTGGTTGTGTTTTTGCTAAGCTCCCCAATAAATCATATTTTATGTGTTATTAAAGATCCAAGTTTACCAAGAAGTTGTGATTTTATTGAGAGAGTGTCCAGGGTGATTTGTGAACGTTTTCCTTGATATTGAGCTTCCGCAACAGGTAGATACGAGGCATCATTTGGTCCAGTGCAAGCCCAAGTATTTTGAAGTGATTTTACGGAATGCCAGTCAGTTTTATAGTGCGTGTACAAAGTGCATAAGCGAGCAGTGTACGTGTGGTGCAGAAGAGTCCCATATTAAGGCCCCCAGCTTCAGCGAAAGAAATCCAATAGGCCATCGAGTTGCAGCCGACATCGAGGTGGAAACGAGAGCAGATTCATGCCTTGCTTACAGCAGTCCGGTAACAACATCCTGTCCAGAGCATCGTGGGACGTCCAGCGAGCGTACAAGTAGCCCCCGAGATCATCTTAGAAACCATCTAACGGTCAGATTTCCCATTTAAAAGTGTAATTTAGTGTTTGTGTTCGGTTGGCGTGGGTTTTGCTATTTACTTCCGGTAGTGGCGTCTCTAGAAGTGTTTTGTTTCGTAACGCGGTGTACTTACATTCAATTTTTATTGCATAGCAACAGAGCTTACTGCGTGGATATTTAACAATTTAATTAAAATTCGAAGCTGTTTACGCGCTGTCAAAGACCAGTGAACCATCTTGGAATTAATGTTGGTCACATTAGGTAGAATTATCACGTTAGGAAATTCCTGTCAGTTAAATAGCAAGCATACAGAATGCGTACAAATAAATGTAGCAAAGTAGCTGTTTAATTTTGGATGTAGCAACCTAACCCTGTAGTCATCCATCCTGTATTCACAATACCTAGTTCTAAATTATTAACTAAGGAACAGCATTGCTGATTGTTCAACACGTTAAATGAAAATAAAATTATGGCCACCTAAAAACCAAAAAGTTTTGAGGAAATGTTTACGTTATGACTTGTTGAACTGCGCCACTGCTGAAATAAGATCAGCATTCTCAAAATAAATATTTTTAAATAATAACATTTTCCATATTTCACCGTTTTCTGGCAGAAGCGAACGACGTGCTCCTTTTGGGATACACGACACATGTCCAATTGTCAATTTGCTTATTTTTCTACAGTTCTAACAAATGTTGCACTCTTAATCATCTAAAAACACCGTAATAACGAAATTACTTTGGAACGAAAATGAAAACAACTACGCAGCTGTTAATTAAAAGTCAGGGCAGGTATTTTTAAGGTTTTATTTTTTATATATACTTGTAAACTTAAACTAATGCATATTGCCTAATCAAACATACCATAACAGAGACTAGAAAGCGATTTTATTTCAAATTTCAATATTAGAATATTATTGTAAAGAACTGAATGATGCTATTACAAAAGTCGCTAAAATTATTAAGGTGTTTGTTTACAACCTCATTGGTAGACTGGATTTTATAGGGTAAACAGGTTTAACTCTGCTGCACACTTTTTGAAGCAAACAAAAATCTTTAAATAGTGAGACAAGTTCTACCTTTTAGGTTAAATTTATAGTTGCATTGTAATTCAATTGTTTTCACGATGCCGTTGGCGACATTTACGATGTTTTTCACATTTTGATCGTTATTCTTTTGATTTATTGCTATCTACGCCTTGAGCATGAAATATGGCATAATTACCATCACTTTCATAAATGAAACCTTCTTGTTTAATTCTGTTTAGATTTTAAATTAAAAACTGAGTTGATATCAATATTGCTTCTTGAGTGCGGTAGTGGATGTTCAAAATAATGGCATCTAGCTTTAAGAACTTCTAAAAAAGGACAAGTTACAATATACAAGTATTATTCAATTTTGAGGGACAATTGAATCGATACATATACATTTCCCTATCAAATATTCGAAGTATGTACATTCTGAGTAAGAATTTCATATTTCAGCCATATCCTATAGCGCTCGCTGCACGGCACACGTCTCCTCTGTAATGGTTCTACCAACCATTTGTACGATGAAAGGATGAACAAAGAAGAAACGCATTTATGCAAATCCCAATGCGCAAAATAATTACTTAACAAAAGCACCCCATCCCGTTAGAATGAAGTAATAGTAACTTTAGTTAAATCATGAAGTGCGAATACAGCTCGATGACTATCCTAATGTTCAATGTAAAGCAAAATTTCTGAGAATGAATTGATGAAAATGTGAAAATCTACACAAAAATTGTGGTTTGTTCTAATTTATTGCAGACCCAATAGCATCACAAGCAAAGCCAGTTATAATTAGAATGCAGTGTGTGAAAAAAAGAACTTATCAAACACATTTTGTTGTATACGTGTTGTATATGTTACCGGAAATGTATGTAATCCGTCATTATGTAGAATTCCTAGGAAATGTATATAATGCCTAAAATCGTCAGGAAATGTGTGAAATAAATTTTATTATACACATTTCCTAGGAATTGTGTACATTTCCTAAACTAGAATCGGAAATGTGTTAAATTCGGGATGTTATGTCAGTAGGTTAGGTTAAGTTAGGTTAGGTTAGGTTACTAGCACTGAAAAATCGTCTCACTGCTAAGGAAAACTTCAGTTCATCTGTATTTTATTTTTCATTCATTCACAAATTCTACAGTATAATGTTGATTTTCATACATTTCCTAGTACCATTTAGGAATTCCATACAATGCCTAGGAAATACATACATTTCCTAGGAAATGTATGTATTAAAAAACCTTTGACTAATTATTTTACACATTTCCTAAATTGGCTCGGCATTATATACATTTCCTAGGAATTGTATACAATTCCTAGGTTTCATACATTTCCTGTAACATATATACTATATAAAGCAATATCTCTAAATTCGTCATTGGTACTGAAGAATAACACTATGCTTAAATTAACATTGTAATTGTGCCAAATAAAATATACTTACAAATTATTTTCTTGTTATTAACAAATTAAACAATGAACACCGCTACTCGCTACTTCCCTTATGTATATTATAGATTCGCCATACAGCTACAATCTATAATGCATTAACAAAAACTTGCATTGGTGGTGGCGAGAATCTCAAACAAGTTTCAAACCCATAAACAAATTGCACTGCGTTAGTAATTTAACAACGTACCTACATGAAAATTCTTGAGAAGCGTGAAGGTCCCATCAACAAAAAATAATAAATGAATTGCGAAGCCCGTGGTAAAATTCATGTTTAATTAATTACGAAACGCCGAGGCGCCCGTCTTTCGCGTTTTTCCATATTTCCCGCCGATGAGCAAGTCGACAAGCGTGTCCTTCCATAAAAGGTCGCCGAAACCGTATACGTCGGTGTTGCGAATATTAAATTACTGTACATTAACTTCTTTTAAAATTTTGATAGCTCATTAGAGATAGCATGTTTGATATATTTCGTTGCCTCCCAACTCATTATTAAAGGAGGTATATTATAGTTGCGCCGCAATATACATCTGTTTTTAATTATTATTGTACTTTTATTGCTTCCTTTTACGTATTAACTTGCACACCGAACTGTAAATCACATGGAAGTGCATGATCCCAAAGACAAAACAAAGGAAAATTTAATGAGTTTCGCTATATTTGACTGGGAATGCAGTAAATGGCCATAAATAACGTAAAGTTGGCTACTAGTGTATTGTCGATAAATTTTATAGGTTTATTATTCACGATACACTGTAAATAATGTTTTACAGAACAGTTTCTTTTGGATGCTGCATGAAAAGCAATAATTTTGCAACTATATTCAGGCTTAACATGTGATTCAATAGAAAGTAATATTATTTTTTTATTGGGCCAACCTGATCGAACCCTTGTTTCTCCATATGCTATATTGAGAAGAAAAACTAAATATGAATGTGCTCAACTAAAGGGAATGTTACTGTACCTTGTAAATTGTTTGAGAATGTACTACGTATACTAACTACAAAGGAAAAAGCCATTTTAGTTTTCTATTGCAATATTTCTCATAAAAAGTTGGCCTTATAAATACCCTCTACGCACGAAATTACTTATACAGATTGTCCGAAATTCGTTTTGAACATAGGAAATTAATGAGTGCGACAAGGAAGACAAAACAAAATGAGTAGCAGGACAAAGATAGAATGTAATCATGGCAAGGCAAATTTTTCAACTAAAATTAAGTCAATGAAACAAACACTTCGGTCAAATATTTTATCTGCACACTTTGAATACACGAATTGCTCCTATCAGCAATTTATTTACAATTGTTTACTATTCACATAATTATTTTATAGTTATTAAGGTACCAAGGGCATTATGAGTAAAATAAGAGCCCAAGATTGTTAGTGTACTAACCGAGGGCTTTGGCCCGAGGTGTGTACAACAATCGCGGGCTCTTAGCTCATAATGCCCGTGGTGCCTTCAAGGTTTTATGTCCTACCAATTTTCTTACCTAATTCATATTCATATTCAATTCATATAATTACTATGATATAGTATTTAAGATTGATCTAGTTCGCTGATCTAAGTTAGATTTGTGACATTAGCTGAGCTGTCATTAATTTTCATTGTGGCACTGGTGCATAATTTTTGAAATAAAAGTTGTATCCATGGAAACAAATACTGTTAATTTTTCATAATAACCCAAGCGTTCTTATGAAGAAAATAATTGCCCTGGAGCGTTATTTTGTATCTAAGATACCTTAAAATAGAGTCATTAATTTCAATTAATGTACTGGTAGGACATAAATTATTTAAACCTCACTTTATACTCTTAATGACAGATAAAATATTTGACAGAGGTGTTTATTTGTTTCATTGACTTAATGTTAGTTTAAAAATGTACCTAGCCGTGATACATTCTATCTTTGTCCTCCTACTCATTTTGTTTATGTCTTCCTTGTCGCACTCATTAATTTCCTATATTCAAAACGGATTTCGGACAATCCGTATACATATACATACATACATACAAACGGGTGATAACGTCTATCGACGTTGTCCGATACATAACTTCAACTCCTTTTTATTTATTCAATCTTCTTCCCTTAAGTCCTTCGCACCCATGATCTTCCTTATTCCTTCGACCCATGTCTTCCTCGGTCTCTCTGTTCTTTTCCTTTCCCTTGATGCCCAATTCATGATTTTTTTGGAAGCCTGTCGTCGTTCATTCTCTTTACGTGCCCATACCAAATACGTTGTTTCCTCTCGATCTCCTCGCTGGTTGTCCTATGCCCAGTCTTCCCACTTCCTCGTTTCTTACTCCGTCTACTAAGCGTGGCAACCATTTCTGTAGTTTCCAGTTTCCTTTATATCGCCTTTATATGTTTCTGATCTATATAGTAGCTATTTTGTAATCATGGTGTCATCTATTCTTACTTTTAGTTCCCAATTTCCTTGCTCCATAAGATTCCATTCAGACATCAAATCGCCTGCTGGCTAGTATATTTCTAAATTTAATTTCTCATTCGTCTCAACCCTGCGTTTTAAATTCCACTCCTAAGTATTTGTATTGCTTGCATGATTCAATTCTCTCTTGATTTTGTAATTCCATATCCGTACTCTCTTCTCCTATGTACACTTATTTTATTTTCTCTGTTTATATTTAACCCCCAAAATCCATACACTTTAATTAATTTCCTTGTCATGTACTGGAGATCTTTTTTATCGTTAGCATACAACACCTGGTCTCTGCAAACTGCAGTGTATATAGACAGGCGTCCTCGTCTATTTCTACGGCTATATTACTACACTTTCTCTTCCATTGTCGAAGTTCGTACCCAATGTATATTTTAAACAAAGTTGATTATACGGAACACCCTTGTTTTAGACCTTTCGTGACAAAAAAGGTTCACCTTCTTCTTGCTTCTTTGTAGGTATCTACAAAGATATCTTGTAGGACTGTTCATTAACCACTTCCTTGTGTATTACATATATATTGAAAGGTTATGTTAAGCTATTTCCTATATATACGTTTTGTATTGTTTTAATTAAGGTATGCTCTGTAATTGTGTTTTGAAGGGCTTCCCATACTTTAGTCACGATTCCCGTTTGGAGGTTCGGGTCCATTTTGTTCTTCCCCTTCACTATCTTTGCATTCGTCCTCTATGTGTCTCTCAGGATCCTTCCGTATAGCCTACTTAATGAGCTTGTTACAGATATTTTTCGGTATTTTCCACAGTTCTGTTTGTTTCCCTTTTTTATAAGTTGATCGGATACATGATGCCATCCATTAGTTTGAGATTTAAAGCGGTGAAGCATAACGAAGACCTTACCTCCTACAAAGCACTAAAGAACGAAACTCATAATAACAGTCCTAAAGAAGAAGCGTGACAGTTGAGATAGAAAATGCAAGGCCATTGAAACTTACGTCGGCGGAAGAAGGTGCACGGAATCATGGAAATATTTAGAAAGGTTAGATCTAATAGAAGAATCGGCAACGATATGACACAAATGATGCCGACATATAAGTGAATCCAGCATTATAAGAACCTATTTATCAAAATAGAAATCAATATTATGCAAGTGAAAATCAACAAATAGTGTAGAGTAGAAGGACAGAAGATCACAAGATGTCTAGAAATGGAGGAAAACAATAACACAACTAAAACATGGCAAATCCCCAAGACCAGCAGGCATCTACATTGAAAAAATGGAACACCAATATTATGAACATCGTGGCAAATTTCCAATATATTCTTGTTTTTAGGTTTCTTATTGTCATCACAATCATACATCATACTATCAATGATAAAGCCTATTAGCTAAGTTTTGGCTATTGGTTTTCATATTAAAAATTGGTGTAAAACACAAAATATAAACAACAAAACTAAGAAAATTATTGGTGTTACATACAATCTTAGTGATATTTCAATTTGAATAATAAGTATGTGATTCAAAGCTGCTCAATCTAAAAACATTAGAACAAATAACCTTTTTTACATCGTAACGACTACCTTTGCCCCCCCCCCCTCCCGGAATCGCTAATGCATTACTTCAGGACGCACGCGAGATCACTTAAACCTACACCTTAATTAAGTGAAAATCCAGACCGCCCGTGCCGGGAGTCGAACTCTCGCCCGCTCTCGAGCGCTCCCGTGTTTTCGCTGTGACTCGACTGCAGCGGTAATCGCCACTCGCCTACCGAGCCCTGAAAACAAATAACCTACTGAATATTTCGTTTCTTTTTATTGCTTACATTACAACGTTAAATTAAATTCTAGGAAGCTAGGTATACTTCAGTGAATTCGTAGAAAAAGATTTATGTGAAGCAATTAAAATGCGAAGTATTTCTGCAGGAACAAAAGAATACAGTCATCCTTCTTGAGAATAGAATAATCATCCAAATTATTAAATTTATACCAGTGTTTAATTGAAAAATAATGTAACTGCAAAAACACAGTTTGCTTATGAAAAAGATCAGTTTTTCAAAATTTCCTCTAGGTCTTCAAATAACAACGTATTCTTATCCGTATAATAACAAGTTAAGAGACTGTAGAATTTCAAGGAAAATTTTTGTTAAAATAAAACGATTTAACCCTTAACATTCCTATGATGCTAATGGTCTTTCAATATTTATTTTTAACGTCTTCTATTAACTTTTTGTTATACAAAAGGGGGCTAATTGTAATAATACAAGCAAATGAGAAGAGTATTTCTTGATTTATATAACAAAAAATAGTAATTTATTATACAAGACGATAAAGTGAAATTTTATCAACGAGTGAATCGTTTAACATCGAGACGAAGTCGAGACGTTAATGATTCAAGAGTGGATAGAAATAACTTTATCGTCGTGTATAATACAATATTTTTTTCTATAGCCAGAACTTTAACAATTTCAAGAGAAAATAATGACAGTCAATCACATTTCAAAATGCCAGTAGCTAGATTGGGTTGCTACGAAGCTGTCATATTTAATTTAAACAAAAGTTAGAAAATTAAATTACTTTATCTATCCTTGATGTTAAAGTGCTACTTTATCTACCCTTGCTGTTAAAGTAAAACTTGAACTTTTGTTTTGAGTTGATAAAAGCACACTTTAACATGTGCTATAGAAAAAAAACAATTTTTTATAGGATTAGTACAATTAACATTTTTGTTATTCCTGATTAGCAAGTAGAAAAGCAATAAGATATACCAAAACCATTGCTACTTAGTGTCCTGGTTCAAAACGATTAAAAACACTGTTCTCTTTTCACAAAAAAATAAAAACTAGACAGACACTAGAAGATGTAACACTTTATCTAGATATTTATTTTACTATTGTCTACAGCTTAGAATAAAATGTTATTGATATACAGCACTAGAATCAGTGGCGGCTCGCTATAAGGAGCTAAGGAGCCATGGTTCTACCCACCATAACAAACCAGTCATTCCACATTTCTTTTATTCTGAAAGAAACATTCTTTTGTACTTACTTTTCATAATTCTTCTCATTCCAAAGCTTAAACAAGGCACCAGCAATTTTTATGTTATGAATATCAAATGTATGATAAGCGCTGCTTGCTTCCATAGATGCATTGTGCCTAATTGAAGCAGCTCCTCAGCTTTTCGACAGTTTATAGCCTGCATCGGGTGCATAGCGGCAAGAAGTAGAGGTCAAAAGATAAGGAGATTTCAAGATTCAATAGGAGCCACCGGAGCGAAGGCTCAAGCCTCGAGCAGCCTGAGTCTAACCTCACCCTTGTGATAACGACCGCGTATAGAGTTTCTAATGACACTTTTGGTCCTTGGAGCATACGAAAGAGGCCGTGTGTACAATTCCGACAGGAAAGACGTTGCACGTTGGAACTTTCGCAAAATAATTACGGTATGATCTACTGTATTATACTAGTAATTTACTGGCACATCTTGAAATAATATTTATTATTAGCCTGTAAAGTTTGATAAATTGTTACACTATTACACATCAATATGAGAAATATTTAAAACTCGAGATATAGTAATCTGCCGTTTTCCTGCTAGGAGATGGAAAATGCATTTTACGTTGGATGGCTGGCTCTACCATCAAAATTCTCCACGAGCCGCCACTGCACTAGATTCTATAAAGCAATATTTTCAGAATATTTAGATTTTTTTGCTCTTTTATCATTTTCCTAGATAAATATAAAATAAAAGCTTCAAAATAGAAAGACGAGTGCAAAATATTTATTAGTATTTTGAAAGCTCAAACGTTGTCAGCAACTTAAACTAATGCGATAAGAGTTTGAAGCAACTGTCAATTACCTATATAGCCACATTTCCCATTTAACAAGTTTCTTTCAAATTGACGCTGTATATGTTAAGGCATGTTGCTATTTTAAATGTAATATTGAATAATTGAAGATACGATTAATTGTAATTAAAATCTTATAAATTAATAATCAATATTCATATAGACATGACAGTAAAACTTTCTAAATGTTATAAAACAAGTCATTTAATTACTGTAGACTACTAAAAAAATAAACGCAGTTCAGTCTTACACTACCACTAAATACAGATATGCAAAATCATTAATAAGCCGGTATCTTGCAGACAAGGAAGCTGATTCATAGAAACAGTGATAGAAATAGGAATTATCCATGCATTGCTATATAGTACAGCTGAATTCCCTTATATGGTACGTACAATCAGCCAGGGCCGTAGCCAAGGGGCCTCCCCTAGCACATTAGTCGCTAATTTAATCTAACTTTTAATTTTTATTTTTTCTAAAATTAGTTAATAAAAACGCGCGGGATTGTAGTCTGTCGTCACATCTCCACTCCAACGGCTGAGCGGAATATTTTATACTCCAGTTTTCAATGGTTTTCATGAAAAAAATATTGAAAATTTTAAAACCAGCTGATACGGTGTTGCAAGCTCGAGAAACAAGTTTAAAAGATCCATTGGTACTAATAAACAGTGTTACAAAAACTATAAAGGACCTAAGAAACGAAAAACCCTTTAATGACATAGTCCAAGAAGTCGACAAAACATGTTTTAGTCTAGTTGAAGAAAATCAATTTCATTGTTAAAGGAGTTGCTTGTTACCGAAAGTATTGGTAAAAGGTCATATGAAATCGATTAAAATTCTGATCTGCGCATGAAAACTATTTTTTATCAAACAATAGATCTCATTTTAAACAAGATTAATAAAAGATTCTCTACTAACGAGGATTTGTTAACAGCTATTTCTTGTGTAGAAGATGCAAATCTGGATCTTCAAAATATGCAATTTTAGAAACTGCCACAAAAAGAAGAGCCAACCTGCGTCAAATCAGCTAGAACGCAGATTAACTGATCCTTTGCGCTTACCACGCGGAAAATCTGAAATTTCCTAACATTTACCGCGTGGGCCGAACTAGCTCAATTCGGCGCTTTTTGGATCGTGGATTTTAATCAGCTGTGCACCCTGCACAAGTAGCTTTTATTAAATGTTTAAGTTTTGGTTATCATCAAAAATAGTATAACTGGTTTGTAAAATATTTTAAATTTACAGTATTATGCAGCGAAAGTTTAAGAAAGGTTCCACACGCATTACTCGAAAGAACCCCTTTTGTAGGTTTTTAATCAATTAACATCGTCAATTAAATCGAGAGATGGAGAGATGTGCACATCGCTGTCAATAAGAAAAACCTTAATTTCAGGTCACCGATAGCATGAAACGTGGGTGCACCTTTTATAACAAAGCAGAGATTACACTAATAAAAAGTTCTTAAGTTATAAATACAATAGTTATTTAAACCCGGATATTGGACGAGATATCGTGTTTACAATATATTTAATATCCTGAATACAAGGCATGTATTCGGTTTTAATGGTACGTAACCCGTCATATACTGGCGTCGTAATTAAATTAGATTCAGCACACTAACCCCCTATTACCCGCAAGATCCCGAAGATTACCATACGATTGTGGGTTTTTCCAAAATCAGGCGGGATATTTGTAGTTGGAGTTATCGGTTATTGCGCTTCTGGCATTCGGGACGTGGAGGAAAGCTCAAATTCACCACCCGCCACCGAAGGAAGTCAAAATGGGGCGAGATATTAGCTTGGAAAATATTTATTGGGACAAAAACTGCCTCTCACCAATAACTGCAATAAAAGAGCTAAGAGCGGCCGATTAATATGGGAATAACAAAAATAGAAGGTGCATCATATCTGATTTATTGTCAGCTCTCGAAACAAAATGCTCATAACTTTAATTAAGCACAAGCTGGGTCTCTCAGAATTAGCGTGTTTCTAGCTCGAGTCTAGGGTTTCCAGTCCCGGGATCCGGTCCCGGGACAGTCCCGGGATTCTACCACAAAAACCGAATCCCGGGACCACAGCCAGCACAGGAGAAGTCCCGGGACCATGTCGACATGGATGCGTATATTCGATATCAGAGAATTAGGACGGGTATTCACCGCCGTCCGGCGAATTACTCATGCCTCTTGCACATTCTTTATTATTTGCGTTTTGCGTAGGCAGGAGAGCTATTGTTTTCAGTAGGTTAGAATTAAACCTGTGTGGCTGTGTGTGGTTTCAGCCACATCTGCATATCTTCTTCTGTTTATGCATTTGTCTGTTTCTTTTGTTGGAGTTATATATACTTTTCGCGTAGTCGTGTGCGTACGTAGTAACAGTAAGGTAACTAAATTTGTAGACTTTTAAAATTATGTGCGAAGAAGCTGAATAATTAATATTTTTGAGTTTTAAAGGTGTTCGTTATTTGTCTGCTAAAGCGTTAAAATTAGAATGAATTCTGATTCGCAACCTACCTTTATTCTACATTAAAAAAAAATAACGATTTGAGATCAAGATGGCAACGATTTTATATATTGAAGATAAACAATTGACAAAATGTAAAGTTTGTTCCTATAAAATTATCATAATCAGAGGCAGCTTGACGAAAGGATTATATAAGCACTTTGCAGTTCAAACAAAAGCAAAAGATGAGCGACATTTTTAGTAACAGAAGAAAGCAATGAAGTTATAGACGAGTCCCAACGCAGATTATCAGCACAAAAATACTTTATTTAGCTTAAAACACTTGTTTTTCTGTGGAAATTGCATTCGCAAATTTTACCTGAACACTATTTCTCTTTCGGGACCATTTTCGGGATCTTCGGGACTAGTCCCGGGACTTGAAATTTAGCTCGTTAGTCCCGAAAACACTTTTGGTCCCGGGACTTGGAAACCCTACTCGAGTCGCAAAAGAAAAATGCTCCTCGCGCCGCAAGAAGAGATAAGACCAACGCTGCGCTCCAAAGATAACGAGCGGAAATTATGACTATTCTAATACAGGTACAAAATGAGCGGAACTGGAAAATTGACCAATTCGAAATGCAACTGTAAATTGAGGAAACAATTAAGCGGAGCGAAAAATGGTTTCAAACTCTAGGAATAACAACTATACCATGTGCGGAAGAAATTGCGGTCGTGAAAAACTTTTTAATGCACAGAAAGAAAGAGAGTAAGAGAGTGGCACATGCAGTGTTGACGTATTTGCAGAAGTTTATCAGCAAAGAATTGATTTCCCTGATACTTATCAGTTGACGGCAACTGCACGTACATTTGCTTGCATTCTCTGTTTTGACCGCATAAACAGAGAACAATGAACATCCATGCATCATCATCGGTTGGCAAATTTAATTTAACTAGCTTTTGAAAAAGAGCGCACTAAGAGCATAGATATGGATAGACTATTAGTTCAATTTACCAATTCTAGAAGTAGAAAACTTCATCTGTATTAAATACTTTATTTCGATTTTTTGGAGTACGAAAACTGGTCATGAACACGAAATGTTAGATGGAAGCCGTAGTATTGTCATAAAAACTCCAATGCGCTAGTTATCTGTCAATTCGAAATTTCACATAAATCTGCTGTCATTTTGATACGTTATAAAAATGTAGTAATATGTATTATGTATTTACAGTTTTTGTATCATCATAACAACCTGAATAAATATTTTTGAAAAAAGAAAAATATGAAAAATATATGCAGCTACAAATTGTTATGTTGTGTTCTTTTTAAGAAATATAAATTATTTATTGCGGCGCGGCGTCTTATACTATGGGAAAAATACATGTAACTTTTTTGAAATTACTTTCTCATTTCATCAATATTTTTTATTTATAGATCACAATATACAAATCCCACGAAAGGGTTAACACAGAAAATTATGCTAGCCTCCCCTACGTTGTCATACTGGCTACGGCCCTGACAATCACCAGCAATTTCCATCAAATTACCGTAACGACCTGCGGGATATTTCAGGCCTGAAACCTAGCATTATCTTTTTATTGCACAAAAAATCTAGAAAATACCTGTATTAAGTACTGCAGCTATCAACAATTATTATTAACATAAAAAACGAATCGTTAAAAACCACACCGCCAGTGATGGATATGCCACGCGAAGCTCCAATTATTGAAGAGACCATTTCGAAAATTAAATACCAGAAACTAAAGGCTCGGAAGAGGATGTAAATAATTTAGAAAATTAGCCTTCGTGCAAGTGACGAGCAAAAGAGCTCGCACATAATATAATTTCGACCGACCAAAGTATAATTAGCTTAGCCGTGAATTAATATCCACATCTCATATTTCCCCTTCGGTATCCATAATTAATGAGCCAAAGACAAACTTCAAATATATAAAACATTGCACGGCGTTCGTCCGGCTTATAAAGCAGGCCGAGGATGTAAACTGCTTGAAATATTACGAGCGCGAATTCTTCTATCCTGGCGCCTGTGGATGTCCATTAATCGCCCTGAAAATATTCTCAAAACACCGGAATCCGAGTTCCATTGATATACGTCCTTCTTGAAGCAAGAAAAGATTAGCGAACATTCCGAGCCTGTAAGTGCGAATAGACGACGTCGTAAAGCACGGAAGACGCGATGTTGCTCCACTTGGCACATGTTAAGAGTGCAGCTAATTTAACTTCGGCTTTTTGGCATAGCGAGCCTGCGGACGCGGCCTTTTTGTACCACTTAACGAAGTTGGACAGAGAAGGCCTCAATGTTCTCGGAATAATTTGAAATGCAAACGTGCGCACGCGGAAGTTCTAAAAGCGCGGCGAAATCCGCGTTTGATGTGAATCGTTATAAATTACGGCATAAATGATCCATTACCATTCGAAAATTGCGGCGTTCGGTTCGCTGTATAAATAATCTTGACGTCGGTTTTCTGGGTCGGAAAAGGGCCATTTCAAAGCCATTACAAAGGACCTGAGGGTTCAGAATGCGTTAATGTAATGTGCAGCTTCCGCTGCACTTATCTACAGCTGTTAATAGCGACCTTGCCAATAAAGGCAATTAGTATCCATGCAACATCATAATCATAACTGATGCATTGTTCCAGATCCACATCTTCATTGAGGGCTATTTAAACTGTCACGAGTTCAAGGTTCTCATCAGTTCGTAGCTCAGTCGCGCATTGAAATTTCCCAACTAGATTCGATAGTCCGCCTTTCAAAATTATTGATAGCTCACAGCGTCAATCAATACGAACTAATCGTCTCAAAGATAACACAGTAGATTTCAGTACCTTATAAACCACTCACCTAAGGCCGGTGACCTTCCAAAATGTACCAAATTATTTCATACTAATTCGAGTTCTTGGTGTAAATTAGCACTGGCACATCTAATAGAAGAACAATCGTCACAAACAAAAATAATGGACCAAAAGTTGTCAGAAACTCATCCGAGCACTACTGAAGCTATCGCAACAGTTTGCCAACCGTGAAATTCTGACAACACAATTTTGGATTGCGGCCAGTAATCCCGCAATGTAAGAGCAACTTTGTGCGTGCAACTTCATGAATGTAATATACCCTACCACGATCTGGATCATTTAATTTTAGGTGTACTACCTACAGTTTCTCTTTGCCAGTAACAAAAATACGAGGAAATTGTGCTAAGAAGTCTATATTTATCTCGAGTTGTGCGATTATAACTTCGTATTGGTAAAGCTAGTACGTTAGAAGCACCATGAAGCATTTAAATAAGTATTGTTGTTCTAATTATGTTTAACAAAGTGTTATTATACAGAGTGTCCCGGAATGTTTTCCTCGTTTGTTTGTTGAATATTTTGAAAAGTGGTGGGAGTAGGCGTGCCAACACACCTTGTGGTTAAAGGCCACGCCTTGGAGATTTAGCTACAATGGATCAGCTCACCGGTGAACAACGTGCCATATGTGTTAGAGTAAACCTTTCCACGGAGTTGCCCAAACTATATTCCAAGGAAAAGTGATCTCTAGCCCCCCCCCCCCCACACTATTTAACTAGCTGCCCAGAAATCCATATTTAACGTCAATGGATTTCTCCCTGTGGGGTTCCCAAATCATCAGAGGTTTACAGTAAAATCCCAAGAAATTTGAACCAATTAAAACAAACAATCCGTGAAGACATTCATAGAATTATACCTTTGATTTGAGATAAGTGCATAGAAAGTAATCCATGGGCCACTTAACGACTTCCATGGAAAGGTTTCGTCTAACACATATAGAACAGGTGAACCGATCCATTGCAGCTAGATTTCCAATGAGTGGCCTTTAACATTTAACCACGAGGTGTGTTGGAGCACCTACTCCCATGACATTTCGAGATATTCAATGAAACAATTACAAAACATTCCGAGACACCCTGTATTACTACTTCCACAGTTAATAGTAACATTTTAAAATGTGTCTCCTACCCTTCAAATAATATTATATTCGATATGCATATAATTAATTTCCACATATGTTTTCTGATTAAGTTATATATTAATTAACGCACTGCTAAAGCCTGTGGTTTGAATCTGACACAATTCGTTAAAAACTCCTAACCACACAAATATTTAACAACTGCTAAATACGTATTTCGACAGCTAAACTGTCATAGTTAGTAGCCTTAGACAGAAACTAACACGACAAAGTTGGCCGAAGATAGGCTCTTTACCAAATCACCAGTGAAAGTCAACGTTACTAATATATTATCTAAATGAAGTGTACATAGATGTTGCAGCCACCAGTAGAATATAAATTACAAGTAGTTTACATAACATTAAAAACAAATATTTCATAAACTATTTCGAGAGCATTTCCTATCAAAGCATACGTTTACATACGCCCTTTTCACAGTCACTCTTGTAGTAAATTACGTCAAATATAAACTTAGGTATAACCAAAT
Source organism: Agriotes lineatus (assembly GCA_940337035.1). Lineage (NCBI taxonomy): Eukaryota > Metazoa > Arthropoda > Insecta > Coleoptera > Elateridae > Agriotes > Agriotes lineatus. The sequence continues at coordinate 62,875,010 of OW679197.1, read as the reverse complement.
CTAAAAATTAAATGTTATTTTTTTCTAATTGCCTTTGCTTATTACTGCTATACTTGGCCATCGCCCTAATTTATGAATTTACCAATTATCTGTTTTAAACGAATCCGTTTCCAAATATAAAAGTTGAAGATGCTAAATCATTAACCAAATTACTGTACGAGGGCAGTTCAATTTCTACTTAATAGATAACTAAATGGTGATTGCATAACAAACAACGATTTAGGCATTATTAAGAGGCGCTCCTCGCCGTAATAACCCATTTAAAAGCAAATTACCTTACCACAGTATCACCTTGATACCTTTTTTATTCTGAATTGCGTTCACAGGGTCTAAAATTAACTACCACTAATTGAATTAAATAACCTCTTCCGGGTTTTTTGTAGCTTTAACTACATGGCTTTAGGAGTTAATAGGTTCAAAAATTCTCCCTAAATTAGTGGTTCGATATATCTCTTAACATGTTTACGCTGGTTTCAGTAATTAAAAATTGAAATATTCAGGATTTTTAATTGTTTAGGCCACAATTACGAAAACTTACGTGTCCTGGTCACTTGATATCGATACTTGGATGACCCATCGTAGCCGTCCAATTCCCCCGATTGACTAATCTTCAATAGTGCAAATCCGTACAGTGCATATTTCAGAAGAAATAAAGTATTGGACCAAAATTACTGTTATACAAACTTAAACCGCCCACCCCCGAAACAGCTCCGACATTTTGTGGTGTGGTTTTGTCTAATATTTAGCCTGCCAGTGGTTAAATACAAAAGAAACATGACAATAACACGGAAACACTACTTAATACAGGCTGAATAGGAATCCAAATGCCCACATGAAAATGTCCTCATGACTGACCAGCCATATAACAATCGTTAGACCCGTGGGCTTAATTAATCCAAATATAGATTCACGTAATTACGTTAGCAACTGTACCAGGCACGCTAAAGGCGTCGTGTTAGATATCAAAATACGCAGCCTTTACTCGGCTGCATCATGCAAATAAAAAAAATCTGGTTGGCCACGGAAAAAACTTAGAACCTGCTCTACTAAAAGAGGAGCCAATTGACCCGCAATCATCGCATCTCTGGTCAATACGATGTTGCCTCTGGGACCGGGGAATTTAAATAGCCCCGACATCGCAAGCAATATTCAGTTGATTACTGCGAACGACCTTCCCTGTTCACCTAGAACCTTGTCAGTCGATCTCTACGGCCGAACCACTTTGTTCACCTAGAGTTTGGCAATCGACCTCTACAACCAAACCTTCCATGTTTTTATAGAGCTGCGACATGCGATCTCTGCGGTCGAGCCACTTGTTCGCCGATAGTACATGGTCATCATCGGCGGTCGGTACTCTGTGGCCGCTTCGATGCTACTGTTTCACCTCCGCAGAGAAACCAGCTGAACCGAAGCCCTTTAGCGTTATTTGTCATATTGTAAATAGTAGTCTAAAAGCCCATATACATCTAAGGAAATAAAACCACACTAAATCACCACTCTAGTGTTCTAATTACCACACAACCCCCAAGAACCTGAGCTAGAGAGCATCTTACATTAAATGACCTCCCAACGCTGGAGCGTAGGTTGTGCTAACCGAAACGAGTGATGCAAAATTTTAGACGAAAATTACGGTACTGTATCCAAGCTCAATAAAACAATTGCTTGTAATTAAACATTTTCCTAGATTACTGATGTGTACGTCATTTTAACTGAATTCGGAATGTATTTCCATATGCATCAACTATACAGGGTGTTTCAAATTAAGTGTGAAACGTTTTAGAAGGTGATTTCTTATCGAAAAGTAAAAAACTAGGTTTTTCATATAAATATTTTCTCTATCTAGGAAATAAACGTCAGACATCAATCACAATGCACGGGAAATAAAAAAAAAACCTAAAAAAGCTGAGTGGCCAGTCAAGAAACAATTTTGTCATATGTATACTATATTCACATATTCTTTACATGAAGGTTGGCCATGAAAGTTTCACTAATTTAGCTATGTAATAGTACATTACGCACGGAGGAGGAAAACGTTTCATTGCAGCCGAGTGCTAAGGTAGATTACAGAAAACTTTCACGGAGGTATGTATACTACTTTCTTCACAACCATTTTATTCTAAACAAGAATTAGTAAATGGATTTGACAGTTCTTCAAAACTGACGTTGTCATGACAACCCACTTTCCGCCCGGTTGGAAAGTATTAAAAGTTGGTAATAGCTCATTTACCAACTTTTTAAGAGTCTGTAATGACCTTATTACATGTGTGGTTGTGAATACAATGACTTGGTTGTATTTAAACGAGGTTCGCAATTGAGGTTATGGTTTCCAAGTACTTTTAGGTTAGAAAACATGGCAACAAAACCTTACAAAAACTTTTTTTATTTTTTCTACTCATGACATTGAAATCAGGCATTTTGACATTGATTCCGATGGTTGAAATCGCAACCACTAGAGATTGAAATGTTTGGACTACCGCGATTTCAAACTGTTTGACATTCAATTGTTGACAAGAGAAATGTCACCTTATGTTTAATTTTTTCTAAAGTGTGTTAATTTGTTAAAATTCGTAGAAAAAGCAGTATATGCAACTCGTGGCTGATAACATTTCAACGTCTCGAGTTACTTTTTTCAAACTCGCTTCGCTAGTCGAAAAATACCACTCCCAATGTTGGAATTTTATTTCAACCACTTGTCCCATAATATACTATTATATATTTCTCCACATGTACTATCAAAATAAGCAGTCCATCTGGCAACAACGTTATATTCTGCCACAGGACAGTATATCTGTTGGAGGATATACGGGTTATAATTTACAACAAGCTAAAAATTACAGTTTTGTTCATGTGCAACTCAACAACAAAAGTTCGTGACCAAACTTCATGCAAAAAAGGGGTGAATAGATATACGTACTGGGTGGCCAATTAAGAAGGGCACTCGGCCCTATCTCAAAAAGTAATTGTCGTAAAGACTTGGGGTACAAAAATTTATGACTAAAGCGGCCAAGAGAAAATGATGGAAATTATTTTTAAGTTTCTAGACTGGCCGCCAGGGGGCGTAATCGCATTCTTGAATTTTAAATCCCGTTTTTTGAGAAATATTCTTATATTATAGATAGCTAAAATAGACACCGTTTTAAAGCTGAGATAAATTTGATTCTTTTTCGTCAAATGCTTTTTGCTCTATCTCTTAAGGGAAAGTGGTGGGGGGTGTCCGAACATTTTCGGAAGGAAATGTCAATAACTTCAAAATGGCTGAACGGATTTTGTCAAACTTGGAGTCGTTGAAAAGGGCTTTTTTTAGGATATCAACACTGTCTTGAGCAGATTGATTTAGATTGCTTGTGTCGCCGCTAGAGGGCGTTTTGCGACAACACTACAAATGAAATGGATTTTCTCAAAAAAATTAAATGCAACGATATCACTTTTATTGCAACAAAATATGGCCAAATAAGGGTCTAACACGCTAGTGAAAACCGCATTTCGATATTTCATTCCTAACCTAAAATATCAGTAAAAGAAATTAAAACTCGAAATAATGTCCCATCTTTGGGAATATTTTTAGTATACCTGCCATTAAATCCTAATTATCGTTCTTTTAGCAAAATATACATAAATTTACTGTTAAAATACCAACATTATATTTAAAATGTCAATAATAATTAATACTCATTCTATATGATTGAATATTGCCCTTCTGTCCACACGCGCCTATCAGGATACTCCATCGCATAGATTCTAACAGAAACAGTTGTGTTTTCATTGTTTTGAAAATAAACACGAAACATATCAAACACTTCTACAGGTGGAAAACGCATTTTTTACAAATAAGGCCACCAAAATACACTATAAATAGCTTAAATTTTAATATGATTGACACTTAAACACCACCATTACAATTTTTGCTATTTTGTTTTCCAAAGCACACTTGGATTTTAAAAATTTCGAATTTCGTGTGGACAGAAGGGCAATATTTAATCATATTGAATGAGTATTAATTATTATTGACATTTTAAAGATAATGTTGGTATTTTAAGGGTAATTTATATATGTATATATTTTGCTAAAAGAACGATAATTAGGATTTAATAATGGCAGGTATGCTGAAAATATTCTCAAATATGCGACATTATTTCGAGTTTTAACTTCTTTTCCTGATATTTTAAGTTAGAAATGAAATATCGAAATGCGGTTTTCACTAACGTATTCGACCCTTATTTGACTATCTTTTGTTGCAATAAAAGTGATATCGTTGCATTTAATTTTTTTGAGAAAATCCATTTCATTTGTAGTGTTGTCGCAAAACGCCCTCTACCGGCGAGACAAGTAATCTAAATCAATCCGCTCAAGACAACGTTGATAGCCTAAGAAAAGCCCTTTTCAACGACTCCAAGTTTGATAAAATCCGTTCAGCCATTTTGAAGTTATTGACATTTATTTACGAAAATGTTCGAACACCCCCCACCACTTTCCCTTAAGAGAGAGCAAAAAGCATTTGACAAAAAAGAATTAAATTTATCTCAGCTTTAAAACGGTGTGCATTTTATCTATCTGTAATATAAGAATATTTCTCAAAAAACGGAATTTAAAATTCAAGAATGCGATTACGCCCCCTGGCGGCCATTCTAGAAACTTAAAAATAATTTCCAGCATTTTTTCTTGGCCGCTTTAGTGATAATTTTTTTTACCTCAAGTCTTTACGACAATTACTTTTCGAGATAGGGCCGAGTGCCCTTCTTAATTGGCCACCCGGTACATGCTGAAAAAGAATATTGCAATTTTACGTACAAAAGTATTTAGTTGTTCAGTTGTCCACCAAATGTTGCATTCCACATTTTCTTCTTATGTAACGTAGTTGTACCCGACAAGATATACAAATTCACAATATACGTATGTCAATATGGTAAAGTGATAACCAACACATATTTGTATCCAATAAAAACGGGGTATGGACCATAATTTCTTAACTATGTATTATAGCTCCAAGAGGAAGGCAGAATATGTACCAACGGCAACGTGCGATAAGGTAACTTTTTTCAGGCTTTGTCGTACATTTGTATCTTAACATAATTGAGAATGTCTAAAATTTATATACTCTGTTACGATCACAGAAAAAATATTGTATGTAAAGCCAGCAAAAAGTGTGTTTATAGCACTTAATATGTTTTCCGACTCGCTTTCGCCTAGTTGGAACATTCATGTCACGTGCCATAAACACGCACTTTTTGCATTTGGTACATAAATAACTCTTCTTCATCAGTTACGAAACTGCCTTCACAACGTATTTGAAAATATGGAAACTAGAATATGGCTTTGTTAAGAAAATTATAGACAAAAATTTTCCTCCCTTGTAAATAAATTAAGTTTTATATCACACTGATACAGTTTGTCTCGGCGATATTTTCCCTGGTTCTCACAAACGGATATGTATGAAGTAACTTTAAAATAGTTTAAAAGATTCATCACAAAGTGCTGTAATAACAGATCACTAACAATAATAAACAGATTCACATACTACTACGTAACTCAAGTCATCGTAAATATTGAGCTGAGAGTTTAAGCTTCTCAGTAGTATTAATTCGATTACTCTCATACTAAATAATAATAGTTTTACCTTAATAGATAATGTATAATACATTCAATTCTGATGTTCTCTTGTACTAACAAAGGGAAACGGATCTAACATAATTTTAAATTATTTCCGTGATTGTTCCATAGGTCAGGGAAAAGATCCTAGGATAAATACCATATGTTCACTATATGACATTTTTATCGTTCTTTACATCTCTCTTAAGCATTCAGACTTGGATATTGCAAAGAATCTACATATTTTTGAAACAATGCATTGGTATGTACTTACATGGATTGATCACTTAAGCTAACTACCCCAGAACATTAATATTTTAGAAATTTAAGATCCTATACTTTGCTTTACCATTACATTCCGGTGCATCCATAATACGTTCCGCAGAAAGCTCTTAAAAATTTCAAACTAAAATTACGGACATTGTTCGTGCGCAAATTTACAGAACTATTAACTTAGCTGACTGTAATCTTCACTGTAAGACAATAGAATCTTTAACATATGGCTTGCTCAATGAATACTTTACTTGAGAACCACCATCTTCCATTCCGAGATTCAGGGCCGAGCCAAGAGTATCTGCCGCCCGGGTGCAAGATATAGTTTGCCGCCCCTATAGCGTATAGCTCCTTAGACGTAAATAGTGTTAATTTTAAAATTCTGCGTTGCCTTGATAACTGTAACTTGTTTTAAAAAATAAAAAAATATAAAGGTTATTATAAACTTTATTATTTGTATAAATTAAAAAATTAAATATTTAAAACAACTAACATAATGCTTTAATAGTTATAAAACAAAGTATTGCTTAAATTATTTATTATTAGTAACTTAGAAGTTATTAACATGAACTAAAAACTACATAAATTCTAAATTTAAATATCAAAAGCGACTTTTCTTGCTTTTTTAATTGCAAATTCTCGTATTAAATCCGTCATATCTAACGCCTGGCAGATCTCTTCCTCGATGCTTATTACAGCCAAATTTGTAAGTCTGTTCTGGCTCATAGTAGATCTCAAATAGTTTTTAATTATTTTTAATTTTGAAAACGATCTCTCACCATGAGCCACAGTGACAGGCATCGTTAAAAAAAATCGTAGGGCTACAGATAAATTCGGGAAAGTGCTAATTAAATCATTAGCCACAAGGTATTCTAAAGTTTCCTTGGCCGAAGTCGTATTGCTTTTATTATAAATGGACAATATTTCAATTTCATTGCACAAATCAATTGCATTAACATCCATTTGTTTTGTAGATGAATCGGTTAATTTAATTTGTAAATCCATACAACATTTCATTAATTCTTCTTTATCTATAGATAAAGAGCCTAAATTATTTAAAAAGCCAAAATAGGAGTTGCACTCGTTTAACTGTTCAAATCTGTCATTTAATTTTGATATTACTATATCAAGAATATAAAAATAAAAATTGACTTTGAAATTCAACTCTGGTGATTCGATTGATTCATCTCTATGTTCATAATAAAAAAAAACCTTTGTTTTTCTCGGTCTAACCAAGCCTACAGCTGGAAAAAACACTTTCGCAGTCTATATCTTCAGCAATTTTTTTTGCCTCATTAAGCATAGCTGTAAAACTACCTTCAGATCGTATTTCAATGAAAAAAATTTGAATTTCTGTCAACATTTTTACAGTTTCTGGTAAAATAATATTAGATTTTTGCATGATTTTGCTTACAGTGTTTATTTTTGATAAAATATTGTACCAAATTACTAGAGAACACACAAATTTATATGATTTTATTTTATTAATTAGTGACTTTGCAAGGTTTTTTGTGTCATTGTCTCTTGATGTATCATTATAAAGGGAAAAGAGAGCATCATAAATTTTTTCTAAATTAAATCTAAGGGTTTTAATGGCATCGATTCTACTCTCCCACCGTGTATCAGATAAAGGTTTTACAGTTATGGTAGGAAGTTCTTTCATGAGAATATGCCAACGGTAGGTGGAGGCTGAAAAAAAAAACATATATTTCTTGAATAATAGCAAAGAAATTTGTTACTTCAAGCGAACTTTTCGCAGCATCATTGACAACTAAATTAAGACTATGAGCTGCACAAGGGACAAAAAAGGCTCTAGGATTTATATCAAGGATTCTTTTTTGCAGCCCATTATGTTTGCCTTTCATGTTGGCACCGTTGTCATATCCCTGCCCTCGCATATCCTTAATATCAATATTTAATTCTTTTAAATAATTCAATAAAAAGGCCGTTAGTCCTTCACCAGTTGTATCTGTAACTGGGCAGAACCCTAAAAAATGCTCTCTAATTTCTATACCCTTTGAAATATCATTAATGAAAACGAACCAGTTATTTGTTCTTCGTGACTCACATCAGGTGTACAATCTAATATAATTGAATAATATTTACACAATTTTAAAGTTTCGATTATATTTTGCTTGACTTTTTCACCTATTAGACAAATTAATTCATTTTGGATTTTATCACCTAAATAATGTGGCATATTATTGGTATCTTTTTGAATTCTGCCAATATGTTCCGCCATTATATTATCGAATTTTGCAATTGATTCAATTAGCTTCAAAAAATTACCATTGCCTTTTTCGAAAAGTTTTTGATTACTTCCTCTAAAAGCTGCATTTTGTCCAGCTAAATACTGTATGACACAAATGATTCTTTCAATAATTGACGTCCATCGTTTTTTTTCCAACTTAATTAAATTTTGGTTGACTGAGTCAACAGTTGTCCCTTTTTCAATCGATTTTTTTAGCTCGACCCATTTCTTAACACTCTCAAAATGCCCCTTACTTTTTTCGTGCCTGTCTAAATTTTGAGATAAGTGTCGCCAGTCAGTATAACCTTTATCGTCGTTAAAAACATTATCAGTAACTTTAAATAATTTGCAACAAAAACAAAATACAGAATTATTTGACTTAGAATAAACTAACCATGTTCTAGGAACTTTTTCATTATTGCTTAATTTTTTGTCATAATAAGTAGTTGAAAAAGATCTGTTTGAATCGTCTAATGGAAATGCAATATTTTTCAATTGTAATGGCCCCAATTCAAGAATAGACATTTTAATGTTATCTGTTAAAACTTGCGGCCAAAGAGCAGGATCTTTCAATATTTCCATCCCAGCGTCCTCAGCAGCAACCTCGGTTGGTGGTGGTGAATCCGGTGTGTCCTGTGCATCCGCCTCGGATTTATTATTTTCTTGCCCTATTTCTGGATTTTCCATATGCGTGTCCTTGTTCGAATCAAGCTGTTCCTCCACTTGCAGGCTTGTTGATGGTTGTTCGGCTGCAGCCGCCGTGGAAACAAAAAAATTTTATAAGGAGCCAGCCAGTCCTTTTTTAATTTCGTCTTTTTCGGACTTTCTTTTTCGATACTGAAAGCCGGCCTGCCATCGGCCATCTGAATTAAGCACAAATAAATTCTAAGGATAGCGAAACAGAAAAATAAGCAGAAAAGTTCAAATGTTTAAAATAATGAAAAATACTTACGTTTTAAAACTTTCAACTTTAAAAAGCACTATATTATTTAGCTCTTGCTTGAAACGTTTAGCCTTTTTATTTCTGCTTAGTTCAGTACAATCTTACTAGCATTCAATCGCAAACTAAACTAACCCCCAATTGCCCTTTTTAAGTTTGTTATCGTATATGCCGGCGGCATGCATGAGCATGAAGCATGTTGCAACAAAGCACAAATACACAATTTACTCATTATTTTTGTGTCTAAAGAGGGCCGCTTAGTCTAGCTGATTTCGCTGATCTATATAGTTTCGTGTTTCATGACGCTGCACCATAGCGACAGAGCGATAACTCGTGTGTCGGTATAATCACCGTGTACAATAGCAAACGGCACCGACGCGACGTGTTTATAATAAAAATAAATTATAAGTAATAAATTATTATTGTATGCTTGCCGCCTTAAAAATGCAACCGTTTCTCTGTATCAAGTTACCTTTATACGAAAAAAAGCCAGACACAAGACTATAACTTGATAAAAAATGTTGCATTTTCTAATGCCGCAAGGCACAAGCATACCTATCTTAAATTTCTTTCATTTTTCATTTTGCCGCCCCAAATAGTTTGCCGCCCGGGTGCTGTGCACGCTTTGCACCCCAGGCACGGCTCGGCTCTGCCGAGATTATCTCTTCGAAGCCTCAGACATAGGAAGTAATACCAACAATGGCAATAAATATTCCCGCAGCGGTTGTGTGTATTTTGTGGTTGACGAATTGATTCGCTCCTGAGCTAAAAGAGCGGCCCAGAGCATTTTTTGTCCATCACGTGCCTTTGACTGCTTGCGGCCGTCCGCTGCCATGACAGCTGTCACCTGTTAATGTCTACGCGGATATACCTGAGCCTGTTTACTGCTGCTGGTGCTATTTATAAGGCCTCTAGTAATATTATACGACCATAGCACTTGCCCACAACAAAATACATATATAGGAATGAATAGCTCAACGGAAGCTCGGCTGCATTTACTATGCAAGCGATGCACCGGCACTGCTCCAACCGTACAAAATAGTTGTTTCGAAATTCTTGAACTTGCAGTACCGCTAATTAAAATACATATAAGCGCAAGTAGTCAGAGCGGTATTATGCAAATTGGAAAAACTAAGATCGACGATCGTTCTTAAACTAATTTAATTAAATGTCGTCGGGAACAGTTAGGAATCTGCAGTGACATTAGCTCGGTGATTAGCAAGCGGTTCGATAGTGTGGCGCCAACTTAAAATGCATCAAGACAGATCTACTTAAAAGGCCAAATCGGCTATAAAATTGTCCTGTAGGTGTAAATTAGTCAAAACCATTAGCAAAGCAAAGTGCTTTTTTTATAAAAAAAATCAAAGTCTATGCGTGCATTTAAGTATTTACGCTTAGCCTAGTCTAAACAATTGAGGATGTTCTTAACGAGATCTATGAGTGAAAGTTACACACTAAAGGAAGTACGCGCTTCTCTGCGCTTGAATGAATAATTAGCTTTAAGCAGGACGTAGCTACTCTGATCCACACGTATTCATAGATTCTACCTCGCTTATGAATTACTTTTGATCAGTCAATGGGCACGGTGAATTGTCTTCACAAATCGTAATTATTACGACAATTTGAAAATATAACAACGAAATTATGCTTCCTCCACATATCTGCTACGATAACCATTCAAAAAAATAGGTACAAATTTAGCAAGTACGGGACCTCGAATTGCAAACAAATTTAAATTAGAAGGGGAGCTTAGAGACATAGAGGCAAAAATCAGACAGCTGGCTACGACCTTAACAGCGCAGAAATTGACGGAGAAATTGAAGACATCGAACACCATTACAAGCTTGTATAATGAGGAAGGTTGCCACGGTTTTGAGAAGTTATAAGATGAAAATGAACAAAAAGAAATAAGTGCATGAAGATAATTTTTTCAGAGTGAATCAGGTTTCCTATCTTGAATGGAGTGGAACAGTAATGACGTCACCTTAGCGCGAATTTTGAAGTGGTGTCATTATCAAAATTGCTACTTTAAAAGTAGCCCTTATCGAGTTAATCATTAATGATTAAGGTATAGAATATCGAAGATCAAGTTTGCAGTTGCATCATAAAATTATAAAAAATATACTTTGAACGAATTTAAAATTAAAGCGGTTTTCCTGACTCAATAATTAGCATAATTTATAAAACAGTCACAACTTACCAATAGCATGCGCGATAAGATCAAAGTAACACTGAAAAGTACTGTCCTACAAAGATTTAAAAAAACGCCAGAGATAACAAAAAAAATAACCCGCAGCTGCATGAAGACCTTCAATGACAGCTGATAGCTGGCGCCCCATTCCCCATTATGCATCGCGTTTCGTAATGCGATTTCATACTTTGATTTCAGTTTTCATCTGATTTTTTTTTAATGTAAACCCTTTAAAACTGTGGAACAAAAACTATGCACTTCCCGTATTTGGGCATGAAGCTTCTTAAATATTTCTTATAACTTGATGAGGCGACGAAAAACTTGATCTTCTATTTTCTACACCTTAATTAGTATATCGATGACTACTTCTAAAGCAGTAATTTTAATAATGACACCACTTTAAAAATTCCCCTCAGAAATACGTCTCACTGTTTGATCCCATTTCTACTTGCCCCCTCCCGCTCTCCCCTATTTAAGAAATCGCACAAATCAAAGTTTCAAACACGAGCTCTCCCGGCTCTCATTGCCTGAACTATATTGCTGGAGATATAATTCCGCGCAAAATTCAAAATAATTCAAGCTTTAGTTTATATTTTTAAGTTATCGGTCGAAATAGCTATTTGTGCAACAAGTGCTAAAAGTGAACTTTTATGCAAGAGACATAAAAATTATGAAACGAAGCCGACGGTCTCGTGCATAAACACTTTTATACCATAAATGTCGATTTAACAAAGATTTGCATTTATGACAGTTATAATTTATGTCATAATAAAGACATAGCCTTGACGCGAGGTGAATGTTTCTGCAGCCAGTAGCTGTCAAAGTCAGTTATCAAAGGTAATTATAAATGTACACATTTTACTTTATTCATTACATAATGCTTTAATTATTTAAAAAACACTACCTCTAACGAAAGCAGTAACTAGAATAACTTTATAACCTCACTTCCAGTTAGAAATTCTAATTCGACACCAGATGTTTACTTTCAGCACATGGGGTACATGTAAATAGCTGATTTCACTTTTAACACGATAATTTATAAAACGTCATTTTTAGTGAAAAAAGCTAGCGCTATAATAATAATAATAATAATGTTTATTGAGCATGATAGTAATTACAAAAAAAGTAAAAAGTACATAGTATAATAAGAACAAGACATAAAAGAGAAAACATCAACCAAGAAAATAATATTACAGGCCCAAAAAGGAAAAGATCGGCAAGGCCGTTTTTCAAGGCCTACTTTTAGTACTGGTCGTAGAAAAAATAATATTTTCATGTTATTCATTTATTTTGGGCTAGATCCTAGAATGAGCCAACGTCAATTAACCTGGTTCGGACACGTAGTGAAAATGAATCAGAACAGAAAGGCTAAAATAATATGGAGGACTGCAGTTGACAAGAAAAAGAAAAGGGACAGACCAAATAGGAGTTGGAATAATGAGGTAACCAAGGAGCTCGAGGAAAGAGGAATACAGTTGAGACAAGCGGAACTATTAGCAAATTATCGTCATGGATGGAGGAACTTCTGTCGCGACACCTGGACACCGTAAGGTAGAAGAGGATGGATTATGTATGTATATCCAACTCTAAATACAAGAGATTCATATTACACTAGTGGAATATGAAATTTCATATTCCACAGGGTATTTTTATAATTAGTGGGCTACATGACATTAACGTCGAGGTTAGCAGGTTAGGTTTTTCGTCAGTTTTGACACAGACTGACGAAAAACCTAACCTGCTAACCTCGAATTTGACATCAGACTTACAGTGTTACCAACTAGATACATAGTTGTAGATAAAATATTGTATTTGACACGCATATAATGGCTGTATTACACTTGGATGATTACAACACTCGCCTTCGGCTCGTGTGTGAACTTCATCCTCGTGTAATATAGCCTACATTATATGCTGCTATTATAACAAACGGGTAGCCCTCTGCAATAAAAAATAAATGTGAAAAATTGAGAAATCATAGTGTGTACGTCTATTTAATTTAAACAAATGTAATAAAAAAATGTGTTCTGAATCACAAAAATACCCCAAATTCAATAATTTATTCATTTATAAACTGCTAATTAACAATCCAAAAGTTTAAATGACAAGATAAATTATATCTGGAATACGTGTAAGCAATGCTGAAAAAGTAGAGACGGTTTGTTACGTCTGTGAAAAATTAAGAGTAATTTTTGGGTTAAAATTTGGATTTCAACTATTTAAGTGATTCTGAACAACTTTTTTGACAACTTTCTCGATAAAACTAGGCCTACTACGATTTTTCAATTTTTCGCATTCATTTTGATCGCAGTTTGGTACTAATTTGCAGTAAATTATTTAAAAATGATGATTCAACCACTAAAGGATAGTATAATTGAACAAAATTTGAAATCAATCAGAAAATATATAATGAAAAAACAAGGATGTGAAATGAAGAAGCGAAACACACTATATGCACTGGTTTGTGCCTGTCCTATCAGATAGAATGCAATAAAAAAATTAATAATCACATTATTTATTGTTACTTTTTATCTGTTTATCGTGAACCACTTTCAAAACAGAAAATAATATAAAAACAGACTGTTTCTAATAACAAATTCCCACTGGAAAACATCAAAATGTTGGTAAAAGAGTTGCTCAATAGACTAAGTCAACTGCGGTGGAGGTGAGTTAATACAAGCATTTCGAGGCTCTATTTTTTGTGGATGATAGATGTTTCAAAATATTGCCGAACCTTCAAGCTCCTTTCTAAAACAATGTAACAAGGTCAGTAGTAATATTTGTACCTTTTATTTTCATCAATAAGTATCGTTCTTACAAAAAAAATCGCTTGAAACCTGTAGTAAGATGGTGCTATCAAATACCTGGGAGTATACCTCGACACCCGCCTAAGCTGGAATTACCATATCAACCAGAAACTTACCCAAAGCTACATCAGACTGAGGCAGCTATATCCACTGCTTAACCGCAAATCTAGTCTCAAAATTGAATGCGCGGTACTACTATACAAAACCTTGCTACGACCTCTTGTATTATAATAATAATAATAATAATAATAATAATATAAGCTTTATTGGGATAATATACAAAAAATATCGTATAAATAAGTAAATAAATGTATAATTATAAGATCCCAATAGGTGGGGTTCTGTATAGAACAGGTTTTCAACCCTACCCAATAATAATATATACCTAATATTTGGCACAGTGAAGAATAACCATAAAATTCATACCGAATAAAACAAAATTATATTTCCAAAAAATTACTTTGACTTAAAACTAATTCTTCTCTAAGTTTATTTTTAAACGTAGTAATTTTATTACACTCCTTAAATAAAATAAACCACTTATTAATGATAATAACGGAATGATACTCGAAACTACTTTTAAATTTGAACGTCGAATGTTTCGGAATACTATAAAGCTCTACCTGCCTTAATTGACGATCATGTATAGATGAACGCCTACAGAGTAAATTAAATAGATAAGGTGGAACATAACGTTTGATAATTTTAAAAAGTAAGCATGCAAATAGTAAACAAAAGCGATATTCCAACTTTAAAATGTTCTGAGCAATGTAGTATGGCGTAATATGCTCACTTTTAATAACATTGTAGGCAAAACGAAAATGTATCACCAGTTTGGTGCAATACGTCGAAAACAAACATACAAAAACTTCAACGCTTTCAAGCAATCTAGGACAATATTGACTGTGTATTTGCAACAATTACAGTTTGAGATGCACGAATGCTTTTTATCTGGATACAATATTAATTTTAAGTGCTGCGTGTGTTGCGACAAAAAATACAGTCAAATAAAACTTCTTGAATTACATTTAAATTTACACGAGTGAATGATACCTTAGCAATGGATGAAGAGTGACTTTGTAATGTACCAAAATTATATTACGATTTTTGAGGGCTTAGAACAACGATTAGGCTTTTTTTAAATATTTTTTGTTCAATATTTCTGGTAATGTTTGTAATTTCCCATAAATCAAAAATGCTGATTACATATTGGACTAGCTAAAATAAATGATGAAATAAATGCATCTGTATTGAAAATATTAGGAAATCCAATAAGGTTTTAAAATTATAACAAAATAGTTTGGAATTATTATAAAATTCCAATAAATCATTCCAAAATGCTTATAATTAATATGAAGATTGACCTGAAGAAAACGTCAGTTTTGAGCGTAAGACTACGACTTGCAGATCGGATAGTTGAAATGAGCTAGTCGAATATGTTTTCAAACAGTTTATTTTATTTGTTATAACCAACACAGGTCTATGATATGACATGTAACTTAGATAATATGTACAAACAACACAAGAAGACATTTTTTAAAAATGTTAGTTTAAATTACCGCCATAAGTTCTTTACATATTTATTTTTGAATAGATCTCATCGAGAGAACTGAAACGACACCACGCATAGTCGTCTTGCACTCACGGTTGCCGAGATAAACTGATTGAAATAAGGCGGCAAACCCAAAAATATAGCATTATTTTCTCGGCATGCGAGCGGCGAGAGGAATGTCGTGCGCACAATGTATTGCTAATACGCCAATTATAATCCACGCTGTTTACGAATATGCTAACACTATTAATGATCGGCACGTATTTTTAATGATATAACAATAGTAATTTATTATACAAGACGATAAAGTTAAATTTTATCCACCAGTGAATCGTTTAACGTCGAGACGAAGTCGAGACGTTAATGATTCAAGAGTGGATAGAAATAACTTTATCGTCGTGTATAATACAATATTTTTTTCTATAGCAAGAACTTTAACCATTTCAAAAGAAAATAATGACAGTCAATCACATTTCAAAATGTCAGTAGCTAGATTGGGTTGCTACGATAATACGAAGCTGTCATATTTAATTTAAACAAAAGTTAGAAAATTAAATTACTTTATCTATCCTTGATGTTAAAGTGCTACTTTATCTACCCTTGCTGTTAAAGTAAAACTTGACCTTTTGTTTTGAGTTGATAAAAGCACACTTTAACATGTGGTATAGAAAAAAATAAATTGTTACCATTTTTTTTTCACAGGCGGTCGGCTGTAGGACGGGGGAAGTAATATAGAATGAACGCGGCAGAAATAGATAAGAATTGAAAATAAAACTAGATTAGATACCATAAGCAATACAACACACAGACAAATGATAAATGTGAAATCAATAAATATTAAAATAGAAGACAAATTAAGTCAGGAAAAAATGATAGCGGACACCAGAATAACTCGGAAGGTGTATAAGCCGATGATTCATAGATACTCAAAAATATATTTTTTGGTTTGTACAATAGCACCTTAGTTATGATTCCAAATATTAACTATTTCAGCTATTCAAGATCATCAAAGAAGCTATTAAAGTTGTAGACGAGGGTGGACTCATATATTCGTAGCCCGACTAACAAAGCAATAATTGTTGCACAATTTAAATTCTAGTAGTGCATCAACCTAACCTTGGTATAAAGGATTGATAAGTTACAAATTTAGCTGACATTAGTAAACAAAGTTGTTGCACGTAAGCGGCGGCTGTTTTATAGAAAAATTGTTTGTTTATTTGTTTTTTAATGGACAAGGTCTAAGCATACAGAGTACCAGAAAGATCCAACCCTAGCAAGGAATCTTTTACATGCTACCAAGGTGGTTTATATTGTTCCAGACCATGACATTGGGCCTATAAAGTGACCTTCGGAATGGCCTACCATAATTTGGCAACATGGCTGCGCCAACTTTTATCAAAAAATTACTAGTTTTGGTCACTAAATGAACAATATGTCAGTGCACTGTCCCCGTCATTGTGATACATGCCAGTTGAAAAAAATAACTGCTATTTACATCGTAGTGCGTCACTTCACCGTAATATTCGATTTAAAAACAATTCCTAATGGGCAGGTGCGTAATTTTCTATTGCTACTAACTTTGACTTACCTAAAACAGTAACTTCTTCAAAATAACTTGCCTAGTGATATTGCAGTCAGAACACGTCTCTTCATCTTATTACTCTTTATATCCTCTCTTTTAAAGTCCTTTTCCCACACAACACTAGCCTTTACAATCCGCCAGTTCTCTAAATGCAAAACTTCTTTCCATTTTTGTGCCACCGTTCCATGAGATAGAAACTTGAACAAGCTTTAATTTGAACACCTCACCGGGACGGGGTCCGGGGGTCGAACGCGCGACCTTAGATCAGTAGTCAGAATGCTTAACCACTGACCTACCAAGGCCGGCGAAAAAAATTGTAAGAATGAATAAATTTGAAGTTCGTACAGTGTTTAGAACAGAACTTTTTTATCGATATACAAAGTTCTTAAAGTATTCTTATCGATAAAAGAATGCTGTCATGTTAAACTTTTGTAAATATTTAATCACTGCACAAACTTCAAATTCATTGGCTTTTGTAGTGCATCTATAAGAGCCGTCTCTCACGTGTTGCAACTTTGTTTACAAATGTCGATAAATTTGTCATTTATCAATCGTTTCCAGCAAGGTTAGGTTAATGCATTACTAGAATTTCAAAATTGTGCAACAACTGCTTGTTAGTCGGACTACGAATATATGATTCCACCATTTCGCCACTTTTAACAGCGATCTGAATTAGAATGTCAATATTACAGGAAAAATGCATTTAGTGGTTTTTGCATAACGTACTCGTACGTTACAAATAACAGCTTTATTTTCTCGGTTACCTTGCAATACCGTTCTATTTTGTTATTCTAGTATCATGTTAAGCTATTTGGCTTATGATTTAATGCTGTAATTGGGTGAAAATATTTGAACATTAACCGACAGCTGATAATTGTTTCTAATATGGACGTAATGAAACATATTTGATGAAAAAACTCTAATTTGAAAGTCACGTCATTCGTCGATACAGTGTGCAGGCAAATGAATTTGATGTTGCCTTATTGTTAGCGTTATTAGAAAGCTGGCACGGTTCTGTGATCTGGAGGATAATCGACAATAATCAATATTTTATTGTTGTATAGACACTAAATATAAACACGTGACTAAAACGAATTCCGTTTTTGTGTAAAAAATTAGCATCTATTGATTTTTTTATTTTTATAGTAACTACGAAATATATCTCTACAGTATAGGTGATTCAAACTGCCCCTTCTTGTCGTTGTTTTTAAAGGATTATATAAAATGATTATAATATTTGTTTACGTAATGAAATACGAAATGCATGAATTTCCAGAAAGCACCCAATTTGTTTGTTTTGTTTGTTCCACAAATTTAAGAAATATTTTGTAATGGTATGAAAATGCAACAAGGATGTGAACTTTAACATGGAAAAGTTCAACTTGAAAATAAATCCCTTCCACACTTAAAAAAATGTGCAAGGAAACAATATTTCAATCGCTGTTTGTATATATTTAAAGATGAAATAAAAGTGACACTAAAATAGACCACGTCTGGTCACCCGGCAGAAATGACACTTTTAACGTTATTTGCATTCTTAACATTTCATCAACAACGCTATAAATGGCCGTAGCGCAAAAAGCGTCAAAAGGATGTTCACCTAAGCAGTCGTCTATTAAGAACGTCTAAATTACTTAATTCCTTCGGGTTTACTACCAATTTAATCCGAAACAGGATATAAAATTGCTAAAAGTCGCGCTCGCGAACTTGTTTGATGGCTGGTTTGAATTTGTAGTTAAACTGGCTTGTTCTGGCCATAAAACAAATTTACTAGTCTTTAAAGTGCGCGCATTAATTTTCTAATTAAATTTTAAGTGCGCTTTAATTTAATTACTGGAAAACCTTATAGCCTTTGCTATAAAAATCAATCTTTAACTTAAACTTGAAGCAAAACTGATTAGTAAAATACAAATTCCAGATTTTAAAAAAGTTCCGTATTATTCCGAAGATTGGAATTCATATCTGAAATTCCATGTCTGGTATTTCAGTTTGAACTTTCTATGTATATTTTTATATGTTAATTAGTATGAGCCTCGTTTAAACCGTTTGATGGTTCAAATTTTGTTTTACGTAATGTTAATATATATATATATGTGAATGCTCATGTGAAAAATTTTCAACTCTAGAATTTCAATTAAAAATCTCCACATGGTGGTCAGAGAAACAACGACTTACCCACGAGGACATGCAGAGGAACAAAAGCATAGATGAGTACCTGTAATAAAACAAAAATTGTATGATTCAAATTATCAAGCAGTAATTAACAGGCGACTGAATAAATTTGCAACAATATAAGGTCACAAAATATTCGTCAATAAACAGATAAGTTAGCAAACGAAAATTCCATTCCTTTTATGGATTATTTTACACGGGCAATAAAACTACAGAATCTATTGGAACGTGTTTTCGTTTTACAACACATTCATGGCACCTTTATGATAGACCAGCATATAAAAGCTTCCCAATTTCTACAATAACCATACATTTTGAAAATTTCATAACGCGCATAGTATATTAATTGCAAACAATTTTCCAGGCTATTATTATAATGGCACCCACTACCTGTGCCTTTCATTATTGAAAGGCATTGGTAGAATCGGCTAATTTATTCAAAATATAACAAACAACTTGTACGGCAGGTTAACATGGGCGGAGTAGATACCTTCCGAGTTGAAGTTCCAAACCGAAAAAATGCCATTACAAGCAATAAAATAACAGTTTATTTTTTCCTAGACAGGAAAGAAATCTCGAATTTCACTTCCAACACCAAGTTAATCATGAGTCTTGGCCATAGCCAAACGACCGTGGGTTGGAATTCCATACAAGAAATCGAGATCAACTTTCGTAGAATATTGTGTTTTACACCCATCGTCTATCGCTTTCTACGTCTACGCCTTGCAACATTTTTAAATTTCAATATTTTCTGATTTTCCCGAAGGCGCATTTATGCACACAACAGGTGCATTTACAAGAAAACGGAAATGCCTTATCTTCCCCTTTCTTGGCGAATCTCGCACACGCG
The DNA here is from genome assembly GCA_940337035.1 of Agriotes lineatus. Classification (NCBI taxonomy): domain Eukaryota; kingdom Metazoa; phylum Arthropoda; class Insecta; order Coleoptera; family Elateridae; genus Agriotes; species Agriotes lineatus. Next base: position 62,854,806 of record OW679197.1, on the reverse strand, counting down.
TATTCCCTATCTAATAATACGGCTCAGGGCCAATGCGCACCTATAATATTAAACGCCTACAGCGTCCTCCTACGCGAAGCCATTACATTTTATACCTGCATTTTTTAATGTGAGCTCAGTTATTGTCTTTATAAGGAATTCTCGTACTCCACTGGGCTGGTTTGTGACTTAATTATAAGCTGTGGTGCGCATGCAAGACGTATCGCTGGCTATGTATATGGCTGATAGCTTGGGGATGAATGCAAATTTGCTTGCGTACGCCGACTCCTTTTTTAAAAATTCGCAGAACCTACTCTGGCCGTGAAGCTATTGCTTTTATAAGCTCCACTCCCACGCCTACTATTTCACAAAAACCTCGACGCTTCCGGTTACACTTAACAAAGTGCATGGTATCTACTTAGTAACATATTTTTACATTTTACAACTTATCTCTATGGACTAGATAAGACTAAATTCAATGTGACTTGTATACGTATACGCTCTTAAAAAGAAATTGCCACTAGCAGTTCTACTTATATAGACCCTCCGGGGAGCCTGAAACCCCCTCGAGGGCGAGTCCCCAGGTAGCGGATCAAGGAACGCCTCCCAGATATGGGTGGTAGGAGAGAAATCAACGGTCCAACACCTCTCTTGCCCTAACGCTATTTACTAATGAAGGATCAAAAGACATAGGGAAAAGCTACCTTTTGAGCTGGAAAGTAGTGTAGAAGATTGGTGGCGGATGAACGATCATACACAGACAACTCACGCGTTAAGACGCCCGGCAAGCGTGGTTTTTTAATGTCAATAACCGCCCCCACCCCCTCCAAAATTAAAATTATATGAAATGTCAAATTCGTAAACAAACATATCCCAAGTGGGTCAGAGTGTTAGTCCGGAATACCACAATGACTCATCAGTCTGCCTCGAGAATTCTGAGGGAGGCACGAAATTGACAAAACCCCAATCTAAACCCAACAAGGTTCGACGCCAGATTTGCACCTACAACATTGGTCGATGTTAAGAGATGATAAACTCCAGAAGCAACAAGAAGAGCTGGGAAAAGATCAAACAAAAAACCGCGTTTAACGTAATAAAATATGTAGGTATATCTAGTAAGGTAGTATACATAACACTATAATTAACGAGTAAATAAACCTGAAAGTTATACAAGTACTTGCACCACCACCAGGACAAGAAGACGAAGAAGTAGATGCATTCCATGATCAAGGAATTGAGGCCTTAAACTAAGATAGCTATAGAAATGACATAGTTGTGGAAAACCTTGACGCGCAACTAGGGAAAAAGAATAAAACAATGAAGACAAGATAGAACCATTCAGTATAGGCAAAAGAAATACTGGGGTTGATATGACGATGAATTTATTAGAACAAAACAACCGTTATGCCACGAACCCGTTTTTTTAAGAAACAGAAGAAAAGGAATTGACTTGGATATCCCCCAACAGAATGCACTAAAACCTGATTGACTGCATTCTTTTGGCTCATAAAAGAATTCTAACGAACGTTTCAGTACTTAACACGTTCTCCACTGAAAGTAATCATCGCCTGGTTAGAAGCAATATTGAAATTAACCACAAGTTAGCAAGAACCAGAATGATATCAACAAACACACTCAGAGGCTGAGCGACACTAACAAATTTGAAGAAAAAGTAGATGTATACCAAAGTAATGTTTCCACTAAGCTACAGCATATAAGCGGACAAAACAATAAATGAAATCAACAACATAATCACGACTTCATTGAAGCAGCTAGCGAGATGGCAAAAAAAAGAAAAACCAAAAACAATTGAATACGTGAAAACAACAAAAAACTATTTAAAAAGATACGAAGAATGGTAGGATCAAATAAACTTAGTACTGTAGAATTTGCAGAGATAAATACACTAATTAAGAAAAGAGTAAATGTTTGCGTAACCAAAGCGGACGTCCGCGGATTGTTGCATCAGATAAATAAGGGGCAGAAATAAGGGATAGACGTAGGATACTTTCTACTACAGAAGAATACTACAAAAACCTACACTCTGCTAGAGATGGCTCTACAAAAACAACGAAAAACAAACTAAGACTGTTTAAGAGCAGGGACAAGAAATTACTACAAAACCATACGCCATGAACTCTCCTGTCACGATTATACCAACTTTTGAAAAATTTATTGCTAACAGAATCAGCAAGAAACTGGAATACTACCAACCGATTGAACAGGTAGAAATATTCCACTTGTGGTCATCTTCTAACAATCAGAACCTTGATAGAAAAAGTCAACAAATACAAAATGTCTCTGTATTTGCTATTTGTTGCCTACGAGAAGGCGTTCGATTGGATTGAACACTGGACGATTAAGAGAAGCTTGCAAAATAGCAGAGTTGATTCTCGATATATACAACTATTACGAAACATCAACGAAAAGGCAGCTACCACAATCGAACTACAAGAAGAAACAAACCCAATCCCAATTAAACGCGAGTTAGAGGCAAGGAGATACAAGCCCGAAACTCTCTTTTTGACAGCTTTGGAGGACGTATTTAAAAGAATGAGATTGGCGAAAGGCTCAACCAATTGACATTTGCGGAAGATATGGTTCTAATATCTGACAACTTTGAAAATACAATAGAAATGTTCACCGGCCTTGCAAATGAGTAAAAGATGGATTGATCCAAATCTAAAATCATGATTAATGCAGCCGAACCTGATCATATAGTGGGTGGTGACTACAATTTGGAAAGAGTCGATGAATATATTATATCTAGGACACGAACTACATTCGGAAAAGAAAATCAAACGGCTGAAATCAACAGAAAAGTACGTTTGGGGTGGGCAGCTTCGGACATTCACTGTACTAAAAACCAGAATATACCACTTCCTTTATCAAATCGAATATTCGTCCAGTGTGTCCTGCCGGTGCTCACCTATGAAGACACAAAGATGAACAGCAAGAATAATGCTAAATAGAAGGCGAAAAAAGTGGAAAAGAAAAGAATGGATCCGTTGGAAAGCAACGTCAAAGACGCCATTGAACATATAGCCTCACTCAAATGGAGATTCTGTGAACCCATGATGGAAGAGAACGACAATCGATGGAACAAAAAAAAAACAAACATGGAGACCGTCGGCACACAAACAAAACAGAGGCAAACCAAAACTTAGAAGTGACATTAAAAGAACTACGGGACTGGTATGGGGAAGCAGGGGGCCAAAATCGAGAAAAGTGGAAAGAAATGGAAGATGCCTTTGTCCATGGATGAACGAATGATGGAGGAGAAGGGAAGAGGCCAAGACAAGTCTTCATCATACACCAGCAATGTATTGTTGCTTAACAACATAATTCACGAACCCAGAATGTGCAACTTGTCTTGGTGTCTTGAAAAAAAAAAATTAAGACTAAGATAAAAATAGGTTACATCTTCATCTAGATTTCCTGATCTTAAGATCATATTATGTTTTCGACATAAGAAGTCGAATCTTTACAATAATGAGCAGTTAGTTTGAACCATGTTCAATGTGCGACTTGTCTTAGCATTGGTATAACGAGAAGTGTCAAGATTGATCTTGCCTGTTACACCAAGATCATAAATATGCCAAACCTACATTTATTGATTCTTTTAGCGGAACTACGACAAGGTGGAGCATGTTTTAGTCTTGATTTTAAAGAAAATTGTCAGTATTGGGGGTGGTTGTCTACATCAAGACAAGAGTAGGCTAAAGTTTGATCTTTGCATACCAGAAGCCCAATGATCAGTATTAGAAACCTCAGTCTTCCAACGAATATGCTCAAAGTTGATCTACCGCGATTTAAGAATTAAATTGAATAGTATATTTTGAAGTTAGTTTATACAAGATTTTCTATCCTTTTAATAGTCATCTTAGGCTACCTAGTCTATTGTTTCGTATATTGAGAGTACATTTTATATACTGAATTCCTCATTCCTGCGATGCTTTAATTTTAAATCTTTCTTGCTTAAAAATAGTTCGCTTGTAAGAATCTAACTTATTCGCTATAGTTTCAAGTAATCGAGGTTTGAAACCTCTTCTTGATCGAATAATTGATGGCACAAACTATCGTCTTTACGTACAATAAGTTGAAGCAAAAAGTTGTTTTTTGGTTTAAAAAATTACTTCCACCATCAAATATGCAACTCGAAAAATATAGTAATTGGCGAATTGGAATTTTCGAGAATATGTCAGTCCTGCAACGAAATTCGGCAAAGATGCTGTGCCTCGTTCTAGCTTGTTTAGGTTACTTGCAGCCTTTTTAATCGTTTTTTCTTACTTGAACTATTGACGTTGTGTTCACGGTCGGCGTTGTGTCCAGTTGGCGTTGTCCTATGCACTAGGCACTTCGCATATGGCTAGGCAAATGATTATTGACATGGCGGACTAAAAATTGAAGATAGAAGACAGTATGATAAATTCATATGTGAAAAACTGGAAGATGTTAATACAGAGAAACCTGTAAAGGCAATGTGGAACAATATAAAAAAGGCTATTTTATAATTTTCTCAAAGACTATAGAGGCAAGGATTAAACAGCCTAATAAGAAATGGTTTGAAGAATAATGAGGAAAATAAATTGAGATAAAAAGATAAAAAGTACGAATTAAAATGCTACAGACAAGAACAAGATACATATAATGTAATGACTATATCCAAGAAAGAAGAAACGTGAACAAGATTTCTTATTTAAACATATAAAGGAGATCGAAATTTACATATATGGAACGATACAAGAAATATATGTATAACAGTGCACGAAACTAAAGGCGGATTCCAACGGAAAGTAACTTTTTCACAAATAAAAAAGGGACACCGAGTATGCGAGCAAAATGAAATAATCGTTGTATGAGTGCAAAATTGTCAGAAGCTGTTTGAAGAAGCTGATGAAGTCGAACTAAATATGGATGGGGAATATAGTAATCAAGATGAAGAAGCAAACGACAGTAATGCTGGATAAAATCAAGAATAAATAATGAATAACATCAATATTGAGCTACCTTCCGTAGCAGAAGTTCCCGTACCCTGTTAAAAAACTGACACATAAAAAGCCTCGGAAGTTGATGGAATTCCGGCAAAATTAATACAAGCCGGAAAAAGGATCTATTGGAGGCTATACATAAATTGTTCGTTATGATAGGGAGAACGAAAACGCTTGCCAGAGAGTAGAAAACCGACGTTGTATGCCCTATATTTAAAGTGTGATAGGCTGAAATGTTCTTATAGAGGAATAAGCTTGCTTGTAATAAGCATTAACTCCCATGGCTGAAACAATCATAAGGGACTCTCAGACTAGCTTTAGGAGTAATAAATCTACCATTGACCAGATCTTCATAGTACGACAAATCCTAGAGAAGTGCTGAGAATTCACTGTTTTGTCGTCACTATTATTTAACCTTGTTTCGGAAAGAGCCATACGAGGAATTGCATTAAATAATTCTGGAGATACAACCGCTAACTTCAACTGCTGGCGTCTGCTGATGATGTACTAATTGAAAGAATCAGAGCAGAGTTAGAAGAAGCCCTTGTACAATTAAATGATAGTGGAGAACCCCTGGACCTACAAATAAGCTAAAAGTAAATACATGGTAACAGGACGTAGAATACCACAATAGAAAGCAGCATATATCCAGATTGGAAGTCAACGCTTTGAAAGTGTGAATGACAAGTGTGAATGACTTTAAATACCTAGGATCCACCATAAACCAAAATATTAAAATCGACAATGAAATAAATTCCCGAATATCCTTTATCTAATAGACGTGTCTGTCTGGGACGCTGTTTTATCCGGGACGCTGTTTCAGCAGCCAAACCGTAAGATATAGAGAAAAAAGTTATTAAAGTTATATGTTTGGAATGGTCATGTCAGGTCAGGAACCGAATTTCAGTCACGTGAAACTTCCGGTTTTCGAGAAATCACGTGATTTCCGGCCGTCCGGGACGCTGGTCCGTCCGGGACGCTGTTTCAGCAGCCAAACTGTAAGAGATAGAGAAAAAAGTTATGAAAGTTATATGTTTGAAATGGTCATGTCAGATCAGGAACCGAATTTCAGACACGTGACACTTCCGGTTTTCTAGAAATCACGTGATTTCCGGCCGTCCGGGACGCTGGTCCGTCCGGGACGCTGTTTCAGCAGCCAAACCGTAAGAGATAGAGACAAAAGTTATTAAAGTTATATGTTTGAAATGGTCATGTCAGGTCAGGAACCGAATTTCAGTCACGTGACACTTCCGGTTTTCTAGAAATCACGTGATTTCCGGCCGTCCGGGACGCTGGTCCGTCCGGGACGCTGTTTCAGCAGCCAAACCGTAAGAGATAGAGAAAAATGTTATTAAAGTTATATGTTTGAAATGGTCATGTCAGATCAGGAACCGAATTTCAGACACGTGACACTTCCGGTTTTCTAGAAATCACGTGATTTCCGGCCGTCCGGGACGCTGGTCCGTCCGGGACGCTGGTCCGTCCGGGACGCTGGTCCGTCCGGGACGCTGTTTCAGCAGCCAAACCGTAAGAGATAGAGAAAAAAGTTATTAAAGTTATATGTTTGAAATGGTCATGTCAGGTCAGGAACCGAATTTCAGTCACGTGACACTTCCGGTTTTCTAGAAATCACGTGATTTCCGGCCGTCCGGGACGCTGGTCCGTCCGGGACGCTGTTTCAGCATCCAAACCGTAAGAGATAGAGAAAAATGTTATTAAAGTTATATGTTTGGAATGGTCATCTCAGGTCAGGAACCGAATTTCAATCACTTGACACTTCCAGTTTTCGAGAAATCGGTCTTTTTTGTTTTATTAAATGAGACATTTGTCTCACTGGTTGCTAGTTAGTAGAGAATAGAGCATATTTGGCGCTGGAGAAACTCTTGGAGTCTAAACTCCTGAAAACGGGTTGTAAAGGAAGACTATACATGACAGTGATACGCCTGGTAGTGAGTTACGATTATAAAATCTGGACCCTCAATTAACTACACCAAGAGTTGCTAAACAAATTCGAGAGAAAGAATATACGGGACTAAATATGATAAAAACTTAGAACGATGGAAACAACTAATGAACCATGAATTTAGAGAAATCCAAGAAGAACCAGAACTGTGAACGTGGATAAAAGCTCAGAGTTTAAGATGCCTAAGGCATATATGGAGAATGCCAAAAGAAAGAGTGATACGGAGGGTAATAATTCAAACACCAGAAGGCCGAAGGACGAGAAAAAGGCTGAGGGGGCGATTGATGGAGAACGTCAGAGATGACTTAAAAACCTTGCAGGTGGTAATTTCAATTCTCCCAACTGGGGGCGGACTAGCGACCTTGCGTCCCTCTTCAGCTAACAACGGGAATTAGAGGTTGGGCAAGAGAAAGGAGGAGTGGAGAATAGAAGAAAGGCCAGGAAAGATGAAAATCAGAGCGCGGTCCTTGCAAGTGCAAAACTGGACCGATTTAACCCAAAACCGAGACGAATCAAGGGGTGTCGTGGAAAGGTCAAGGCTCACAATGCAATAGTAGATCGACCGAAATGATCATTTTCTCTATGCCTTTATGACCAGCAGTCTTGGTATTCAAGCTTTGCTCTTGTAATGTATAGCATTGGTCTTGATTTTGAAAGGACTAGATCTTGGCATTGGTCTCGTCTTGAAGATCAAAACGGAAGCTCAGGACTGGTGTTTTATATAATGAACTTACTCCTCTACTCGTATACATGCACATCACTCACCTGTGATTTTCCTAACTTGCAGCTTCTAAATAAAGTTATCTACGTAATAATAACCACACATTTGCAACTTTCTGTTAAATTGGAAACATAACACTAGAAACGCAATAACGGGCTGTTGTAATCAATCTACCAATACACGACTGCTATTAAAACGAACAATTTTCTGGTTTGCAAATTAATTTAATTAAATTTAGCAATAACTGATCGAGTTGTCGAGGTCGTAACGAACTGTTATCTAGGAATGTGCCCGTTACAATTTGGTCTTGATAACGAAAAATATGCGATGGGGGCATAGGGTAGTTTACAGTCATCTTACACACAAAACAATGATATTAACATTCCTATTTAAGCAAAAAATTGAGATTTATCTTAGCAGGAAAGAGGAAGTAACAGCTGCTCAGCAAAATCTTTCTTGAAAGAGCAACCTTTATAAGAACTAAACTTACATAAAAATGATTCATAATTTCACTGCTGATCACGTAACGTTAACTCCTTCATCTTTGTAACATTAAGCCATTTCCAACTGCTTAGAGAGCCTGTACGGCGCAGGTCAAACTTACGTCCAGACTTTATGCTTTGTTTCTGTTTTTTAATGAGCGAAGGTCGCAAATTTGGAACAGACCACAAAAATGTCATTTGGCATTTTATACCTGGCTAGATTGCTGTGTTCATAGGAGTTGCTAGCGTGCAATGAGCGGCGAACTATTCAGAAACCGACTTGTCATCAGCCAGCTGTTATAACCACAAGAACTATTATGATGAAAAACTTGAAATTTCAAATAATAGCAACATTACATTATATAGAATTTTTCTAATCAAACAAGTCACGTTCTATAATATTCTCGAATATGAGTAAAGATTAATTAACATTGCAAATTTCAATATATAGTTTATGTAATTGGTTTAAGTAATTTACCTATAATTTTACTTGGAAACGATTGAGGAAATTGGCAACCTGTCAATTAACAATCCCACATTGTGCATTTTTCTAGAATTTTACCATTTTTCCAAAAAGGAATTAAAAGTTACTGTACAGTAACACCTACTTACGCAAATGCGAATATAAAAACAAAATTAATATTTCTAAAATTAGCTTGCTTATCAGTTTTTATAATTTTATTTTTCGATTGTAGTGTTCTAACGTAATAGTACAAATAATATTCTAAAGCCTTGCGTTATATATATCACAGCGTCAATAATCTGTGTGATTATGTTAATCCAACTTCAGAAACTCGTTCGAATCAGAATATAGAAATTAAGCAAACATGTAATCAGCTTTATCAAAAAATATAAGCATAATACACATTCCATTAAATTTAAGCCACTTTGCCTGCAATAAAATTAATAAAAACTTGAAATAAGTTATTTTAATTGAAAAGATTATATAAAAATATTTAATTAATAATTAATTTGAGAATTATAGCGATAATCAATTATCGGGGAAGTGAACAAGCAATCATTATGTTTTCACAGACGCGTGCTAATTATGGCATTTAAAAATTCGATATAAATTAAAACCAACAAGATTTTTATGAACTGGAACACCATGTTACGATTTATTATAATCATCGCCACGATGATGGTTCGAAAAGGTATCGACCTGCCTTAATATATCACTCCTACATGCAGCGCACCTAGATAGCTCCGTCCTTATCTAGAGCATTGTTCGATAACGCGCCTCTTCCTCCGATACGAGACATTTGAAAATATGCTCTTACCTGTATAGGAAAGCAGTAAATTTCTGGGTGTCGAAACCTGGCGCCGACTTTCGAATATATTACGCTCGACCAAAATTTAATATGGAAATGCTAGAGAAAAAAGGCCATTCCGCCGCCTCAGAATTCACAGGCTAATTTATTCCTATCCTTCTTCAATGTCCAACGTGAGCTCTAAACAACTCGGAAGCGGCTCTAATTGTATTTTGACACGAACGTTTTCCGCGGCTTGAAGTACTCGACTGCTTGGGTTCGATTAAAAAGCTGGTAATTGAAAAATCACTGGTCGTACAGGCACTTGCACAACTAATTTACGCACTAAAAACATATAAGTGGTGTGTAATTGTGCGATATTTTGCGTGTCGCTTTACGACCTGAAATAATGAAATCCTGATTAAAATCGTATTAACCGTGGCACATGCAACATTGCATCCAAATAAGGACGGATGCTGCAGCTAATCACGTCATTAGCATGCACTCTTATCGAACCTTATTTAGAAGCTGCAATAAACAAGTTATTAATTTAAATTATACCAGTAAATATTGTTTCCATAACTATAAACTGTTTTGTATCAGAGAAAAGTTATTTGCGATGTAGGGCACAGTAGTATTAAACATTACTTGCAGTATCTGAAATTGGAATTCACCACTTATCGTTTTTAACCTATGCCTACTTAAATAAAATTGAATTTACTTAGTCGATTTTCTTAAATGAAAACACAATATTATTTATCTACTTTGATGTCACAACATAGTTATTATAACACCGAAAACAGAGCTACAATGGAGTCCATTATAACACTGTTTTTGCATTGTTATTTTCATACGAAGAACATCGAAACAACCTACCTTATTTCACACAACTGACATATTGTCACATTTATGAAATGTCAAAATTCAAAGTTTTTGATTATTTTTTTATGCAAAATAGATAAAATAGTATATTACACTTGTTAGTGTATTATACTCGTTTATTAAGAGGCATTGTAGCACTTGTTCCATTGGAGCACTCTTCGCTACGCTCGTCGTGCCCCTATTTCACTCGTGCTACAATAGGCCCTCTTATTAAACTAGTATAATGATATACTATTATTCGATTATACATTTAAATGTTTCAAGGTATTATAAGACAGTAAAACTTCCATTACCCTAACTGAAAATTTATGAGTCACTGTATATTTAATATAATTGTATCCAGTCATTAATGTCTGTTTAAAAACCAAATTAGGTATAATAGCCATATCTAAACAGTAGTTCAAGTGTGTATATAGTTAGAAATTATATCAAGCATTATGAATGAGTAAAACCAGTTAAACCAATTTTGTTTTGAGAATCGTTTTATAGTTAATTGTCCAGCAGAAAAGGCCGCGTTCGTAATTCTAAAAACACCATTGTCTGGATGACAATAAAGCGCTGTTCCAGTTCGTTAAAAACGTGTTTATTTTATTTTATATCGATTTTTTAATGTCATAATTGGCAACTGGAAAAACACAATTCATTGTTCGCTCAGAGATAATTAGTTATCGGAGTAATTTCAATTTTAATTTTAATTGAGCTTTTGTTGAAAGCTTTAATTAGATTTTATTTTTAAATATTCAATCATGCAGCTCCAAAATTTATTTAAAAGATCCTTTTAATAACACGCTGTAACTAGCCATGCTGTAAACGTCGCATGAAAAATTAATATTATTAAAATCAATATTTTTGCAAAATAAATGCATTTATTTATATTAGCACCGCTTGCGTTAACAAGGTGAACGTATCCCAAATGTCTAAGTTCTAGACCAAGAACCACGCATACATCATGTTACTTATAATGGGTGGGTAGTTAGGTACTATTAAGATGAAACTATATTAATGATATTTGATTGTTCTATCTTATAATGCTAATATCACATCTGAATTACTTTTACAAATTCGCCTACGTTCTTCTCTATTCATTAAAATTGGAGATATAGATATATGTATATGTATATATATATAGATATGAGAACCCAACCCAATTAAATTTATTTATCTACTCCTACTGCACAATGGCCATGAATTATGATTCATAATTCACGGTTTGCAGCCAATCATAAAATTCTATTTTCATTATTCAATAGTTTGCAAATTGCAACCAATCAGAAAATTCTATTTTCATTATTCAATAGGTTGTAGCCAATCACAAAATTTATTCTTACTATTAAATGACTTTTGACGTTAACAGCTGTCACAAATGTCATAATTCTTAAATATGAACACAAGGCTCCTATTGCATAGGAGTAGATAAAATATCGTATTATATTCGCGATTATGGCCATTATTCACTCAGATGACTTGCGCCACAAACCGAAGGCGCGTGGCGCAAATGTCATCTTCGTGAATAATGGCTGTCATAATCGCTCATATAATAATATACTATTACGTACATTTCTAAGATATACAGGGTGTTTAAAAAATACGTTCGGACATTTTACCCACTTATAGATCTCATCAATACAAACAAAAAACTCCTAATAAATATGGGTCCCGAAATGCTTTGTTTCTGAGATACTACAGTGTTAAAGTTTTCACCAAAAAATCCCGGCCACCCCTGGAATAAATAATTTAAATCGCAGGGTGCCAAAAGATGATAATTAATACCACCAGTAACCTTCAAAGTTTCACTAAAATCGGCTAAGAAGTTTTGAGATATTGAAGCATTTTAGTTTTTGCCTTAACAGGTTCAGAGACATTCAAAAATATGGACTGTCATTTTTTTCTTGAAAGCACGATCCGAAAAATCTCAAACGACAAAAAAGTTGCATTTTTAGTTGCTTTATTAAAAAAATATATAAAAATTGCAAAAAATCTCATGGGCGTTATTTTTTTGTGAAAAAGCCTAATCGATATGACCCGTGGGCACGCCCCTGGAATTACTACACCAACTGTAATAAATCCAAAAGATACCGTATAAAATTATAACCAAACTGTAAAAATTTCATTAAAATCGCTCAAAGCGTTTTTAGATAACATAAAAAACGGATTTTAAAAAAACTTTTAACACCCATATTTATTAGGACATTTTTGTATGTATTGACGAGATCTATAAGTGGGTTAAATATCCGAACGTATTGTTTAAACACCTGTATAATTAATAAAATTTAACTAATTCTTAGTCTTACAATTTACAAGTTTTATACAATCCGAAATTAAAATTTAAAAAAACGTATTGATGAAAACATAAAACGCCTGATTTATCGCCACGTTCACAGATAAAAGTATTGATTCATGTGGGTATCGGATTTTTGTCGATAAGTTACCCAATACAACAAAGGACTGCTTATTAGGCCACGAGATATGTATTTTCCAATATTAATTTAATGCGCAATTTCAAAAATAATTGGCGATTTAATTAATATAACGATTTGTCCAAAAACCATCCGTTATTATCATACATAAAAACATGCAAAACAATTTGAACAAATTACATAAATAATAAGTTACATATACCCAACCCAAAGTACCACTAATTTGCGATAATATTAAGTTTTAAGCGCATTTTATTCACTAAAAATTATTTTTTTAAATAGCAAAAATTTTTTTTTAATAGCAGAATGCAACGAAATTGATAATGTCGACATGGTCTATTGGTTGTGTACATTATTTATGATCTAATTTGTGGTTTTAACCGTACGCTTTATTTAAAATTTGGTTACGGTTCGGTGTACCTAAAAGGCGACGTAAAGATGTTAAAATTACCAGAAGTAGAATTTGTCGATGTTAGACTGAGATGCCCGAATTCCTTCAATTCCCGAAACGAAATGCGCAAACCGGGAACTGCGCAAAACCTAAATTCGCCCAATTGCCGAATTAATTTGCTCAATTGCAGCATTGGCCATATTCATTTCGACAATTGAACAAATTCGGCATCTGTGTATATTCTTGGCCGCATTACGCGTCAAGTAGTACGATAAATTAACTTATTATACCAAAGCAAAGTTCGAGTCATACGTGGGAATAAAATGTCATTTAATTATAAAATTCCATCAAGATTTGGTAGTCTTAAAGGGTTTATGTAATATTTTCCCAGGCCAACTTAAAGCCTACATATAAAGTACATATAACAAAAAATCTATACTAGCCTAAGACGCTCAAAAGTATTCCCGTTTTTTAATAAATTTACCTCCATCCGAAAGTAACATTTTCTGTCGCTGAAAACCGGAAAACCGGAAAATATCGAAAGTGCGTTTTTCTATATACTGTACGACTATCTATTTGCAGTCATACTTTTATGATTCTGTGCTTAATGGTTTGAAGGGTTTTCCCCATCATGTCATAATCCAAAACAACGTTTGTCTGGTCAGCTAGTATTTAAATATTTTTGAATGCAGATGAATACAAGACATAATCTTATTGTAAAATGTTGAGTGTCAAAAAATCATATTTATAACTCTAGAGTGAAGTGGCATTCCCTCCCTTGAGGGAATGATGCAATTTCGCCCCTAGTAATACAAATAGCTAGTATTGCTAGTGTTAAACATTCCTTAAGACTTTTGGGAATAGTTCTATATTTTGACCTATACAAGATGGTCTACTAGCTCCATGATAAATTTTGCCTAACCAAAAGGGTTGCTTAAATAGTAAATCTAAAAATGTATGAAAAGCATTTACGATTGAAGACTGTTGACACAAACATAGTCCTACTTATTTGAAAAAAAATTATTAAACACTGATATTTGTAATATAACACCATCTAACATTTCAGAAAATTAGCACCACGGTGCACCCAAGCATTATTTATTTATTTATTTATTTATTTAGTACTCAGCCAACAGCCGTTCGGCCAATTATAGGCGTCCCTGTACATTTTATGGGGACTTCCAACCCCACTAACGACTGTCATGCTGTTATTATGTCATCCGGGACCAACTATTTGCATGGCAGCCGTACCACGAGGCGCCGAGAGATGCAGCCGTGGAACTCCCATCCTAGTTCTGAACAGAAAGAGCGTGGACGCTTGTACAAGCTACACCACCCGGGACCATCATGGAAGACAAATGAGTAGTAATTCGTTAAATGAACATATCGAGACAGATGGATTGGTAATGGACATCCATCACGACGCCTAAATCTATTGGATTTAGTTGTATATGTGGGTATATAAAAAAAATAACTTGGATGCCAGGCTAAAATTACTACCGTAAAACGGGGCAACTTCGTCATCGCGGGCAACTTCGTCAGTTAGGCAGCCGATGTACCATTATGTAAGCATAACCTCAAAATCTACAGTTATCGTTTCGGTTCCGTTGTGTTTACGTCGAAAGTATATCTATTCCTTTAATAATGCCAAAGAATAACAGAAAAGTGTTGTAAGGTAGGAGTTACCAGCGTTATGACCCCCAGTTAGTTGAAGACGCACTGAAGGATATTGAAAATGAGCTCTCGGTGTCTGCTGCCAGCAAAAAACATTGAATACCGCAAACAACGCTTCAAGACAAGAGGCATGGCAGACACATTAAATCAGTAGGCTACCCAAAAGTCTTAACGACCTTGGAGGAGTCGGAAATTGTTGGTGCCATAAATCAACTTTCAGTTTGGTCTTATCCATTAACAAAGTTAGAAATAAGACTGATTATCAAAGGCTATCTCGATAAAAAAGAACGTAAAGCAGTCATTTTTCGAGACAACTTTCCTGGTGAAGACTTCATGGTGGGTTTCATGGAGAGAAACAATTTAACCCAAAGTCTTAATATAACCTTAAATTTGTTTTTAAATGATGCAATTATTTATGTACCATAATAAAGTTACCAAAATTAGTTATCTACCATGACAAAGTTGTCCCTAGAAACGTACAACTTCGTTTATAGACGAATTTGTGTTAGGTGACGAAGTTGTCCAAAAATCGGTACAACTTCGTCAGGAATTGTTTAGCGATTTTTCGGACGTATAAACGTTATTTATAAAAACCAAAGGACGGATAATAATTGTCCGTCTCTAACTGGTAGGTATCATTTCATTTTGTTATTCTAAAAAAATCCTATATGGTTACAGCGCGGAAAATGTACAAAAACCCTGACGAAGTTGCCCCGTTTTACGGTACTCGTTACTCATCAATCCTTCAACTACATAAGAAATAACCACAACATGATACTACGTAACAAAACATCTGCTTCCTCATTGCCTTCACGCCAATTTTGAAAATGTTAAGCATTCGTTCTAACTTTTACATTTAATTAGTAATTAAGTTGTGATACATTTCCAACGTTTTATAGCTGCTCAACTAAGATGAATCGGACCTATGTTCATATCAGTGGCGGCTCGTGAAGATGTTTTATGCTAGGCTAGGACCAACCGAATGAAAAATGCATTTTTCTACGACTGCTCTGAAAATAGCCAAATCAACACTCCTAACTAACTCTGAAAATCTTACATTTCAAACAGCGTGCGACATCGATGTCGTGGTACGAATGAAATTTCCAGCGCCGCATTTCTTCGGCTGCAGTCGATAAAGTAACCCTACGTGCAAAAGTTGTAAGCATTGAAATCAGTAACTCGAGACGCGCTATCACAGTCGCACTCAGACAACTTGTGCCAAAGGTGATGTGGCCCCAAACAGTGTTGATGCGGACGATTTTTCAAATGTACTTACGAGACGCAGGAACATGTACTAAATTGTACTAAAATCAATATTTCCCCAACAGTGGTAATTAAAAATCCTGCCTTTTTTAAAACGGAGGCCCAATATTAGGTACTGTTTCCGCTATCAAAAAATTTAAAAATTCATATGAACCATTTATCTTCACTTTTCATACATAAATTATAGCAAGAAACTAACAAAATATAATACTATTTTATTCCAAAAAAATTTCAACATTTTAAGTTTGTCGTTTTATATTTCATATAAGCTTCTAACATATTATTTTTAAAAAATGTTGCAAAAAAAAGTATCTAGGGGGTTTTTGAGGATGCTAAAAAAGATTTTGAAATCAAATTCAGCTTACCTTGAACGTTAGGGCACGTTTCCAAAAATGCACATTTTTAATCAATCGTAGTAGGCGGGTATGCAAGGATGGTCCACTTGGAAGTGTGTATAAGCCATCACAATTTAAAATCATTATGATTATGATTAAAAATAGAAAAAAATATGTAGGTGTCTGCATTTCAAGTGAAACATACTGTGCATGTGAATTTAAATAAAATCCCTTCAGTGAAATACCATTTCAGGGGATCTATCTGCATTAAAACGTTTTTTTTTTCAAAATGGCTATTTATGTGCAACTATTACAAAAGGACACAACGCATATTAATATAATTTCGCTCCAGATCGGTAGGTGACGTTGACGACCATTATTATAAATTATAAATACAGAAGGTTTGCAGGTTTCCTTTGGAAAAAATATTTTTTATTGTTACATTGTTAAAATTAAATAAATTGGAGTTGATTGATATACTACAATACCAAAAATGTACTAAATGTAGTACAATTGTACTAAAACGGCAGCACTGACCCCAATTCAATGCTAAACAACCTATCGTTGAGGCTAACTCCTTCGCCGCTCTACACCCATTCCAGCCAATAAACTGGCGAAAAGCTGGGCCACTTCGATCTGGCCCCAGTGAGTCCGTGAAAGCAAGTTTATATTCATTAAATACAAATTACAATCGCTAATTTAAGCTTTACAACGAGAACAATGATGAAAAAGAGGTATTACACACAAATGTATATCTTTCAGAATACAAAATTCTTGGATGGTAAAGCCATGGCTTCTTCGCTGCTTATAGCGAGCCGCCACTAGTTCATATGAACAGTTTTTTTAAGTCGCATCACCTGTTACCCGTTCAAGTTTTCCATTGAGTTGGTAAATCATCCTGTATATTAAATAACCGTGTGCATACCTGTAAATGTGATCAATCTGCTTTTAATAGCTGCAATAAATTAGGTATTGCAACCGTGAACAATTCTGATTGAGAGTGGGTTTTTGTGGCCATGGAAAAATCATCAACTTTGGGAATTTAGATGATAGCATAATTATGGCTTTTTAACTGTTAAAAGCGTCCATTCAAAAATTAAAGGCGGTACATATCATACAATTCCCCCATTTAAACCTAGCAATTCAGCATTATCCTACGCACAGAAGCTGAAGTTTATACATAGCATCATCCATGGATCCAATTAAAATATTATTGGTACATTTTACACATTTCATGGTCTGTTTGAAAAGCGTTTTAATGAACGCTTCGCACTAGCGTGTGAAATAAGCTGTAAATATACGCACAGGTTTCTGTAATATATTAAAATCTATATTCGAGACACGTTCTGTACAGACTCGTCTCCTTGCAGGTAACATTGCACTATAATTGTTGTTACTTGCAGCCACATACAGCATTTTAGTTTTAATATAAGCTAACTGATACAGTCAAAAGCTAGTAATGTTGAACTGAAGACCAAGGCCAAGGGAATTTATAAAATCACTTTTATAATTCCATGGTCTAGTTCCATCAAGATCGCAAAGTACCGCATTTAATCCCCATTTGTATCTTGTTTATCTCCCCATTGTCAAAGCAGAGCCCGCAGTCCTTTTTAAATAATTGTTTACCTCCAGATAACAAAGCAGGATTTTACACTTCATCGAAAACCCATAATCCATCTTTGAGAAAGCATACAGCGGTAATGGTCGCCATTTAAAATATTTTGAAATGGGTTTTTGAAAAGGCGGCTTGCAACATTCTTTCGAATAATTACGTGCATTCAATTGCCTTCTAAGAACCGTTCTGGCTTTGCAGCCAAGCGACAAGCTATTTGTAAGTATTTAATCGCTGGGAACGGAAGGTAAGGCGGCAAGGATGTTATTAAAATTTTAACGCTGAAAGCAAAACGCGCTGGTCACACAAGCAGGTGTAAATTTATGGTTTTCGGTAGAAAAGGACTGCGTCCCAGGTGCAATATTTCAATTTTTCGATACATGTGTTTTAGCCCTGGTCGCATGCAAATTTAGGCTTGATCCACACTATCGGGCTGCTCTCGGTTCGATCTCGCTCCGCTCAAATATTTATACATTGTTAGCAATGGGCACATTCACACTATCGGTAACGCTCAAGCTCAGGTCGTGCCCATAGCTAACAATGTATAAAAAATTGAGCGGAGCGAGATCGAACCGAGAGTAGCCCGATAGTGTGGATCGAGCCTTATCAAGTAACATCCGTGCCAATTATTACTACCGGTTTAAGGAATGTCCGCCGCGTATGCACTTAGTTATAAAAGCTCTCAGCGACCTTCAACCGCGGTGGCAGCGAAAAGAAATTGTCGGCAAAAATGCTAATGCAAGCTTATCGTCTTTATAATTAACCTGATTAAAAACCAGTTATAAAGGAATGTAAAAATTCCCGCGACCAAAAATTACATTCCAAAAAGATGACAAACTTGTTTAACAGCTTGAAAAACTTTTATGGCATCCAAAAATCTTAGAACGAGAATTTAACTTACTTGATAAAGATATCCTTGTTTCTACATGTCTTACGAACAATCAGGAAGACAAGCTACACATTTTTGAGAACTACATTTTTGCCATGAGTAAAGAGCTTTTTAAAGGTTTTCAATCAGAAATATTAGTTCATGATTACAAAATCTCATTATCACTGTATTTTGCTCATCATGTTTTTTAAATATATAATCTCTAAAATCCACAATTAGGATACATTATACTTGTAGCAATTGCACTCGAGAACCTCATAAGGGCGATTTTAATTTTCTAATGAAATTTCAATGAAAATCAAGTATTAACCAAAAAATAAAAACTGCAAGATTTTTATTTTTGAAAAAAATGCGTTAGGTATTAACAACAAATTTAAAATTTTAAAAATTAAAATATCAGTATCAACTTAGATCTAAAATTATCTAGAAAATGAGTAAAATTACGTATATTTTATTTTGAAAATAATACAATGAAGACTAAAAGAATGGAAGCACAACAGAACATTTCTTGCTTCAATTTCGGTAACAAATTGAACGACAATAACAAAACAAATATGTATATATGTATTATCTGTAACCTCTTTTACCTACCCGTGTAGAGACTAGGGATGTTCCGAATATACAAAAATTCGTATTCGCGAATACGAATACCGAATACAAATACTCTTATGAATATTCGCGAATACGAATACGAAAACGAATACATCACCTTGAGTGAATAATATCAACATCAACATCGTTTTTGTAGGCGCTGCAAATTTTAGAAATAGTATGGAAAATAGTTTTGTCTTTTATTTAATGTTATAAAATGGTTAATATTTTTAAAAAAATGTTTTATTTAATGTATGAATACCTGTTTTAGATTTTTATTAAAATTCTTATCTATATTTCTATAATTTTAATGTCAAATACTCGTATATAATTCGTGTTAATTTTGGCGAATACGATTACGAATACAAATATTGAAAATATAGCGAATACTCGCGAATACGAATACGAATACGAGTATTCGGAACATCCCTAGTAGAGACTGGTGCTTTGTACGCTAGCATCTGGCGATGCAGTGCTTGGAGCGCTTCTTTTGAGCTTGCGTAGCAACCATTGTGTTAGGCATGTGTGTTGGTGATGTGTTGTCCTTGTCACTTTATCTCTTAGGTCTGTGGTTCCGAATAGAGCACAGCTAATTTGGTGCCCAACTATGAATGGTGTCATCAAACCCGATACCGATCGCCAAGGAAAAATTCCGCCCACCGTAGGATTCGAACCAAAGACTTGCTTAATGCAAGCCTAACGCTCTACTAACTACGCTACGTGGCTTCTTACAAAACAAATATGAAAAATACAAATTTCGCATTAAACGTCATAAAACGCACTATTTTTCATATTCCTTAACTATGATGTTGACTAATCGCATGTACAAAAAAGTGATCTGTAAGAAAAATGGTTTTGATTAACAAAATGAGGCATTAAAAGAGCAAAGCAAAATAGCGTACATACATAGAAGAGTAAAAATTAGATTATCCAAACAGTTCAAAATTCAGTTATATTTAAAAAATAGTTTACGTCTTAAAAAAAAAGAACAAAATAGTAGATTTATAGCTATTTTAATGTGTACATTAACAACAAGGTCGTATCCGAAGGAATAATCGAGTAATTGGGTGGTTTACACATTGTGTGCTCTTATATCCCCTTCCCTTGCAAAAGAGTTTTGCCTCTGGCGTGGTTTGCACGTTAATTTACCGTATGTTCTTTTGCTTTTCCTTCTGATAAAGCCCCTTACGAATGTGGGCGAGACGTTGAGTTCTACGACCTCAATAATGACACGGCCCAATCCCGTAAGTCGTTTGTTACTTAATTAACATTCATAATTGACTACATATTTGATAATACGGAAAACGTCGAGTATGAAAGTACAAGATGTTAGGGATCTAAATAATTTACACAACGATAGCAGCATCTATCGTTACCAAACACATTTAAAGAAAAATATACAAGAATAGGCAAACAGGTAAAAGAAGAAAACGCCTCATGAAATAAACTGTAGCCTGTTCTGGCTATTTTAATTTAATTTAGTTTAGTTAAAATGTTTGCTACAATCGCCGGAGTGAAACCGGCTCCCCGGTAGCTCAGAAGCCAAAGTATCAATTAATACTCTCAAGCTTGTTTCCCAAGAAATAAAAATAGAATAACTTTTCTAAACGTATAAGTGTTAACTAGATAGGTACATAGTAAATTATATTGTATTCAAAACAGGAAATAAAAATGTAACGTTTGTAAATTAATAAAACTCTTCTAATGAGATCGGGCCGTGTTAGTTTCTTTTGGACCAGCATATACAGGGTGTTTGAAGATCGCTAGACAGCTCGTAACTTCCTTAATAATAGACATATCGAAAAGGACTTTCTCTTTAAATGCCAGTATACAACCTAAAAATTGACGTAAACCACTTTAAGCCATGGTCTCCTATTTTTACGTAGTGATACACAACTTTGTTTTTTTTTATGGAACACCCTGTATATTTTTAGATATTTGAAATCAGCACTAAAAGTGCTTTATGATAGCATTCTTAAATTTAATTTTGGAACTTATTATTTTTCTAAATTAATTTTTTTTAGCCAAAGTAGACCATGAATTATGCAAAATCACTAACAATCGAACAAGAAATGCAAAACAACCTCCACTAGACTCTAAAAATTTCTCATGACCGAATTGTAGTACCAAACGTACTAAAGCAATTGAAAGCTATGTTTTTTTAAATGGAACAATATGAGTTTCATTAAACAGTTGAAAACTACAATAAAAGGGCTTTCCAGCGGTGTACCATATTCGCCATTTCATTTAGAAGTAGCTCTTAAAAAATGAAAAATACGTAAAACAATTTAAAAATAAATGTTATTGTTAATGAAACTCATATTCCAGGAAGCGAGCGGATTAGCGATCTAGAAAAAGATGTCTGTGTCTGTGCCAAACAGCGGTAAACTTTCCGCGTGTACAGGGCTACACCCTGTATATGTAAATATTTGCCTAATTTGAAAAAAATCTGCAACTATTCATGCCAGCATTTATCATTCTACATTTCGTGTAACCGAAAAATTAAAGAAATTAAAATTACCATTTTCACAAAAATCAGTGGTGCCTTAAAGTGTTGAGTTTTTATTGTGATTATTATCGATTTTGAGCATTTACTTCTGTAAAACTTAGACTAATATTTTTTAATGACAATACTTTTCTAGCACGTTTCATGACTGGCTATTTGTTTCAATGATTTCAAGGCACTACTGATTTTTGCGAAAATGATCATTTTAATTTCTTTAATTTTACTAAATATTGTATGTACACTCTTTCTACGCATAATAACCCCCCATTTACAATGCACTCTACTCTCCCCACTAAACAGATAGCTTCCGGATTGTCACAGAATAAAACTATTTTAGCTGACTACGCAGTCAGTTCTGCACCATTTATCGATGACTTTCTCATTCGAGGCCCCATTCCGGGAAGAATTTTCATTATTTAAATACTGAGTAGTTAACATTCTCATGATGATGTAGTTCACTAACGTTTGCACCCTTATTTCAGACAAATTTAATTATATGTTGAGCGAAAGCCCTCTCTACATTATTTGACGACACCGTTAATATAACTCACAGTAGCTGATATGATAAATTTGTAATTCTTTATCTACGCCCGGGAGATAAATGTCACTTATCTCCCCCATTTTGAGTTGAGTTAACAGCTACCCCCTTATTTTTAAAACTAAATAATAGCAACAAATGCCTATCAAAATTTATTGAAACATTTAACTACAAGACATGAAATATAAACCATGTATTTATTGTAAATATTAATAACGCAATCTTTACCTATTTAAAATAAATTTCGAATGAAGATGATAGTGTCAATTTTCTACTTGCCAAAAAATAATGAGACTTCAAGATCTTTTTAAACGTTTTTAAAATTTTGGGCGGTTGTAGATAAAATATTGTGCAATACACATGTAATAATGTACGTATTGTTCACGTACTTGTGTAATTACACAACTCGGTTATCGCCTCGTTGTGCAAATTTCACAGGCGTATGTTAATAAGGCTTTTACCCCCCCCCCCCCCCCTTATATGGTAAATATATATTATAATCTTATCCAATAAATCCAATTTTAATGAATATATAAACAATTATGCGGTAGTTCTTTATTGGTTTTCAGAAAAAAAACAGGTAAAATATTAACTCCCCGTATATTACACATTCAAAAGTCTAACAAACTCTTCGTTATGAATAATACAAATGTTTCTAGATGCCATCTTTGCGCTGTCTAATTTATTTAACTAAATATGTAGCTTTTTACACGAGGCACATCTTTATTTATGGGGGGGAAACCTTTATTAACAGGTAGGGTGCCTTGATGTGAATTTGACGTATTTGTCCCTTCCAGGGTACGGACAGATCGTTGTCCCCATTCCCTCTACAGCAATTTAGAGTGAGAGGGGACAACGATTAGGGCACGGACAAATACGGCAAATTGACATCAAGGCACCCCAAGGTATTAGTAATTATGTTTAGAGAGACACTTTGTCCATTAATAAACCATTTTTTTTAATATCTTATTATGCAATTTTATACAGTGCGTCCAGAACACAGCATTCAACATGGGGATCTCGTAGATATATAAAGACTTGATTAAATTAGACAATATACCGCATACCTGGCAGCATTTGGTTATTGTAGGATAGTAGAAAGCATTATTCAGATCCTTTTTACGTAAATTAAAAATCTGAAATAAAATGTTTTGTAGGGTTTAAAGCTTTAAGATATTTATCTTCATCGGTGTTGTTATAGACTACTTACCAAATCAATTTAGTATCGTTAAGAGCTTTATTACCGCACTCGGTGCGGTTATAGATAATATTGACGTACTCACAAAACAAAGAATAAATTACGAAGATATAATATTGAACAATACGCGTTTGCTTACGGCACTTACCACAACTCGTTTCGTCAAGATGCTCATAATCTAACTTGTATCGTTACTATCTATTTTATTCACATCAGTTTATATATCTAAAGTATGATCAAAAATTAATCTCATCTAGTATGGCTATGAAAGAACAAATTGCTGCCTTTACAACTGGCTCCAATGTATTTTATTTTTAGGTTAGATTTAAGATGAAGTGTCTATTCGACCGGCGCAGGCTTATTTGTTGGACAATTACATTACTTTTACGTGCAAATTCATTTATTTCAATATAATATTGTAATAAGATGAATAAAAAGAATATTTAATATACAATTTGGCAGTTTGAATTAAATATAAGTATGTAAGCCAATTTTAAAGGCGTTGGCTTGCACTTCCACAGCCATACTAGATGAGATTAATTTTTGATCATACTATATATTATCTGGTCTGAAATTTTGCAATATGTTAAAGTTTAACAAGCAAAAGCGATATGGCGAAATTGCTTTTTGTGAATGATTTCTTCTTGTTGCCTGTTAGTTTTTAAACGTAAAACGCCATAAATTGTCTATTAATTAACAACATATATTTAAAGCTACGCATTCGTCTTTATTAGTGTATAAAACAATCCTGTTTTATATAAAGCATTAGATTCAATAAACTGCAAATGCCACTATTAGAATGAAAAGAAAATAAACGCACACCAGCAAATAGGTAACATAACCAACTTTTTCAAATATTTAAAAACACTTATTGGGCAAAACAACAATCAACTCTCCCGTTATCCATTATAATTCCTAGCTGATACAATTTAGTTGATTGTATATGTTATCTACGTAATTAATATTTCCTGTGGAACAGCTTAATGAAATTGGGAGCTTTCTGTGACTGTATTTTTATATCAAGAACATCAGCTTATAAGAGACTTTCGCAAGAAGTAATTAGTATAATGTATTTGTAACTAAGTCCTAAGAGACCACCCACATTCTGAGTTATAAGTTAACATTTGTTAGAAAACACAATAAAATTCTTAAATAGGAAGTGTATATACATAATACATGCACGTATTTAAAAACAAAGGCACAACAAATCTAATACACTTCCTTAAATTAATGGCCACCCATTAAAGTACAATAATAAATCAGGATTAAAATATTTAAAAAAGCCTTTCTTTGTAGTTTACCTACGGCCGCGGTACATACGAAGATATTTTGATCAAAATACAGGCAAACAACACGAAAAACCGGCAGATATTACACGTAATCGTAAGTAACACAATGAACACAGCACTATAAATAAAATAAACTGCCCGCCCACTCTCCAATTTTAGTGGATGTAAGTGTTATTACAAATTGCACCAACGTAATAAATTCGCTTGGGAAATTAATTATTTAAACTTATTCTTTGAAAATTGCAATACTCATTCGTTTGCAATCTTTAATTTTACAGGAAAATGCATTTTTTTGAGTTTATTGCCTCCATGTATCTACCAGCACATCTGTTCTGTCGGAAGTTATCGGTTCACATAATTTAGACACACCATATCGCACAAAGAAACGTTTTATCACAAATCTCTTTGAGAATGCAGTAATCTCTATTATTAGAAATTTTATAATACTAAAAAACAAGAACTGACTGTAAATGATCCGTTTCGGCAACCAGATCATTTTTATCAAGGAAATTAAGATACCTATGTTTTTGATCTGACCGCCAAGTTATAATTTTCTGCTGGAACCAAACTTGGAAAGTTAAAATAATTGAAAATGCACGTATTTACGCCAACTAGTGCTCGATAAATATTAGAAGAAAGTGAAGTTTCTCCACTAATAAATGTAGGTATGGTAAAACGGCATCAGCGTTTCTTGGAGCATACATATATGTATATGTAAATAATAATTGGCGCACTAATTATTTTACTGTTAATTCTAATAAATAGATATAGAATTCTATTGGACATTTTATCATTAAACAAGCAAATCCTCAACTTGGGACAATTGACGTAATAATAAATTTTCAATTATTTGAAAATAAAAATTAAAATAGTGTCTAGAATTTTATTTATGATTTTTATTTTTAAAACTTTGTCCATAAAGAAACTAAAAAGGCATCATTCTCACACTGTTTAAAGATACACTAATTACACTTAAACAATAATCTGAAGCTAATTATCTTCGAGGTATCATGAACAATTATCTTCAAATTGTCACGTTAAGAAACTCGTCAAATATTTTTATTGTTCTACTGTTTGTGCACCGCAATTATATCAATTAGAAAATAATATACATATACTTGGGGAAATACATTTCTAAATATTGTGTTGATTGGCATATACTATTGAATATTAAACTATTTCCTATTAATTAATATTAATTCCACTTGATTACATACGCTTGTAGTAGAAGCCACATGCATAATTTTATAAATTTGAAAGCCAGTTAATTTAATAAAACTGCCTCAATACGTATTTTAATCAAACTTTCATTCATTTGATTATCTAGTTTTCATATCCATAAGAATTGCAGCAATAATTAACAACTGAGCTAAATTAAGCATTAATAAAATCATAAGCGATAAAAAATTTAAACTATTCAACCCACACTTCAACCCAAGCTATTATTTAAGTAATCTAATTTAAATACCATCCAATTAAAAAAGCATTGACCTGTAATTTATCAAGGTAACAAACATGAGAAATCGGTGTTGCGCAGGATTTTGACACCAGTACATTTTATAAATACAAATTAAGCATGTTTTACATTCTAATTAATATGAGACCTACAACACATTCACAAAATTAAGTAAGAAGGATTTTTGTTTTATGTTACACCTGGAAATTTTAATCGAGACCATACGAAACCCGATTAAAATGGAGCAAAGTAACTTTCAACGACCGCTAATGCAGCTGTTAGCGAGGCACAATCCGTACATTCAATTTGTATAACAATTAAACAGCATTAACGTATCCGTCTTGTGACTCGCATAAGTATTACCAAATAAATAACAATGCTCACATGATTTATATTTTAATTTCTTTTTCGTAAACTAATAATGGCATGTCGAATTCAAACTCGCTGCAACTGCCACCGGTAGTGGCGCTGCTGCTCGATTTGCATTACTGGTTTAATTTGGCGAACTACAAACTTAAAACTTTATAATAATGACATTCAGAAGAATTAATGATCCCTCCATGCCATAATTGTGAATCACTTCCTTTTGTTGCTTTATAGCCAACAATTTGTCATCTTCCAACTACGGCGTGCTTTATAACATCATTAACTCGCTAATTTTGCGGGAATTCGACCGCTAACATAAAATAAAAATGTGGTTCATCAACATAGCCAATTAAATTACTACCCATGTGGTACAAGCAGCACACACAGAAATTGTATATTGCCTGCCAACGAAGTTAAGCGCTAAAAACTACAGAAAACAACCACAGAAGTTAGACATTTTTTTTAAGGAAAAATAGTTTTTTTCCGTCAATAAAAAACGGTTATGGTTATGTATCGTACATATAACTACTAGGCAAAACTTTATATCTTTCCATTAATGTTAAAAATTAATTTGCACACCCGCAGGTTGAAGGATATTACATCACCTTAACTATTGTTTTCGTGTTATAGTAGTCAAAACTAGAAAAATTGTAATACAAAAAACACTAAGAACATTTTACCAACCGACTCTAGTTGTTTACTCACAATCGGTTAATAATAGGTACGTTTCTAACCTTCAAAACAGTAGGAAAGCGAGTCATTGTTTACTTTACTTTCCCAGCTAACCGGGAAAGATTTTCCCGGCTAGCTAAACATCACTTTCAATGAACTTGTCATGTTACCTAGCAACAGCGTCGCAGTTTCCTTTGTTAAAGTGACTTATTAAACTGCGATACAAATACGTAATATTAGAAACTTACCTAATTAAATAAATAATGAGAAAAACCGATTGTGAGTAAAATAGTATACATACCACGGTGAAAAGTTTCATTCCTGTCTCGAGATAAAGTAATGAAACACTTCCCACCTCGGTATGTAATATACTATTACTATATTTCAAAATGTTTTCCTTCATATTCCATACACCTTCGTATTCTTGGAAACTAATCGTCGAATCAAACCATTCACATTTCCTCTGGGAGCTGGACACATTCTTCATCACATGCCTTCAGCAGCTCCTCCATCAGTTGAAAATCGTCTACCCACGAGGAATGCGAGATCACAGGGTGCAGGACTAGAGGAAGGTTGTACATTGTACAAGCACATTCAACCTGGTTGTTCGTTGTTGACTGAAGTTGTCGCATCTTCGAACACACATACCATGTTTTGTTATTCGTTTCATCGCCCCTCACGATGCTATTGACGTTAGAAGAAGTCCAATTTTCAACCTTGCTAAGCATTTCCTAATAGCAAATCATCAACTGACATGGTAGCACCATTTGCTCTTCAACCATTCACGTGTGTGCCGATGCAGATATACCCAAGGTCCTCTCTATCTGGCGATATGTCAAGCGTCTCTCTTGCTCTAGCATTCTCAGCTGTAATGATGTCGCCCTCTCTGGAACTCTCGATACCATCTAAATATAGCAGTGAGATGAAGGCAATCCAACCCCAAGATATTGCAAGCTTTATCAAAAACAAAATATACGTAGACGACATACTTTTCGCACCAAGCACGTAGTAGAAACTCTCAACGGTAATTTCGAAATCAACGAACATTTTCGTGGTTATTAAAGTAAACACATCCATAAGCGAAAGTTGATAACGACATTGTTCGATAAATAAATCAACGGATTCCAAAGAACTACGCATTTTTGGGATGCAGTAAACAATACAATAAATATTCGTTCAAATATACGACATACGACGAAAAGATCAAGCGAAATGTACCTTCAGCAACCATGCAACTTTTCGATCCATTACGCTACCCCGTGCAGTAATCATTATGGCGAAGATTTTCATACAAAAACTGTGGCAATACGCGTGGGATTCACTGCTACCATGTCATCTCTAAACCCAATCGATCAATTTCCACAAACAATTACACAAATTAAATCAAATTTAAATACCGAGGTATATTTTGTTCAACAAACGTTTTATATTGAAATTCACGGATTCGCGGACGCAGCGTAAAAGAGCTACCACGCGTGCATCTATATAAAATCAACAAATGTACTACACAAATTCCGTGTGCGTTTGCTTTGTGCCAAATCCAAAATCGACTATTTGAAAGATGCATCACTACCACGCTTAGAAAGTAATGCGGAGGTAACAAAATTATTGCAATCGTTAGAAAGGGCATTAAAGCTGTAATGCCTTTGGTCAGATTCCACAATCACATTTCATTGAATTGGGGCTTCACTTCACCGACGGAAGGCTTACGTAGCGAATTGAATTGTAATTATACAAACTCTCCCACCACGCATAGCGTGAGAGGAAGCATTAGAAACGTCAATTATGCAGATACAAAATGCAAAAAACCGTCAGTCATATTAGTTCCATTCGTTCTTTCCATGCCAAAAACAAAGCATGTAACATATTGCAATAGGTATTATTGGGAATGAAATAATTAGCTACCATAAAAGCTTTGTGAGTTAAGTTGCCTTATACAGAACATAGTTAAACAGAACATTTTATGAGTTAAAGCTGAAACGTAGCAAGAGGGTAGTTACGTTTCTTGAAATCCGTTTTTAGTGATAGCTTTGTGGCAGATGTCTTTCAACATTTCTTAGCAAGTATAAACAACACAATTACTTTAATTATGGACACTGATCGATGCCTTTCATGTGCTAACTGGAAAGAAGCAACACCAGAGCAATAGTTACAGATTTAAGTTACAATTTTAGTAGTCTGGCATTAGGGAATGGGTGAACGTTTAGTCACCCATTCCGACTAATGCCAGACTACTAAAACTGTAATTTATTCAGTGTAATTATGACATCTTGCACAAGTGTAAACGCACTCGCTTTGTGTACGTATGTAATAAACATGTTAAAAGGTAAGAAGGAATTTATTATGATTGTTCTGTAATCCCATTAGCAAAACGAAGTTGTATACTATAGCTCTACATGAAATTCCATACACAATGTTTTACTTGTGAAAGGTGAAATCATAACTACGATTCCGAACTATTAATTTCATGAAAATAATGAATAGAAACAAATTCGTGTATGGTTTATGAGACAATTAAAGCCAAGGTTACTAATAATCGCTATTTTGTCTAGATGGCCGTCGAAGCTCATATCTAAGCTGTTTTGTCTTAACACCCATGCAAGGTTCAACGCCATTTTGCAAGACCAAAACCTTTGTTTCCTGGTCTGGTGTATGTACTTCCAGACGCTGACGCGGAGAACAATAACGTAGAGTAACTAATGTTCAGATCATTTACAAATATATATAAAGAGATCAGCAGCTAGTTCTGAACAGCCTTCAAGTAGCCAGTTTTATTCAACATATAAATACATACTACTCCACAGCTGAATGCAGAGATATATTGAATTGGTATTTGTTAATTTTATACCAGCAGTTACTAGAAAACATATTACCTATCTTTTTGTCATAATGCCACAAAAACATACTCACAGACTGCGTACAAGACAGTCATATACTGATTATATAGAGGCCTAATTGAAAACTGCCCCACTATTAATTGGCCAGACTCTGATACAAGTCGTATTAATTGAGCATTTAATGTTAATTGTCCACGAATGTGTGAAACTGCAAGTTATAACTACTTGTTACGTCCATGGTTTTAATTGGTAGAATGAATACGTCACTTCCGTATCAGCACTAAACAAATTTTCACCCCCATGAGGCAGCTGCAACTACTGAGAATTAGTAAATGAACTAAAATGGGTAGTTTGCAGTGCACTATAAATTAATATTTGCATTAAAAAGTATGTCAATGATAAAGATGACATGACGTACCACATTTTAATCATGATAAAAAAGGAAGATTTATAAGCCACGACCCTAACTATCTGTATCTACCATCTATCTACATTCTTTACGACACGGTCGATAAATAACAATTTAAATATACACAAACTAGCAGGTAAGAAGTTAAACTGGTACTGGGGTTAGGTTGTAGCAGCATATTGACAAATGAGTTGTATAGGACGTACAAACATGAATATTTTCAGTAGTAATTCTAAGGAGTGTACAAATAATCCTTGCAGTGGCTATTCGTCAATAAACTTTGAAGTTAACGGGTGCGCAGTAATTTATCGAGTTTCTAAATTGTATGTATTATTCTACCAGAAACTGAAAAAACTAACTGTATAGGTAAAATTCATTTCTATTTGATACAAATTGATACTCTCACGAAATGTAGTGCCTACTTGCATGACTAATAGTTTTAAAGGGCTAAGATTAATTAACTGCAACACAGGAAATGACTAGTAGCTGTAGAAATAAGAAATGCTCCGTATTATAATAATGAAATATAATCACCAATCGGCGCCCATTCGATGCACTATGTTAATCATTAATAAGTTGAACAAGAACTGTGAGATTTAAATAAAGTGAATTTATTTAGTTACCAACCGGGTATGAATTATTACAATCTCTTATCACATTAATACTAATTGGGAATCGTGCCGCTCAGTGATTACGTCCAGCCCTGTTCAGCAACGTAAATGACACCTGTGATTAATCAAAGCAATTTGCATAATTAGCTATTTTGCTTCAACACTGACAGCAGATTTAGTTATTATAAAGCGGCTCAGCTCAAAACAAATATAAACCTATACACAATTTTATAGAGCAACAACAAAGAGTTCAATTTTCCAGCACATTTACCGAATAAAATTATAATTATAAGCCTATCGATACCAAGCCATTTTTAATAGAATTGTTTGTAGCTTGTTGGATTTCCATAATACATAATAACCAGTTAGACAAAATCAAATAAAAATAAAGGAAGGTCTTTTGCTAGCTCCTAAACATTATCAATTTTAGTTTAATTGTGTTTTATTTTTACTGCTGAACTTGTTTTAAGAATTATTCTTGAGGATATAGTAGTAAACACATGCCTATTCACACGCCTTATTATGGGAAAACCTAACCTTGAAGTTAGTGAAAAATAATAGTTTTATTGCCTATATAGGTAATCGGTGTCTGGGGACATTTTAAGACTAAGAAATCAGCCTGGTCATTAAAAAATAAGTCAAGCTCAACTTTTTTGTGATTGCACTTACTGAGAACAGGTTATTACAAGAACCCACACCCCATCTATATCTACAAACGCGAAACCGAAGACAAGCTAAATAAGGAGGGGTTGGACAAAAGAGACACAACCAAGTGAAGAATACTGCCTTAACGCTCACGTCAAAAATGGTAGCTATTTAATTCTGAAACGGGCTTGGAATATCCCTCGCC
The DNA here is from genome assembly GCA_940337035.1 of Agriotes lineatus. Lineage (NCBI taxonomy): Eukaryota > Metazoa > Arthropoda > Insecta > Coleoptera > Elateridae > Agriotes > Agriotes lineatus. The sequence goes on along the minus strand of OW679197.1, from coordinate 62,822,634 downwards.
TGTGGTGTTTATTCTTCCGTTTAAAGTTAAAGCCAAGTATTTTCTATGTTTTATTATTGTGAATTGGATTTAAGCAGTATATTCTAGAGTAATAAAAATGCGTAGAGCCATCCCTGTACGATAAACGAGATGTAAAGTTTGATTTCGTGTGTGCCGCGATAAATGCAACATTCAAGCATTTTCGAGAGATGGGGGGAATTTTAGTTTCAAACCAGTCTTCGCTGGAATTTTTCAATTACAGCTTCAGTCGCGGACCGCCCAACATTGAGGACAGATGTTCCTGCGGCTCTCCAAAAGTGCGAAAATCGCCCAAAGGCGAAATAAATACCAGAAGCGTGAAGCCGAGCAATGTTTGAATTTGCTTCCACAAGCTTTGAGTGTATCAAGCTAGGTTTGCATTCCTAAGAAACGACATTTACAGAGTGTATAAGTGAGTATGCCAATTTGTGTCTTTAGTTGCGTACATTTATGAAAGTCAGAGGTCGTGAAAACGCCCAACAGTTTGCAGTTCCACACGATAAGGTTTGCGTTCAGCAGCTGTGAGAAGCATTTACGAACCCGAAAGAATGTGTTTACGCGTGCGAATCGCGCTCGGTTTTCGTGCATGCAAGCACGACCAGGGTCGTCTCCAAGCCAGGACCGCCCTTTAGGACATTTTTGGCATTCGTGTATTTAAAGAGAATTATTTCAACTTTATTTTTGATGTTTTGCGTTATTAATGTAGGTTTGTAACGTACATGCGAGTAGGTTGTTTTAGCGTTCTTTGATTTATTTTCTGTTTTTATGTGTTTTGAAGTCAATAGATTGTGTAAATAAATGGGATTTTCTTGTGCATTTTTTAAAGTCAGTTTCAACCCTAGAACACTGCAGGAGAAACCAGCTTCCTGGCAAATATTGACACTTCATGTCTACGAACTGGGGTATTAAGAGTTTCATGTCCACTGAGCTAGTAAGGTAAACACAAAGGGCATAAACTTATTCACATATTGAGCCGTACACGATTTCTTATTCAAATTTAAAGTAACCACGTGAGGGTTAAACCCCACATACTGTTACAATTCAGAAGAACTACCCAAAAGCTTTAATCAGAACAATCGAACAAGGCACAAGACCATCATAATTCAAAAGGTCACTTAAATGATAACAATTACCATGCAATCAGCAGTCAGCAGTTGTGATAATTAATATTATGTGGAATAATAGAGTGGATGAAGCAGTAAGGTCTGTAATAAGTACTAATGCTTGAGTAGCTTTGCAATAGAGGCTGTTATTGCGCAGCCGAGTTGGAACACTGTAATATTATTAGTATTGCTGCTGATAGTAGACAGCTTTATTATTTGAGTCGTTGTTGATTTTTCATCGTTGGGGCCGCTTTAGTGCACTATATGCTTGGGTCAAAGATTATCCGACGAGATGATCAATAACTCTTGACCTGATAAGCAATTATCAGTGATTCAGGAAGCGCACCTGAAGAGCCTGGAATGCTCATTTTCCACAAATGCCTTGTGATTGCGGTCTTTTGCGGTGAAACGGCAGCTGCGGATGCATATATAACACTGACATGGGTTGGGACTCATTGATGTAGTTAGAGTTCAGCTAATATGTACCAGAAGCGGCAAGCATCCATGTTGTAGGATTATTACAGGTACATTATCAGAGATGCAGTGAAGAATATTCCTGAACGATGTACTTTGCTAGATGCTACGTGGGAACGCCGCGGGAAGCCGCAGATCCCCTTGTAAGTATTATGATAACGAACACGTACTGCTAAATGTGTTTATTCTTGCTTGCATGTTTGGATTTGGAATTTGCCTCGTGAACGATTGCGCGTGACCACAGGCCACATGAGATGGCCCGCCGATTGCCTAGCTCTCCCCAGTGTCATGTTTCTGACCTGCAAACCTTAGACCAAAGGGGCGTTATTGCATTTTTGGTAAGTCGCCAGCCCTGTAGATTTATGCAAGAGAACCGATATAAATCCAGGACAAAATTAATTAGCTCGGAGCACCTAAAATATGTGCCCTACAGAAATAACAATAAAATTTTTATTCGTTACTCCTTAAATCCAATCTATAATATAATAATAACGTCACTGCAGTTCTCTATGGTATTTAAAGAAACCTACTTGTCAATGACTTACAACCAAAAGAAAACTGTAACAGTTTTCAACGGCTCTGAAATCTGAAACCCCTGTTTGTTGTTCTAGCTAAATAATAAACATTAAAATAGATCTGGAGGTGTGAAAGAAGGTTACGACCCATTTAGACGCGATCATAAAGTTACGAAGGCAAAGCAACCGCAAAAACACCTCGAACATTATTTTCGAAGGCTTCTACAAAACTTACATAAATTTGATTAACGGGCTATGTGCAACAGCAGAGCAGATTCCGCGGACGCCGCCACAGCGAGATCTAAAATCTCAAATAAATCGTAACGTCGAGGGCAACTTGAAAGCGGCGTTCCCGAACGGCTACCATTATAAACCTGACAATATTTCGACACCAGGATGTTAAGTTAAATTTAGAAGAGTCATTCAAAAAAATCTTGAATGACGCTCCACACAGTTTGCTTTTTAAGTGTTAAGTAAACACACGTATGAATGTTTGTATTGCTTTTTACGATTTGAGTGCCACAAATAAAACGAAATTTTAATTAATTAAATAGCCCCAGATGCACTGCATGCGTTTAACGTTTGAATACTTGAGATTGCTACCTGACAACACTCTTAGATTTGAAGAACGATCCTAGATTCTAACATTTTATAGTACGCAGAGACAATAGCTTAATATATTTAAGGAATGACACAACACATCGAGGTTACTTCTCCACCTGCCACAACTTTTCAGAACAGAGACATATAGCTTGTTCCAGTTTAACCCACTTTTTTAAATTTCTGTAGATTTTATATTTTCAGATAAATTTAAACCTTGGAATTTTCAGGGCACATTAACAACGGAAATTTTAAGAGTAGTTTTTCAAGATTTTAATAGTAGTTTTGGTGTTCAATAATTATTTTATCAACCAGTTTTATACCAATTCTACATTTATTATCGTAATTTATTTTTTAATTTAAAATCTGTTAGAACATAAAATTGGCACATACTCATGATGTGGCCATACTATTTAACAAAAATTTCTTCAAAGAAAAGAAACCGGATAATACATTTAATAAAATCAAAACAAATGCAATAAAACATTAACGATGGCAAAATAAATATATTAAATCATACACAACACAAAAATGTAGGAATGATTTACAACATGACTACTTCCCACTTACAGTAGAATGCCTACATTTGCATATTTATTTCAAAGCAGAATATGTCACCTAAAATATTGGATTTTGCCAAATCCATAAATACAGCATTTATCTTCACATAATCAACACTTTGCAGCTCGTATTTTAACGCAACACGTTGTGTTAAATTAGTTAAGATATTAAACACTAATACCGAACAATAAATTCCGACTCTATTTCAGAATTTGCAGGAGATAAGCCGTAAGTTTATTATTTCCAATTGAATAAAAACAACTTAAGTATCTGAAACGCTAATTTTAGGTGCTGCCTGGTTTATAAATTTACCATTTCAAGGTTGCAATGTGTCAAGGACAATATTTGCACCTGCCACTATAAATAACGGGCTTTTCCTCCACTTTACGCCTTCATCTTCAAATTTATGTTACCGGTCATAAAAAATTGGACACTGCATTTTAATCCTTCAATCTTGTTAAATATAAAACATAGCTGCGTCCAATTAGAAAACTATATATATAAGTCTTTTTTTTAAATATACGCTTTAAAGTGAAATCCACACGCTTATTTAAAACGTTTATTAAAGCTTTTCTTTTTAAAAATATCCACGTTTGGACGAAATTAATTTTCCATTTGCAGCCGAAAACAAAAACTTCAATATAAATGATGTATTGGTTTGGAACTGTTGTAGGTATATTGCATTTACATTTACCATACGTGGACAACAATAAACCTTGTGTTTTAAGCTCACAGTACGCCAGTAAGCATTAATTTATATTTTAGTATTTCCTTACAATTTCTAATTTTGCAATAGCAATTAATAAAACATGTTAAAATGAAGGTTAAATAGTTTAAGTTTATACAAGCAACTTCATCCAAACATATGCCAAGTGTTATACATGCGGAGTGATCTCTGGAAAAATAACTCTGAACTATGTATGTGTTACAGGCATTCAGTCTAGGCATTATATACAGTTGTCCGAAATCCGTTTTGATCATAGGAAATTAATGAGTGCGACAAGGAAGACATAAACAAAATGAGTAGCAGGACAAAAATAGAATGTAATCATGGATAGGTAAATTTTTAAACTAAAATTAAGTCAATGAAACAAACAAGCACTTCTGTCAAATATTTTATCTGCACACTTTGAATACACGAATTGTTCCTATCAGTAATTTATTTACTATTGTTTACTATTCACATAATTATTTTTACTTCCTACTGATGTCAAAAATGACATTTTTCGGATTATTTATGGTACAAAAAATGGAACATTAAAGTCTTAGTACTTTAAAGTAAAATATTAAAGTTCAAGTAGTACTTTAAAACTTATTTATGGTACAAAAATGGAACATTAAAGTCCTAGTACTTTAAAGTAAAATATTAAAGTTCAAGTACTTTAAAATTATACGTCAGTTGTTGACATGGAATTTGAAATTATTTACAACCTTTTATTTAAAATTCGTTAAACTTGCAGTATGAAATAAACCGTTGTATTCACCACGAACGAAAAGTGTTTTTAAAGGTCCTCGCAAGTAATTCCGTCTTCGGCTGACGCCTCGGCCGTAAACAACTTTCTCGTTCTTTAAAATATTACTTTTCGTTCTAGATAAATAAACTACTATAATTATTTAAACCTCACTTTATACTCTTAATGGCAGATAAAAAATTTGACAGAAGTGTTTGTTTCATTGACTTAATTTTAGTTTAAAAATTTACCTAGCCATGATTACATTCTATTTTTGTCCTGCTATTCGTTTTGTTTATGTCTTCCTTGTCGCACTCATTAATTTCCTATGTTCAAAACGGATTTCGGACAATATGTATAACAACTGCACGGTTGTAGGCAATATGTATAATTGGAGGTTATGTTAAATAAACCGGCATCGTTGATTCTCATTTCTAGGCTGTGTGTCGTTCTAGCCTGTTTAGGTTAGTTGCAGCCTTTGTTTGTATGTGTTATATGCATCCTTACATGAGTTGGCCTGTCTCTGGTGACGTTCACCGGTCATTCCCTGATGCCGAAAATGAGCTCGCCTGTCATAAATATCTACAAGATTCGAAAGGGTGATGAGTTAGCGTACACCCGCCTTAAACACATTGGTTAATGAGTGCTAACTTTTACTTTTACTTTAAAACGTAAATTTCATAAACTGCCTAAAGCTCATTAAGGATTAGATATATAATGCCTAGTTATTATATAAAATTCCTGAATTATACAAGTTGCCTGTAACATATATACGAGCCCCGTCCCGCTTCAGTTGGCCCAGCCGATAAAATTTCAATTAGTGGCGTGTATTGAAGATCATTTAAACTAGTAGAGGTATAATTATCCATTTTTATTTTGAAAATAACATTTTGAAAATATATTGCCCAAACATAACGGAACCAATTACAACATTTGGAACTGATTAGGACTAAAAAAAGAAAATAAAACGAAATTTTTGATTTTCAGCTATAACTTATGATATAGCGCATTCTACCACTGAGTAACATCACCTGTTTTACAATCGAAACATCTGTCACTGTCATTTCCGTCAAAAAAAGCGTTGTTTCCATAGCCACCTTAATCCTCGTCGTTAGCAATATTTAGGTAATGGAATGCAAGAAAACTATTTTTTTCAATATTTTCGATTTAATACATGCTCCATTGAACCCAAATCTCTTCTATATTCCTCTAAATAGCATATGTTGTCTTAGATGGTACATTGTATCGGCTAGTTTTGCTCCTTGAGCGATAAATTCCAACAACACTGCAAATTTTGTGTGTGGGCCAACTGAAGCGGGACGGGGCTCGTAGTATTTACAAAATCGCAGATGTTCCCGTAGAAACTATTAAAATAGTGTTAAGAGCAAATATAATTGCCTTTTTTATAAGTTTTTGTTAACTTTCTTTTGTTTAAAATAAAGTCTTCTATTATGTATACATTACTTAAGTAATTGTATTTTAACCAACTACAATATTTATACCTCTATAATAATGACATTTAGAGTGCCATATAATTTCATTATCATTTGTGGTCAATAAAATGCAACAACATCCAATTAAGTGGTTTCCCAATGGTCCAAACCAATTAATCCAGCGATAAGATCCCAGCATTCATAATTTCGCACTCAGCTTTAATTACAAAACAAACCATTTTGGAAAATACACTGCTATAAAACCATTTACTAATTATTTTACAGTGCGCATGCTACATTACCTTTTTAATTAAAATTTAAACTCGTGAATTTGTTTGAAACTGATGTTTATTCCAAATCTAGCTAGCAAACTGACGAATACTCGGTCTTTCTCACACTGATAACGCAAATATAAAGCGGAGTTGAGGGGCATTTTTTAACCAGCGAGCCTTGTTCAACAAGTACGTGAATTCAGCTGGTGTGAGTTTGTTTTGCGGTTGCTCTCAGCCAATGTACGCCTCCTAGCGCATTCTTAGCGAATTTACGCCTCCCAGCGCATTCTTAGCGAATTTACGCCTCCCAGCGCATTCTTAGCGAATTTACGCCTCCCAGCGCATCTCCAACCCCCCGTACTGGTTGCAGATGGCCCGGTGGGCTGAATTCGGTCCTGCTGTCCCACTGTTGACCACTCGTTCAAACACTATTTCAATTCATTTTTTCGAGATTCTAAGTCACTCGAGGGTGTGTGGTAATTAACAATACAATGTGACGCTCTAAATTGGCACCTTTAGAAACAATTAAATTCGAAGGAGCTAAGACTATCAAAACCTAGTCTTGCTGAAAAATGTTTGTATCTTTCTTATAATATTAATATCAACAACCCTAAATCGTCATTATCGCCAAAACGACCAATTGCTTGTAGGTAGCAGCTCTCCTTGATCTAATTAACAAAAACTGCTGTCAAAGTAACCTTTCAAATCTGCTATTTTTAGGTTATGATTGACTTTTCTAATAAAAAACATCTTTCGAAATTTCACGTTAGTCCAGATTGCTATCTGTCATCCTAAACTGATGTAAGTGAAACTATTTCAATACATTTTTTGCTATACTTTAGGAATATGATGGTTTTTCAGGTTGCAACGGTGACTGCTCGGACAACGATTTGGGATGTCGGCAAAGTATTATCAATGAATTCCAATTCAGAGTGTAAATCAATACCTGGACTTGCATTATTAGGATACAACACATCATATTAAACAAATCTCTTAACATTAATAATAGCTCAATAAGGCTTGATCGTTTAACTTTTAAATCAAAGTTTTTAACAATGACTTATATAATTCTGTTTCAGATTCTCTTTTCTAGAGGCCAATACATGATCATTACAAATTCACCAGGGATTAAGATTGTTGCTTTAGTTTGCCATTTATAATTAAATTATAACCTTTATTTATATTTATACGAAATTGTAACAGCAGTAAATGCAGGTAAAACTGAAATTCAAAGTTTATTTTATTGTATATGTCATATACTAAATCAAGTCAGTTGCAAAAATCGGTATTAATCCTATTCCTATTAGAAGCAAGTAAAATAATATCTTTAGAATAACCATAGTTTTGGCATATGGTACGTAACGGAAGGAAATTTCTTAATAATAATAAAGAAACTGTGTTAGCCATATTATTCCCAAACTACATGGGTCTGCAAGTAAAGTACGCCCATAGAATAAAATAGCAACTGAAAAACAACTTACTTCAGCTAGAAAACGGTTTAGTGCTCTCCAAAGGAGAAAAGCTGCTGTTGGTCTCCACTTACATGGTGTCTTTCCCAAATTCAATTTACTTAGTCGAATAATAAGAATTGGGAAGAAATAACAAAGACACACGGATCATCGCATCCCATATCCCCTTAACGGGTCAGACGCCAGGTGAATAGATTTTAGCTAGTTCTCCGTTCACTCGACAACCAAAACGAAACCTGATCAGTAGGACGAAAGTAACTAAATGACCGTGCCAACGTTTTAATAATAATAATAATCAGTTTATTTATTTAGCATTTAGCTACTAGTTGCATCATGCACAAAGGTTACACCAATTTCGAAGATAAATAAAAAGTATTTTACTGAATACTCTTAAACTACGGAAATTGTTGACACTAGCGAATTCCACCATAAATAAGACTTTTCTATAAAGTTTTTGTTTTGACTAAATGAATGTTATAATGTTCGTTAGCCCTGATATTCTCGTTGTGAAGATTAAGTTTTTTTGGAAAAAAGAGCTTTAAATGATTTGGTTGTAGATTATGCTTTATTAAGATTAGATTTGCCATTTTAATGTACTGTTTAACATTTAACCAATTTCATTGGTGTGACATATCATTGACTGACGTACCTATATTTCTCCTTTGGTGCAAGATATCAATAAGAAGCATGTACCTATGTGAAGAGTGAGGTAAAATTATACTATTATAAATATATATAATACCTTAGCCCAGTATGATAAATACCTTGAAGTACGAGCTAAAAACCCAATTTTGCGCTCACAGCAAACAAACACACAATTTGGAGAAGCAGGTTATGCGCTACGAGATATCACGCGCAGATTTGCCAAACAATGTAATACGTGTAAGCAATAAACTGTTAAATAAATTCATCCAAGTAGTACAGTAGACACCGCCTAATGCAAGCTGCCTCCTGTCAACCTTCAATATTTCAAAATAAACACCCAATTGGTCAGGTAAGTAATGACCTCCCAGGGCTAATTAGACGAAGCCGTATCTTTCAGAGGGCTCCGTCAGAACCAGGAAACATCACGTAATATGAGGAGGGAAAATGGAAGAGTCCAACTGAAACGTACATCAGCAATTCTTAACGTAATCTATATCATCTAAATTCGCATAGCCAATAAATAGCTTTTAAAGGACACTAAGGTGAGTTTAGATCGCTAGGGCTAACGTCAAAATGACCGTAAGAACTATACGAGCCATTTTTAAAATAGTTTTCTCGTTTTTTTAACATTAAAGGGACTGTACTTGAAGCATTTTACGTTACTTTTTTTATAAAATTTCTTATAGTTTAGACACTTTTCTTTTCAATAAATATTACAACAAGCAGGGAAATATAGTACACACAGTTTTTCTGTATTTAAAAATTATTTTCATTTACACCTCATAACTCCACCGCTTTACACAATGTGTGTGTAAATTTTAAGTTTTCTGCAAACATAATAAATAGCACATGATTTACTCCTCTTTTCCTAACTGCAACTCGATTTTGCCATTTTTTAAGTTAACTTTGTATATACGTATTAATTACGTAATAACTGCTAACGTCCTGATATACACATTATATCAGACGTGAAGTTTAAAAAACGATGTAAACTGAACCATCGCTATTTGCCAAATATTCAATTAAAATTAAATTAAAAAGCCATTTCAGGCCAAAGGCTAGTTGTTTCGACGTGGTGTATTTCAGGGAAGAACTTATTTAAGACAACACTTTAAAACGGCTTTGTCTAAAAACTTGTATACTTGAAATGACAAAGGATCGTATACTCGCTTCATAATTAAGACTGTGGTTAGATAAAGTTACTTTTAATTAACACGGCAACATCTTCGTCATTGTTTTATACATTGGAATTTGTATAGAATTTTATCTCTCTTTGTTTACTTGAAATACGACTTGGTTTTTATTACAATTTAAAAACAAGATTAGAATATGACCGGCTATTAACTTTTAATTCCCTACCATTTGTAAGTATGTCGGAAGCAATGTCAAAAAATTAAATTAAAAATTTACTTAGTACTTAGACCTTTATTCTGCTTCCAAGTTATTTTTACAAAAAAAATATTTTGCTTGTAACAATAGAGCGCTTGGATCGATTTCAATGATATTGGGCAACACTAATAAGTAATCTTTTGAGAGTAGAATGCTTATTATCGGTGGACTGCTAATGGGTGTTATGACATACATCGGAGAGTAACTGTTTAATGGCAAAACCGATCACTTTTAAATTTTTCTCCAGAAAGAGACATGCAACAGTAGGTAATGTTTGTGCCTATAATTTTTAACATCTGTTACAAGTTAGACAGAAAAATTAAATCTGTGTAACGTGTCACTATACCATGCTATTGGGAAATCTAATCGCCTGTATGCTGAGAACCAAATTAAAAGACAATTTGATGTGAAGTATTACTAGTAACAAGTAATTACATTAATACATTTACAGTAACTGCTCAATTTGCATAGTTCTGCCATGGCACCAGTCACTTTCCTGGAGGCAAAAGTCGATTCGGTTTGGCCGTTAAGAAGTTACTGTCTGGTCTATGTAGTGAAACCCATGTTTTATCCACTCTTAGTCCAGCAATAGTAACCAATCAAGCGCACGACTATTTTTTAAAAGAACGTTAATAAAGCACAATAGTGGTTAAACGAAACGTATGTTGGTAAGTTGAACTAAATCGTTTTATTTCGGGCCCAGGAGCTTGTGGTCAACTAATGTCCATATATTTTCGGGGCACCCTGTATATACAACATTATAGTATTTAACATTACTAGCTTGGTAAGAGGATTTTTACTGGCGAATAGGAGGATATGACTGACGAGCCGCAGGCGAGCCACTCACCTTCTTGAGCCAGAAAAACCTGTTACCTTGCGTGTATTGTTGAATATTTTATTTGTTCCTCACTTGTAAATAACTAGAAATTTACCATTTATTCAAAATGTCAAACTGACAAGCAACTAAATTCATAAATATGACACATACTAAGGAAGGCAACTCTGGGTTTGCACGCTATCATTTATCTATGAGCACGCTTGTAAAACTGACAGTTAACTTGTAAAGATTTTACAAGTTAGTAAATTGTTAAAATAAACTTTCTTGATTAATATAGTGACTTGATAAATTGATGTTTACAAGTGAGGAACAAATCAATATTTTAATAAGGCAACAACATCGCCCTTCAATATATAATAGCTCTTGTACTGTGTGATCAACGCGTAATTGTACAGAACGCTTTGACGTTATCTACTTTTAAAAGCAAAGAAAACCGTATAGTACCATGGATAAAAACAGATAATTTTTTCGACGTATTATTTCAACAAAGTCGGATCTTCAATCAGCGTGAGAAAAATAAATATTTGCCGATGTTGGATTCGACAGCGACAAATAGCGTCTCCCCGCAGGCGATAATATTCCATCCACAATTAATGTAAATAAGAACAACAAACAAGCGACGGTGCGCGAATACATATTCACACATTAATCTATATAATTTATAATAAATAAATTAGCTTGCAGCCATGCGAGGCTCGCGTCACGCCGAGTTTGCTATAAAAGGCAATCCCAGCGTCTACGTAACGAGCGTCGATACCAACTCGAGCTGGCAGTAAAAGTGCGTGGAGTAGTTCTTGGCATTATCTAGGTTGCATGTAGGTGTAGGTAAATGTGTGCTACAATTGTAATAAGACATTTCGAGCTGGCATATGGGCCGAACGCCCTATTCCTCGGAAGAAAGCTGCGGCACCTCCGAATAGGGAATTGGCGACTGTTAGGTGGGCCGAAATTACCAATCCTCAGCGTTTGGATTGCTTCACATTTTGGCTGTGGTCCGAAGTTAAACGGCTGAAAGATGTTGGTGTAATTCGAGACTCATGATGGAAATTTGATTGATTAATATCTAAGAGAATAACAGTAAAGTGGTAACCACAAGCAACATTAACTGTACACAATCACCAATCAATTTGGTGAGCATCAACAGCACGACGATATAACTGTTCGGAACTTTAACTCGTTGTTCAAGTGTATGAGAAAAACTCGAGTTAGCTTCAACCAGCTCAAAGGAGAAAAAAAAATCATTTAAAAGGTTAATCCAATGCCGATGAAAAATCTAAGAGTCCTATCGAGTGAAAATTTATCAATTGAGACGTACTCCTTTTGGCAGCAATGGGCACATCAAAAATAATATGCCACTTGAGTTGAAGACGATTCTTTCATTTTCAATTAAATATTCTTGCAAAGCCATTATCTATTATTACTAGCATGGCTATAGGATCTCAATCAAGAAGCATAATGTTTTCAATAGAAAGGAATTTTTCACAAGTTTCCAGTTATCGTGTTCTCTAACTTTTCAAAAGATTTCGAAGTTATAACCGCATATTACTTGCTGTTAAACTTCAGTTGTCGATACTTGAACGTGAATATTCAAAAACGTTCTACAATTATGTCCTAACAAACTAATTGAACAAAGGGAACAGACTGACATTGGATACAACCACATTATGGTATTTTACTAAATAAATTGCAGAATTTTGGTTTTGACGGTTACTCCAATTCTTATTTATCCAACAACAGAAAAAATAGTTTTGCATAATGAAGCTTGTTTCTTCGTCTACATTGCTTCTTTTGAAGTTCCTCAAGGATCCAACTAAGGACCCCTACTATTCTTATAGTTTACAAATGACCTTTGTCCACTTATCGAATGCAATAAATAGAATTTATGTACGACTGCATTATAAAGTAATGTTTCTGACTACATATAGTCATATACTATTAAGAGCTACTTTATGGCCACAAAACTATATCCATCGAGGCACTCGAATATAATTTTCTTGTCAGAATAGACGTCACATTTATAAACTCGATTTCTTTCGATTTTAGCAGTACAACATAACGTTTTGTATGCAATTGCACATAATCTGACCTTATTGATCTTGCTCGCAAATCTCGCTCGGTCATAACCAAACTCGTCCAATCGAGTCCTACATTATGTACTTGTAATATAAATACTTAGTTATTGTTATGCATATGATTTTTTATAAGATCGCATAGGTATGTAGATTATTGTTACAAAATTACTTTAAATAGAGTGCAGGTCCGTTTAAATATAGAAAATTGTGTCTTTTGCTAAAAGAGAGTTTTCTTAGCAATTAGAGTGTTGATAATATGGCGCTAGAAATATAGATTTTGCTGTTTTCTTCTTTAAACTAATTCATTGCTGCATTCTCCATTCCACATAGTGACTTCATATGTATACCAATAAAATAGATCATGATTGTGCACTATATATCGCGTGATTAAATAAATTTCAGCTCTAGCTATCCATGAAAGTGTATTTGATTAATCCAAAAAGACAATTGGAGGTATTACATTTATAAACTGCCAATACTACCTACCACTTAGTAGTTCTGGGCTAATCACACGCCTGCTCTAATCTGACATTTATTTGATCACCCCTTACAAGATAGCTACTAAAATTCGTCATGTTTTGAGGATGAATGTTGTTCACCTGTAATGAAGACATCACGATGAAATTTTATATATTTATCGACAAGAAACCGAAACATATACACGCCGAGTTTTACTCCTTAATCTTGAAAGGCAACGACGTTATAAATTTTTTAGTTCTGAAGTGTAAACCATCAGTTTTCCGGGGACGATAAATAACATTTATTTTCCACTGATCTATTATTTGTTGTTTATATCTATGACACTAGGTATATAAAGCATTCCATAACGCGCTCGGACGTTACGAGCGGGCGTAATGATAAGGCTCGCTCATTATGTTCTCTTATGCCCTCTCGAGAAGGCATGATGAGCGGGCGTTATCATTACGCTCATAACGGCCTTGGGCGTTATGGACTGCTCTGCAAGCTTTTCAAGTTATTTGCGTATTTAAAGTGGAAAATAAAACGTTGTATGCACCACGGGCATTACTTGATGTGCATAGCCCTCGGGCGACCTATAAACCCTCGGGCCAGAAGCCCTCAGGCTTGTAAAGTTGTCGCCCTCGAACGGGCATAAACATCTTCATAATGCCCTTGGTACATAAATAACTATTTAAGTTGTTCCTAGTAAGTTGTCATATGAACAGGTGTGGAGTGTGGCCTAACATTTCTGTAAATTTACTTAGGAGTATTCTGCAGCTTAAGTTCAGATTAAAAACTGTCAATTTTCAAAATGGCGGACCAATTCTTCACACTTTTAAACAGCGAGGTTTTGTTATCCATTTTTGACTTTCAATTGTTCACTTGTTTTAATCAATAAACGTTTTTCATTTGAAATACTTGTTTCTCAGTATTTTGTCTGTAACTGGACAAAATTTAAGGTTAGTATCTGGTCGCTGTCTGAAGTTATTACTGTAAAACTTTTCCTGTATATATTTCGTTTCTTTCGAATTTTTTTTTAAATTTAAGATTATCTTAAATCGCACATATCCATGTAGGTATGCCGCCAATTATAAATTATTATCATTCCATAATATGGGACTTGTTCTAGTGTTGGCATAACCTCTGTGTGTTGTGGCATATAAAGCTTTATCATTATAAAAAAGGGTTAAAAGATAAAACGATTGCCGAAAATATATTCATAACATTATATGACCAATTCACATTTTATCCAGCTTTGATGTCAGAGAATTACAGACGTTAACATTTCGTCAAAGTGGTTTAGATATTTTATGACATTAAGACATCCATGTCTATTTCATTTTCCATCGTCACTTCTATTTGGATGTCAAAAATGTTTCTGCAAATTGAACTATAAAACATCTTACTGTAAGGAAAAAAGTGACATGTAATCCATGTGAACCAGTTTTATAAAAGATGATAATAATTTGTGTATAGAACAGTTATACTATCACACAACGAAACTTGAATATACCATCTAGAAACGAAATAACCATGAATGTACTGAAAATATGCAGTATTATTTGCACGTTATACAACCATGCACATAAATTGGCAATTGCTTCAGTTTCTTCTGATTAAAACAGAATAACAATCGATATAAACTACAGGTATGTCCAAGTCTGGTGTGCAAAAAGCTAAAAGAAGATATACTGTACTAACGTAAAAAAACAAAAAGCACCAAAACGAACACTCGAACAATTGCAAAGGGTTATAAAACACTCTTGAAATCAAAGACTTGTGAAAAACATACTATTTAGTATTTGATTTTAATGCTTTGCCTGATCACGAGTTTTATAATGTGTTAACAGGAAAGAAAGTTCCTGCAGACGAATCTATCATTCGTTTAAAAAATCGGAAAAAAAGCTCTTGTTTGGCAAGCCATTTGTGAACGTGGTAAAAAACGTATGTCAAAGAGTGCCTTCAAGAGCGATTGCATAAATTTATTAAAGAGCACGATAAAAATACATTGTTTTTGCCAGATTTGGCACCAGCTCACTACGTCCAAGAAACAGTAAAGTGGTTACGTAGGAATGAAACTAAATCCACCTAACGTCTCAGAACTACGACCAATAGAACGTTATTGGGCAGCTAGTATGAAGGGGAAGTTAAACGAAGACAGGTTAAGTTGTTAAAAAAGTAGTTAAAACTGCAGTGCAACAGTATAAGCAAGAAAATGAGAGAGAGCGAGATCAAATAATTAATGACTGGTGTTACAGAAAAAAATTGTATTTTGTTAACAGAACAAACTGTTTTTAAATTTAGTTTTAGCTCAAATCTACTTTTTTGATTTCGTAAAATGGTGTCACTTTTCGACAGATATTAAGACTCCAAAAATCTAAATATAAAATATTTACCTAAATTGTGCTCATGTAGGAAGAAGGTAACGTCAGAAAACGCTATACGTAAACATATCAGACAGGCAATAAAAAAACTTCTTCAATTTTATTAGCTACAAAATTGTCATCGCATTTTTATAAATACAACTAGAGCGTATCAGTTTACAACTAATTCAAATTCTTATAAAAATGAGATCAGTATAGAATAACTTGGAATAATTCATGGCAAATTCATAGATTTACTATTGCAAGATAGCTGGATTCCCTGTTAACAAAACATTTACATTCAGTAATCTCATTCATAAATTCATATCGGCCCCCTGTGTTATCAATACGTTTGTTCGCCTTATCTCATTGATACGAGGACTACAAAAAAGTAGTTTACATTTACAACATAGTAAATCGAGCATTAATATACAGACCCACAGAATTCATTTTCATTCATCATTTAATACGGTATTACCTTTGAAGATGCCTCCTTAAACATCTTGAAAATTTTTAAAGGTTAAAAGAATATATGTTAATCTTGTAACTGTTTGAAAAGTACTCATAAGTTATAGAGGAAATAAGACACATTTATAACGAGGAAATATATTCTGCGCTGATAGCATCACAAGGAAATACGTGATTTGCGTACAGAGCGTTATGCAAAGATGCATTCAGAGCTGGTGCAAAGTAACAAGTCCTTGAGACTAACGGATTGATGAGTGTGTCAGTGAGACGTGATTAATGAAATATTAAAGGTCGACGATTTCAAACTGCCACTGTTATTTTATAATAATTTTTCAATACTTATTTATTGCTAACATCTCAATGGCAGCAATAATTAAATTCCTGAAGTCTAGTATCCAAGCCATCGGACAGCCCATTATAAAAACTAAAAATAAGAGAGTGAATTACAGCTAGCAGATAAGAACGTACACGACTAGTTATTGGTCAATCATATGATAGTATGTAAGTCATTTTATGCAAAATATATCCGACCAAGTAACAAATCTAAGTTAGTATGCTAGCTGCTAGCTAGTATGCTGGATAGGTTTATCAACTACAATGGATCTTTAGATATAGTATATAGGATGCAACAACTCCTTTATAACGATGCATTGCTAAATTTTTGCTTACATATTCAGCAATACTGTATATATATATATATATATATATATATATGTATAATTTAACAATTTTCAACGATACCTCTCCTAATGCAAGATTTAGTTATTTATAATCATTTTAGGTTAGTTAAAGTATTATACACCATGCATAACTCATATCTTTACATGTGTAATTTATCAATTGTTACATCTAAGCATTGTAACTGAAGTTTTCTAAGATTAATGCAAAAGAAAGGAGATCATATAGTGGCACGCTGTTAAAAGAATCAATCACGATTTTCAAGATAAAATTAATTGCTTAATACGAGTATCTATGATCAACACATCTGGATATAACAAAGTGACAGTGATAATTATGAAAGATTCATAAGTTGAAATAAATAGTAATCAACTTGCTGCTTGAATATTTGTTTTTATAATGAACCTATAAATTCAAATCCATGAATGACCTTTAATTAAAGAAGTATTGGATTCACCCCAAAAATTCGAAATTAAGTTTTCAACAGATCTTCGCGTTTAAGAGTCCCCTGAATCCATGTTTTTGTTCATTGGTCAACAAAATAGACGATAGGGTTACAAATGCAGAACTGAAACAGGAAAAAAGTAGACGACCATACCTTTAGGAAACCCGTAGCTTTCAAATACTTTATGCCCAAAATAGTTCAAAATACTAAAATTTGAGAGAGAACCCAAATCGATACAATAATTTCAGCAAGCTGAGAATAGAAGTACATCAATCGTTAAGACCAAGAACTAAATGATCTATGAATACGAAAAGGATGCTAAACAGAATTCCTGAACCTGCACAGGCACATAATAGTAATTGAATGAGTAATAATGGCTATCAAGCTAAACAAACTCGTTAATATTGCACGGTTCATACAGTGGCAACGAATCGGCTGGTTACGACATTTGGAGAGGATTGACGAATGAAGGACTACGAAAAGTGTCACTGAATGGAAACTAACAACAGAAAAGAAGGATGGAGTGAATAGATCATGTCTTAATGGGATTTATACACGCTGGGATAATGAAACTGAAGGACACGAGCCCAGAACAGACAACGATGCAACGTCGTAGTGAAGCAAGTTAAAACACAGTGGTTACGCTACTGGAAAAAAAATATGCGCAAATATGCGCCGAATATATTTATATGCTCAAACACATCGAAATAGGTCTAATCTATTTCCATTTTGTGAGGTGAATATAGATCCAAACACATTAATTAATCGATATAGCAATATTCTAGAATATTAATCACATTCGCGCCTTGCTTATAAACCAAGAGGAGGATTACATGCATTTTGCATGTTTTGTCTATTAATATGCAGCACGCTTTTTTTGTATCTTTCATTTCCGCTTCGAGGAAATCTACATTTTAAATTGTATAATGCATATTTTTCCATATTTGGGCTAGTCGGTGCATATACCTGAAGTGCATTTTTTGAGACATTGTTTTACTGATGATTGCGAAATATTTACCTCTCAACAGTTCTGTGTTAGCAGAAAAGTGGAAATTGAAACTGCAGCTTATGTCAGGCGAGAGGAGAGAAAATATTAACAATAACTTCCAAGATGTAACTGTAAAAACAGGCTACGACAAACTTGTTCATATAAACGAAATTTTGCTGATTTGGAGCCCGACTGATTCTCCTACGACATCTGGTGATGTCGAAAGAAGTTGTTCGACCTATAAATATGTTCTCAATGACAGACAGTAAAGTTATTAAATATATAATTTAAATAAATATTTAATTATCTATTGTTGTAATAACAATAACGTAGAATCTCTATCAAATGTCAACACCTACTACTTAATGTATAGATTTATAACATATCTATTTAATGTCATGCTTTTATGTGCGAAATATTGGCTATTGTTTTTGTGTGAATAATGATTTACTCCTGAAAGTATTTCTGTTAAAAAAATTATTTTTTGTTTTAGTTTACCTTTTTTTTATTAAAGTTTGTATATCAACAGTAGTATGTAAACTCTTAAATTTTAAAGCGCATATTTTGTATTTATTTATAGTGCATATTTAACATTGATAGTGCAGATTAATGCATATTGTAGTTATCTTTTAGAGCACAAATTATAGAAGTGCATAAACAACCATTTTTAGTGCGGGCGGATTATATGCCCGCTGCCTATAGGACATTTTAATATGTTCTCAATCGCAAATCACATTTTTATTTCTATCCAATTAGGCATTACCCATACCAATTATTATGTACGAGTTGTCCCATTTCTTTTCTCATCGAAAATTGATTGTGACGAAAATAGTTATCGAACATTTTTCATCGTTTGCGAGATAGAGGGTGAAATTGAAAATTTCACGATTTCAACAATCGGCCATATCTTAATAGTTTATAAAAATATTTCAAAATGGTAAAAACCCTTTTGAGGCCCTTTCTTAAGTAGAATTCATTAACGCTATTTTAAAAAATTTAAAGTAAGTTGAGCGCCAAACTTGTATTTTCTATTAAGAATCGAGAGTACACAAAATATGCACTAAAAATGTCTTTGAAACATGGTTGAGCAGCAGTGGCAGGACACAAAAAGAAGACTATGAACGTTGTGGGTATAAGTTTCTTAACTGTACCATTGAGGGTATTTTCTATTAGAAAATATCAAAAATGGGACACCCTATATATAAGTTTGATGTAGAAGAGTGTATTTTTTGCGGCTCGCAAACAGTGAGCCCGATTTGTATGTTACTATGTTAGTTCAAAATAATGATTTTTGATTTATGTCAAAATACGTTACAGATTAATAAATTTATATTTTTGTATTTTACTGTTGTTAAAAAGTATACATTTGAATGTGTGTCTTGTTTGCTTGCTGTCAGGCATTGAAGCTTTATCAGTATACCTATAAACCATGTAACGACATACTCTTTGTGAGCCTTCCTAAATTACGAATCAACAAGAACACATTTTTGGCAATAGGGGAGAGTGGGGATGATTAAACCATGAGACATATTCAACCTTTAGACATATAGACAGAATTAATTGCATTTCGCGCCTTTTAGAGAGCACTGGTCTATTCCTAAATAACATTTTGTTGTGAATAAAATCAGCAGCAAGAATTTATAAACAAAAGTGAAAATTTATATGTTTAAGGTAAGATTCTAATGCTGGAGTTTTATTGTGGTATTATAGATTGGTTGAACGTATTGAAAGTTTGATTAGCTTGTTAAAATGTAACACTCCTGGCTTAATCGATCAAAAGAAATTATTCTTGTTGCGATACGTCTAACGTTGGGGTTTTCAACTCGATCCTGATTACGCGGTCACACTTATTAAAGTTCTACTACAGTAGCTTAAAATATGTTTATGTACAAATTATTCGGAAGCGATCTATCCGCTACCGAGGTCAGTTAAGATCTTAACTGTATCGCAACATTCTGTAACAATTGACATTTACTGACTCTGATGATGATTTTCTCGGTTAAATTTCTAGTACTAGTAGACAATTTCATAATCAAAAAAGGTAGCTTCGTTTTTGTTAAATTGACCACAAAAGTTTCAGTAAAGCATTATGCCGGGCAAATTTTGAAATAACCTTCTTACTGATTATGAAATAAAACTTCTAAAACGTAAAAATTATTCAAACACTTTCGTTTTTCCAAATGTGGATAATATTTCCACATTTGACAAGATGAAGATTTCTAGTTTATTACAGTGTCCGCAAAATAAGGAACTGCTACAATAGCCTCTTTATATAAGTTTGAATTTAATTTAAAGGCTGGGATGTATGTTAACCATACCTTCTCTAGTAAAAGGTAGATTCAACCAAAATACACTTGTAAAAAGATATTTAGACAAAATAGACCTTGTATACTTTAAACACGTTTATCTTAGAAATTGATGTAATACATATCAAATTATATTTCTGTATGAAAAATACAAATAAAACATTTACGTTCAAAAACTGCATGCAATAAAACATTAAGAGGTCGAATCGACCCCAGTCTCCCCTATTACATTTTTTTTAAATAAGTGTTGAAGATGGATATAGTACCGTTTCGGAATTGTACCTGTACGATTATTATGTATTTATTGTGGTTCTACTACAGAAAATTGTCCAATTTATTTTTTACTCATTTAATATTTATTGGATTTTCTCGATATGCAACTGTTTACTAGGATTTCTTGTTGTTACTGATGCTATTTTGTTTAGATGAAGAGAATGGCATTTTTGTTAAAACATTTGTTACAACGCATTTAAAATTATTATTCGCTCTTACGCACCTAGACTATTATTAAATTATAATTATACGGAAGTTAAACACTTATGCAAATGCGACGAAATGGATAAAGCCAAAACATTTTTTGGAACACAATGCGAAGCCAACAAACTCGATGGGCGAGCACTTCTGTGGCGCAGCGCGTGCAGCCCTACAAATTATTTCAACAATGCATCAATCTGTCCGAAGAACACACAGGTGATTCAGTACAAAGAAATAAAAGATCGAGTCGAGCCCTCGGAGATCTCAAAGCAAATGGAAAGTAAATTATCAAACATTCGTTCCGGTCGGTATTACTTGAGAAGTTGAATAACCGATCAGGTAAAACCTGGCCTTGGCTCTGAATTTTACTGCGACTAGTCAAAATATTATTGCCGAAACGCCTCTGCCGCTTCTCTCGGCATTATTATGGCCATAAAGCGCTCCGACGTGTTTAAAATCAAAATAAAAACAGAAGACGAAACTAACCTCACCTTTAAAACTTGGCTAAACTCGCTTAAAGTCGCCGCTTCTTCAGGAAATGGGACACAGGACCGACAAAAAACTATGGCACTCGCTATTTTTTAACATAGTCACTCAGTTCACTAGTTTTTCGCAAATTCTCGAGTTTTCAGTCACGATACTCAAGCACCGGGCGACACACTTGCTTACCACGCTGCAGTAATTTCACTTGTGAGCTTCCCGGCGATTTGCGTCCAGTTTCTTTGGTCCATCGTAAGAAAACAACTAACGAGTGAAATAGCAAGATCGGCAAATGTTCATATTAGACAGAGACGCTGCGTGGTGTATTTAAAGTTGCATAAGTGCAGGGGCTGACATTGGAATTTGAAGTTCTCGGGATGCTTCTAACCTGGCGGCTTGTGCGCGACAGAACGTGTTGTCCCTCTTCAGCTTAAAAACATTTTTCTTGATAACTTCTACTACTGAAGCAGTATCCTCTGGTGTTAACATCTTCCTGCATTTTAAAAAATTAAGAAAATTGAAGTTTCAACTCATTTGTTTCAAAGTTTTTCTGTCTGTTCTAAATAAGCAATTAATACCAAAATTACCAAAATATTCGCATATACAGTGTGTCCAAAAGAAGAAGGACCAGTATGGGGATCTCGTTAACATTAAGAGATACAAATTTGGTTAAATGGGAAAAAAGTTGCGTAATTAAAGGAATAACAAAATGACGTCTAGAAATCTTTGATATGATTTTTCGTTTTTGAGTTATCTTAAAAAATCGAATTTTTAATTTGTAATTCTATTTTTTTTCTAACGTTAATATTCAAGTAAAAGCGAAACTGACCAAACTTCTTTATATCAACTTATATTTAATTTAAAGATTACGTTAACAATTTTTTTATTCAACGTTTCGTCTTCGAACACCAATCAACTTCATTTTTCAAATACAGTCCTTATTTGCTGATGTCTGAATTCGAGTCTTTTTTAACCATCATCAGGAAATTGTTGGATACGGACTGGAGCATTTTTTAAGTTGTTCCAGCATTTTAATTTAAAGAAAAAAGTTATGAGCCACACTGAATCTTTTGCATTTCTAATTTTAATTATTGTTTAAAAATAAGAAAAATAACCAATAAATTAATTATTTACTATTGAAGATTTTTTGTAATCCACGATCATACGTGATTATGAAGGAATAAACGCATCCAGTTTAGTTCATTACTTATTTCTTTACATTAGAAAGCTGAAACAACGTATAAAAGGCTGCAGGACATAGGTCTGTATTCAGAAATTTAAAAAAAATAAAAGACACCAATTTTAGAGGTATTCAACTGGAAAATCACCCATCTCCCATCAATACATGCAATGCAATAAAAATGTACAGTTTGAAAAAAATCGTTGGAGCCGTTTTTGAAAAAATCGAAAAAACTGAAAAATCACAAGAGTAAACACCATACTTCCGGTTATGCGATTTTTTTCAAAAGCTTGCTGTCGCATCTACATAGTACACAAAACAAATATATGAAATTTCAACGCCATACCTCTTTTCGTTTTTGAGATATTCTGTTCACAAACAGACACACGGACAGACAGACAGACACACAGACAGTGGAGTAACTTAGTACCCGCAGACCCCTTAGTACCCGCAGACCCCGCGGCTGCGGGGAAGCCCTGAGACTGAGGGGGCCCAAAGGGTCCCCTAGTTATCTTTTTCTTTCATTCAATAAAGGCAGCAAGGAAAACAAATCCTATTTTTATTTTTTATCATAATGGGATCTCCAAGCAAAAGGCAAAAGTAGTTTTAAATTGCCGGCCTTTAAATTCAAGCTGACGTAGATTGTTTTGTAATATCGGGCATAGGGTAATGAAAGTGGCGAATTTCTTGCAGCCGTAAGGCTGATTTGAGTTGACTTAATACCGCCGGTATTGTACGAATTCTATAATTTAACATTAGATTTTGGATTAATGGATTGTTTTGACGCCTATCCCTATCGTCATTTTGTTAGCAGCAGCAGGGCCGTAACTAGGCAAACTTTTATTGTAGGCAAGCCAACATTTCTGCGCCCTTCAATACAAAAACGATATATATGACAAAAAATACTAATGCCACTATATGACTTCTACATTTATCTCCGAATATATGATGTAATGTGTTCAAATAAACAGGTAGGTATTCAAAAATAAATCCAGCATTATATATTCAAACATTTTAAAAATAAACAACTAAATGTTACAATAAGAAAATACAACACAAATAAAATGAGAGCAGAAAACAAGATTAGAAAACACAATTCTTATTTAAAAGAGCACATATTATTATGTAGTCAGTAGAATATTTTACAAATTCCTATATATAAACATACGGCGTACTCAAAATCGGAACGCCACTGCGTCATTTATAGCGCAACGATAAGCATATGCATCTATCAGTGAACACGGGTTCAAATCCCATTGGCTGCAATGTTTTTTATTTTCAAATGTATGTAATTCTCTTTACTAAGTGTTTCTGTATTATTAGCAACATTAAGGTATTTTTTACCTATTTTGTAGAGAATTTTTAAGACTTCCATAATTCGATCTAGCAAAAGTTGCTTTTCTTGCAGCCCTCTTTCTGTATTAAAGACGTCGAAAACATGTTCTTTTTCAACTTTCTTATTTTAAAAATGCAAACATTATTTTAATTACAATAAGACCACCTATCTGGTAAGCTCAAACGCTACTAAAAACATATCGATATGTTAAAATAATACAATATAAACAAATAATTACATATTATTATGCGTAGTAACATGAACGTAGAATACGGTTCTGTTTTGTCAGGCACTCTGTCACACTGTTGTGTAATAATCAGTATATTTAAATAGTGAAGCTGCATTTACAAAATTCTACCGGGAAAGTGATTGTAGCGAAAAATGCAATAGTAGTGGAACAAGTAAGCTCTCAACATCGATCTGTGGTGTTCTGCTGATTGTTGCAGTGGACAACTGTATCAGCGATGAGTCTAAAGCAGTGAATGTATATGTAATATCAGTGAACCCGTTCCAACAGTTGTTAAAAATTTAAGTTAGTTTGCCGCCACTGCTGTATTACATTGTTTTAAAAATACAAACATTTGAATAATTAGAATAAGGCAACGTATGCAGTGGGCTAACAAGCTAATAATTCTAATGTTTTGATTGATATAGGTGAGAACTATAAAATAAACGCTGTTACAATCTGGTAGACATATAACATTTCATTTGAAAATTGCACAAGGCAATGTAATGTATCGACCAGATCGAGAGCAATTCGCGTTATTATAATTAGCATTATTTGGACTAAAATCGTTAATATTGCAAAGTAGTTTATTTGTAAAATTGGCCACTAACTTGTTTATTTGTTTTTTAGTACCAAAGAAATTATTTTTTTCGGTGCCATTTTGGCGCCCTTTGCCGCTTGCGCCTGTAGGCGGGTGCCTACTCGGCCTATACCTAGTTACGGCCCTGAGCAGCAGAGTTGCCAACTGTTCCATAATTACCTCATCCGTAATCCGTAAGGTAATTTACGAACTACAATCCCGTAGAGGCGCGAAAAAGTTCTACGATTGGCAATGTGTCGATTATTATTTACATGTGTGCATTTTAACTAGGTGAATAGTGAGGTTTTGCATTTTTTTTAGTAGACATTAGACATTTAGAATTATAAATATATGATTTTTCTTTCGTTTAAATATTGGCGCATGCGTTGAACCAGTCATCACTCAACCAAAGCATAAATCGGTGGGATCTTTTAAGTTCCATTACGTGCGAATCCGCTATAAAATTAAAGAGAATTAACCCTATACGATGGCCTTCCAAAACCCAAACTCTCACCGCAATTAAATTACGTTTTAAATTAATACTGGTGCTCTTAATGAAATAATATTTACATAAAAAAAGAAAGAATGCGATGAGGAGAGAAGAATCCTAACCAGAGTCGATAATTTTGAATTTGTGAATCTTTGTGTTTTTGTGAATAAAAGTTTGGGGGAAATTGACATCACTTCAAAAATGCTACAGGATCCAGACACGGATTTGATGAAAGCTACAACCTGTATTAGAAAACCTATAAAATATTTAAAGAAATATCGAAGTGGGTACCTACCTTAGTGTTGAATTAGAAGCAACCAATTTAGCCAACCACTGGAACATAAACCCTACATTTAAAAATAAAAGCACACCGAAAGTTAAAAGACATTTTGACGAACTTTGATCGATTCTAATAAGTATTTTAAAGTCAACATTTTTTATGGAACTTTAAATATCACAATAACTCAGTTAAGTCAGAGTTTTGAATCTAGGTTTCAAACCGCACACCTTCTTAGTTTTTGAAATCCAAAGATTTTGTGGGGAATGACTGAGAAAGATTTTGTTTCCAAATATTTTATAAAAATGTTATTTCATCATTTGCTATAGATATTTGTTCCTTTGCAAAAAATTCTTATAATCTAGATAAAACAAAAGAGTTTAAAAGAGTGAAACCATTTGCTAAGTTTTAAATAGTTGATAATGGGAATTTATCATCATTTTTTTCTGAAATTGTGACATCACTGTTATTACTACCTGTTACCTGTTTTGGTCGCTTCAGCTGAAAGAAGTTCCTATAAACTGAAAATTATGCCAGAAACAGTATGCACCAGGGCAGATGGGAAAATCTTTCTTTATTGTCCATTGAATCGGAAATAGCCGATAAAATGGAATTGCAAGCGGTTAATACACATTTTGCAAACATTAAGGCCAGACTTAAGCAGGTTGCTTAAAATCTCGTTTTTATTGTTTTACCCATAATATTTTAGACATTGTTTTGGAGTGCCTATTATTAAGTACGTATCTTATTTATTATTATTAGTATTATTGATGTTTTTGCAACTTTATTTTATTAAAGACCTATAAGGTGTCGCAACAAATTTTCGTGGGGGTGGGGGGCTGAAATCTGAAGTTACGCCGCTGCACACCATCTGCACACAGACCAATGAACAAAAATATGTTTAAGGGCTCAGGGGACTCTAAAACGTGAAGATCTGTTGAAAACTCAATTTCGAATTTTTGGGGTGATTCCAATACTTTCTTTATCGTAAAAGGAAGCAAAACTACAAGAATTACTAGTGCGAGGAAACACTCGATAAAGTACACGATTTCAAAGGGAATAGTTTCTTCTCGTTTTGAATTTGCGAAAGTTATTATCTAATCATATTTTTGTTTGCATTCGGACCAAACCATTTCTATAAGTATTATTCTAAATAGGACATTATTCATACCAAGACATGCTTGACCTATACTAATCTGACGTTTCCTCTCTTCGAAAGAGTCTCTAACGTAGCTATTCCCAAACTTTTTCAGCCACAGAGTCCATTTTGAAGTAAAAGTTTCTCGTGGAGCTCTAAGAAATGTTTAGTGTTTAGTTCTATCTGTCTATGTTCTATGAGGCATATTAAACACGATACATATACGGAAGTATGAATAACAAGGTATATAATGCAAAGGCTCCCGTGTTCTGATGTGGTGCCTGTTTGCAATTTATTTATTTGGTATTAAAATAATAAAAAAATAATATAAGTTCAAATGTAGGGGCAAAGATCCTAGTACACACACAATTCTCAATTTTTTTTATTTTTCTGTCCTCATAGTTTGCCTGTCAGTAAATTAAAGCTCGTTAAAATGGAACTGTAATAATTAATCGCACAAATAAAAATGGTTGAATGCCCCTCTTTCTATTTTATATAACTGCAATACTGATTACGCAAGCTCTCGGTACACAAGACTTCTTTATCTCATGAGTTGGGTTCATAAAAGGACTATAATCTCAAATTTTAAGTTATATGTCTCAACGTAGCTCGTTTGCTCGTTATTAGTAGATAAAATTCACAATCTCGTAAATTGGCAGATGAACACAAAATGGTTTTTTGCGTACAGCGTGAAATTGAACGTTTAAAATGGTGAACTACTGTGAAAACGAGTCAGGTAAATTATTTGAATATTCCCTCCTCTTGATTGTTTGGACGCCGATCTTTCAACTGTTTATGATCGATTTCCCCCCAAAAACCTGGTGACGCCGTTCGATTTTTAGAAACCACGAAACAATTGGACTTTTGGAAAAGCACTAGGCCTCTTCGGCAAGGTAATCTTTGATTTAAGTCGTTTTCCCGAACAGTGACACTCAATTTTTAGGCAAAGTCCTACCTTATTTAACCCTCATGCTGGGTTCAGAGCTGGTCGTAGTGACGCCGCCGGAATATCTCAAGCTGTAGCCGCTCCCCTGGGTGCAAACTCCTCTCAGGATACTCCTGCACACTCCGCTGAACTCCTGGACCGCCAACCTTTGGCTTCCGATGCTGATTTTTGCCGTAGTCGAAGATTGAAATTTTCAGGTGCTCGCTTCCGATTTCCTCGGAGATGATTTTTTTTTTTCAAAATGTAAATTTTTCGCTGCGGAAACTGCTGCAAACGTTAGCACAGGTACACTACCACTTGGGCAATAAAACTGTACACTTTTGAACTGGTAAAAATACTTTTATTAATATAAAAACAGTAATTGAAAATGGAGCACAAATTTGCCCTGTCTGCCAATAATTTTATTCAATTGTTCTGTTGTTAATGACAAAAAAGCATCATGTTGCTAAGATACGGTGTTATTCTACTATTAATAGGAAATTAGGATTGATATTTTTTACCACAAATAGAATAAAGTTTGAGTACATAAATTACAATCTAACATTTTCTTAAAATCTAAAATATTGTCTTTTTGCTTATAACGTTATAACTAATTTTGTCCTACATCGTTGCACTCACAAACGTTTTT
The DNA here is from genome assembly GCA_940337035.1 of Agriotes lineatus. Classification (NCBI taxonomy): domain Eukaryota; kingdom Metazoa; phylum Arthropoda; class Insecta; order Coleoptera; family Elateridae; genus Agriotes; species Agriotes lineatus. The sequence goes on along the minus strand of OW679197.1, from coordinate 62,794,332 downwards.
AATTTCACAGATCTGCTTTAGCACTATGTTTTTAATTATTAACGCACTGATTTTTGAGTTCCGCACTTTTCACGTTGCTTGCTTTTATTCTGTTGCCTCCATTCAGGAATTGCTCTTTGCAATTTTCTAGATTTTCCTACATCTTGCTTCAACCTTCTGCTTGCTCACAATTTTCACAGTCCTTGGCTTTTATTGATAACTACGCTCCTTTTTGCACGTAATAACCTTTTTGTGTCAATTACTTTCATTCGGTCTGGCCTTACATGTGCACAAACATATATATCATTTTTAATTATATTGCTTTATTCACAAGCCAAATTTAAACCCTCTGAAATATGCTTTGTATTTGCGTGCCTTTATCTGACTAATTACTGTTTCTCGCATCTCATAATCAATGCATTTCATATTTTTATTTTTGTTTAAAATTGCAATTATATAAAATATCCTAACTCTGTGCTATATTGGTTGAATATTTTGCACTGCAAACAGAGCGAAGTTGTGGGCTTAATACCATTTCAATATATATTACGGAGCCCGTTTTAAACCATAGTTCCATTTCAACAAAAGTTTAGCAGCTAACACTTCTGCAAAAAAAAATTAATATGTAGGTATAATTTTGATAGGATACTTAAATTGAATTATAAGAAATTTCATATTTGTATTTAGTGTAAAATTAGCATTAATTTGATACCTCACATAGATATGGGCGCGTGAGCAAGTATTCACTCACGTCACGCACGTTTAACGCTTGCTTTAAACACTCACGTTCACGCACGCGCACGTTTACTCACGTTCACGGCGTGACTCGCCACTTACGAAGTGACCCGCAGCTTTTATTTCAAAATTCAAATTCAGATAGAACTGATGGTCCAATTTTAAAACAAATAAAAATCTGACCTATAGAAATGGAAGAAGTGGAAGAAGCAATAAGACGGATCAAGCTAGGAAAAGCCACGGGAAGAGATCTAATAGTTCCTGAAATGATAAGGTATGGGGGTGAGAAAGTAAAACAGTGGATAAAGGATTTATGTCAACTGGCATGCGAGGGCCAGGGCATACTGAAAGAATGGAATGAAAATATAATCGTACCGATTTACAAGAAGCGATGCTCAAATGAATGCAACAACTACCGGGCCATATGCTTGTGCTCAATAATACTAAAAATATATTCAAGAATATTAGAAAAAAAGGCTACGAGAAGAAACCGAAGGCAACATGACAGAGGAACAAGCGGCATTTAGACCCGAAAGACAAACACAAGACTGTATATTTATGGTACGAATGGCCATAGAAAATATATTAGAGAGGGGAAAAGCGCTATGTATACCTTGCGTTTATTGATATTGAATCTGCATTCGACAAGATATCAAGGGAAGGCATATGGAAAGCAGTTTCCTAACTAGGGGTAACAAAGAAACTACTACAAGCAATTCAAAACCTATATAAAAACACCAAAGGCAGTATAAGGATAAATGGAAAAGAATCAGAGGACTTTAAAATGGAGAACGGTATAAAGCAGGGAGACTCACTTAGTCCTTTGCTCTTCAGGCTGGTGATGAATCAGATTATAAATGAAAGCAAAGAAACAAGATTTGATGTAAGAATCGAATATTGGAACCTAGATCCAATTAACATACAAAGGTTAGTCTATGCGGATGACATAGTATTATTTGCGGACTCAACACAAAAATTGCAACAGATAATTAACAAGTGGAATAGCACAATAGCAAAGTGGGGAATGGCAATTAACCCGAAAAAGAGTAAAGTAACCGAAATAACGACATGTTATGAGAATGGGGAACAGGAGAGACCCGAAAAGAATATTGGAAGCAGAACCAGAAGGAAGAAGATATGTGGGAAGACCCAGGAAAACATGGATGGAGAGAATGGAGAAAATGGCATACGCAAGAGGGTAAAGTTTAGCACAACTAAAGAGAATGGCGGCCGATCGTGGACAGTACCGGAAATGGACTAGCAACCCGACGCCGATGGCATAAGGGATAGGAAAATAAGAAGAAGAAGAAGAAGAAGAAACATCTGTAAAGGGCTTTACCCAGAACTTCCCTCGTAAGTGGACATTGTAACACTAAATAATTTTAAAAATCAAATTAAGCTAGGGGTAAAAATATCTTCATGTTTCTAATAAATTACATACATTTTTTAACTAAAAAAATGTTACCGGTGATCGAATTCGAAGGGCAGGCCTATGCGATTCCAGCGTTTTGTGGGATATTGCAAGCGAATGCGCTATTCCTATATGCGCTACAGAGCACTTCGTCCCTACTGCCTTAAATACCACGTTAGAATAAAAATAATTAGAAATTCCCAGGCAGAACGCAATTGACAGTACACAGTACACAGATACGCATGCTTAGCTCCATCCATAGATCTTCGACATGGGGGGGGGGGGGCAGTGGGTGGGCGGGTCACCCTGCAATCTTTTATTCATTACTAAATATTTAACGTGAAATTAACGTGAATCACTCCATGGACATTTTCACTCTCGTTCACGTCCCGATTTTCAAATATTAGTCACGTTCACGACGTGACCCATGAAATTTTATTGCCCCCCTTAATACCTGTCAATTTATTGCAATTGTATCAAACTGTATTAATTGACTTTATAGGTTAAATACTTTTCACTCACAGTAAAGTATTTCTTGTGATTTTCTGAGCAAATTCATATACTATACAAAATGCAGGCTACTAAGACCATTGCAAAAGCAAGGAGAATATGCTTGTGGCCGTCGTGATGTTTAACAAACGAAGAATCAATGTACGATAGCGCTAGGTCGTTAGGATCATTATAAATACAAATAACGTATTCGATTTTAAACATTTTTAAATACAATTACGGCCAAATGTAAAGTCCCCTTGCTTTTGCTATGGTCCTAGTGGCCTGCCGCAATCTGTATAATAATCTGTTTATACCAAAATATAAGTGTTTGGAGAATTTTTAACTGAAAACATGCATTTCACCAGAAAGCAGCATGGTACTGGTAGTAAGGTTATGTTACTGGAGTGAACAGCCGGAGGTCGGAGGGTAATAATACTACTTATTAAAAATTCCATGTGTGAACTTAAATTTATATTTCTATATCTTATTAATATAAAATTATACATAATTGTTACAGTAAATACAGCCTACTTTGTTAAACAATGTAATTTTACATTGTCAAGAACATTATGGCTACTTTTTAAACTGTCCTTAAATGAGGGCCATTTTCCTGAGTATTGGAAGTCCAGTTTTATTACGCCGGTTTACAAGAGTGGAGCTAAAGTTAACATTAAGAACTATAGGCCAATTTCTATAATCAGTGCATAGGTACTAATGATTTTTGAATGCATTATCACTCAAAAGTTGAGTAACTTAATGAAATATCTGATAATTGAGAATTACATCTCATATGGAGTTATTGGGAATCTGCTTGAATGGATAGTGAGTTATCTAACAAATAGGTGCCAGTTTGTTAAAATTAAAAACTATCTTTGGAAATTAAGGTATCTTCGAGTGTGCCGCAGGGATCACATCTTGGACCTCTTCTTTTTGTGCTATTCATCAATGACATAAAAAGTGTTTTTAATTTATGTAACTTTTTATTATTTGCGGATGATATCAAGATTTATTTGACTGTCAGATCGCCTTTAGATGTCCAGTTATTACTGAACTTTGTAACTTCGTTACATGGTGTAATCTAAACGACCTTGAGTTAAATTTTACTAAATGTTTCTGTATGAAGTTCTATCGCCACAACAAACCAATCACGCACTCTTATACATTGAAAAACCATGAGCTTCCGATAGTTTTTAAAGTATGTGATCTTGGTGTTAAGCTAGATAAGTCACTCACTTTTGTAACGCACATTAATGAAATTATATCTAAGGCTAAGCTTTTATTAAGAGACTTTCTGCTGATTTTCAAAATATTGTTACTTTTAGGATCCTATATATATATCGTTAGTTCGCCCACACCTCGAATACTGTTCGGTAATTTGGATGCCTAATTATTTAGTGTAGATTGATAGCATTGAACGTATTCAAAATAAGTTTCTTCGATTTGTAGCTTTCAAATTGAAAATTAATATTGATAATATAAATTAGGAACACATTCTAAATTGTTTAAATATGAAAACTCTTCGAGTTCGAAGAATTACTTTTGATTTGTGTTTTAATTTAGAATATTTTAAATTCTTTGGTTGACTGTTTTGTGTAGTATTAAGTTACATGTAACTATGTTATTGGGTTAATTTAGCTTATCTTAACTTACTTAATTTAATTTAGTTTGTCTAATCGTATTAGGTTATAATGTAATTTAACATGTATATTTTGTTATAAAGGGTCTTCCCGTTAATGAAAATAATAAAATAAAATAAAATAATGATAACGTTAGACTTACCTGCTGTAGATTGTAGATTCCACCTATCACCAATTTTTACTAAAGAAACCAAATAATAAACGCTACCTGCCCGTTATATAAAACATAAAAGAGATTTCAAGCATCGAGTAAGTTGTACCTGACAAGCAAGAAAGATCGAGATAGTTCCAGGGACGAATAGATCAATCTCAAAGCGAACTAAATCTATAAGTACTGTAAATAGTCACCAGCACTTCAAAAATATTGAATTCAATCAAACAGAATATTGAAAACGTATGTGATGAGACAAATAAGGTGGGATTTGATGAAATGTCTTCTAGAGTGGCCATGTTAGCAGAATACTGTTCACACTTTTGGAAGAACAAATTTATTGTACTTGTCTGGAAACATTGACTGCTACTTGCACACCACCATTAGCGCTATTTAAACGACATGACCAAAACTTCCAGATTTTTTGTTTCTACCAGTTCTTTATAATTAAATAAAGAGAGAAAATTAGATCACAGAAACAGGGTAATATGTAGACATTACCTGCCTTGTAGTTACCACATGGTATTTATATTAATAATAATTTTTAGTATCAACTTTTAGGTAAAGCACAAATCCATAGTAGATAAAAAAACATAAAAATGATTCTCACAAATGTATGCTTGGTAGTACTGTGGGCTGTCTTGATAATTGTTAGTTATTAAGAAACACTTGCAGCCTGAAAGAAATTTATTTTACTGTTTTTCAAAGCATTCTCTTTCAACACCAATACACATTTGTTCATTCTTTGAAATTATTTTGTAAAGCAGTCTGAAATTGTTTTTTCAAAAGGTCCTCTAAAATTCTTCAAAATTCCAATATTGCTACATCTGCACTTGGAAATGTTTTACCTTGCTTCATTTTTTTAACAGTTGGGAAAAGAAAAAAGTATAATACAAAATCCAATGTTCTAAGTTTGGGCTGATGAGTTGCCATGGTGGATTATGATACCACGCAAAACATTTTTGATGGCTTGTTTTTAATTTCTCAAACCACTGCGGTAAAACGCCTTCACAATATCTTTCAGAATTAACTGTTCTGCAATCCTCCACTGAAATATCATCTATAGAGCCACTTCGGTGGAAAAAGGCAGCAATCACCTTCTTGCTCGTGCTGTTACCACGAACAACTTCTGTGGGTAAAGCTTCATCTTGAAAGATTCTAACACTAAACTGCTTTGCTCATTTAACTGCCTTTTGTAATCGTAGTCCTGGTTCTAAAAGCAGTATCTGGATTATTTAACTGAATTTAAATACATAACTTTGGAAATTGACCACTATTGAGCAACAAATTGAAACATTCGACAGATGTAGGTAACAACTATCAATTAACACAGCTTTCAATTGTTGCAATTGAGTATTTCCAAGTGACGTCACAAGCTCAGCCCCAACAACTGATTGTGGACAAGCAACTTAAGTTTGTTATGGAAGCTTCCATAAATTCTAATTTTAGAATTTTTGGGTCCATTGTACTGAGTTTATTTATTACAGCAGTAGTTTGTGTTGTTTATTAATTCTGTGAACAGATAAAGGCAGCACTCCATTTGTATTACAACTTTTGGTGGTAATGTAGGTATCAATGACCACTGACAAATCGTTAAGATTTTCGTATTCCGCATTAAAATACTCTTTTCAGTTGAAAATTGAAGAAAGTTATGGACTTGTAAACTAGTTTACCCACAAACAGTTAATAATAGGTACATTTTTTTAAAAATAAATAAATAAATACATTCTTTATTGTTTGATAGCTTACATAAATAGTATAAAAAGAGAGTATAGCAAAATAATTTACAGTGAGTAAGCTAAAACAATCACGAGGCGAAGTTCAGGAGGTATCCTGTTCTTCCACTTAACCTACGATGTATAGAAATCAGAGTTGTGGAATGCCAAAAGATATATTATATTAGAAGTCACTTATAATTAAGTAACATGACGCTACATATATAAGTACGAAACTCTCGCAAATTAGGAATAGTTAATGCAAGCCCAACTGTTTATCGGATAGAGCAACACTGAGCCCCTGTTTGAATTTTTGAAAGTTATCTGACTTAAGCTTAGGGGGAAGTGAATTGTAGAATTTAGAAATCTGATAAGAGTATGACCTTTGAAATAGAGAACTGGAGTGTAAGGGTATGGTTAATAATCCCCTATGCCTCAAGTTGAGATGATGTACATCTGTTCTAAAGCTAATCCTGTTGTATAAATACTTAGAACATTTATGCTTAAGGATTTTAAAAAATAGTATTCCCAAATGTAGCAAACGGCGACTGTGCATATTCAACCCGTTAAGCCAATTGATCAATTCACTTGTACACAGGGCTGTTTCCATATCCCAACCCGATAATATCCACGATGAATTAAATCACATTCGGAAAGCTCTTAGGAATAACGGTTACCGTGCTAGGGATATACAGTCTGCCATCAATCGCCATCTTCACCCACGGCCACCCAAACCTCCAAAACCCGATCCTCCTGCAGCAATAGTCTTTCTTCCCTATATCCACCAAGTCACGGACCGCATAGGAAAGTTTCTTCGAAAACAAAACATTAAAACAGTATTCAAACCCCCGAGCAAAATCTCACAGGTTCTTCCTTCATCTAAGGATAAATTAAACACTATGTCATCTAATGGTGTGTATAGAGTCCCTTGCTCTTGTAATGCTGTATACATTGGTGAAACAGGTTGTTCGGTGAAAACTCGCATCTCTGAGCACCAGCGCTGTCTCAAGTCAGGTCTCGTTTCATCATCGGCCATCGCCGAACACCAACGCGATACTGGTCATAAGATCCTTTTTGATGAAACTTCCATCATCTGCAAATCCCCATTCTTCTTTAGCAGAAAGATTCGCGAAGCCATTGAGATTTGCAAACACCCTAATAATTTCAATCGGGACGAAGGCTTTCCCCTTCCTTCTATGTTGAAAGTGCTAATTCCTAAGCCCCGCCCTCCGTCACTGAACCGCGACGGCATTTGCTGAATCGCTACGGCGCTTGCGTATAAATTCTCGCTTTTCTTCTTCCGATAGTCAGTCGAGTTTCGCCTCTGACGTGGTTAACATGTTGAGTTACCGTGCTCTTCTGTCCCTTCCCTTTGCAAAGAGTTTCGCCTCTGGCGTGGTTAACACGTTGAGTTACCGTGCTCTTTTGCTTTTTTCCTCCTGATGAAGCCCCTTACGAAAGTGGGCGAAACGTTGAGTTCTTCGATCTCAATCATGACACGGTCCAATCCCGGAAGTCGTTTGTTACTTAATGACAATGGCCGTGAAAGCCTCAAAAATCATCTAACCTTGTTATTCAAATATTGTCATGTTAACTAGCAACAGCGTCGTAAATTTCTTTGTTAGTGACTTATTAAACTGCGATCAAAATATGTATTATTTGAAACTTACCTAATTAAATAAATAACGACAAAAACTGATTGTGAGTAAAATACTATACATATCCATATATATAATAGACTTGTACGTCCGGGATGCTGTTTCAGCAGCCAAACCGTAAGAGATAGAGAAAAAAGTTATTAAAGTTATATGTTTGGAATGATCATGTCAGGTCAGGAACCGAATTTCAGTCTCTAACACTAATTATTATCTTAATAATTATCCTAATCCTAACTTTTTAGGTTAGATTCTAGGCAAATTTTATCAAGGCGAATGCGAATGGTAGTTTGCTACCAACAATGACGTCATATACGTACGTAGAGTGCTTTATAGACCAGGCAAGCTTATCCCACTAGATTTTGTGTCACAGGGACTTTAGCGCCAAGCCGTTGGCTGCGGTACTAAGGTACTATTAAAGTTCTCTAATTTAAACCACGTGGGTGTTAGTTAACAGTGTTTTCGTTCCGATTTTTTCTGCTTTCTTTTTATTTGTTTAAAAACCAGTCTTTTTTAAGACGGATAAAATTAAATGTTGTTTTTCCGACTTACCGTATGCAAATTGGAAAGTAACTAGAATTTGAATTTGCCGCCACTTTCAGTAACTCAAAATGGCGGATAAGCTTGCTCGTATAAATATAGTACCTTATACGTACGTGTGGTGAATACGCGTTCTATGCAAAACGGTCTTTTTTGTTTTATTAAATGAGACATTTGTTTCACTGGACTGCTAGTATCTACCTAATTCGTTTTAATAAACAATTGTCAAAATGTCGTAAGGTTGGTAGACTTGTCAAAATGTCAAACCTAGTTATTACATAAATCAATGTTGGTATGTGAGTGTCGGCCCGATTTCGTCCGTTTGACGTATGTCTTGTCTAAACATAAAACCATACAATTCAAAATTGGAAAAGAATTTAAATTTGAAGAATGGCTTCACGTAAAAGGGGTACAAATAATGACATACCCCCGTTTATAATACAGATTCAGATTCAGAACCAGATGTGGAAGATAATCACGAAAATTTCGATTATGGATGGTTTTCACTTTCAAGTTGTTTAATTTTTTCATTTTTCTATTATTAAACTAGTTTTTGCCTTCAATCTTTCAATCTACATTTTATTTAACTGTTCAAATTTCCCAATTTATCAGATTTCAAGTAAATATTCTGTACAAACCTTCATTTCTTGTTGTTAAGTTTGAAGACGCAACTCACTTTACAGCATCATTAAACATCATGACATTACTTTTGATGTGCAAGGTCTTAGCAGATAAACAATATTTATAATTTTTCTGTAGGTATTTTCTTAACCGGTGGCTGGATATGACATTATATTGTGATTTGTAGCTGCGATTGAAAAACAAAGTGCAACATAACCTAGGCTGACCAGAAATTTTTGATAGAAAAAGAGTATGCTTGACAACTTTGTTGAAACCAAAATTTTAAATAACAAACGAAGAGAGCAATAACGCGTCACCAGCAGAATTTTATTCTAACGTCGACGTAGCCATTCAAAAGATTATACTTGAACTTGATGGTATTAATATAGTATGTCGCCATATCGGAAAAATGTTAGGTTAGGTTTTGTATTGAGTATTAAAATTTTGTAACCTAACCTAACCTAACCTACTAACATTTTTCTGATCTGGCGACATACTATACATAGTAATTTTCTGATGTGGCGACATACTATACTAACACCCATATGAGGTTAGAAAAAAAATTATGATTCTCCTGTTTACTTTTTATATTTTATTTAATATCTTTACTCATGGTATAGTCGCTGTAATCCACTCGCGTTCGTGTTTATGAAGGTACACTCGGCACACAGAACAATACCTACTCCGCATAAGCATTCTGAATTCATTAACAAGTTGCGCGAGTGCAACATTTTCTGTCAAATATTATCCCGCGAGGCAAATTTATGTTTGAAGCAAAATCTAAAGAGTATTAAGAGTATTTAAATGAATTAAAAAGAGTATATTGGTAGCTATTTTATAAAAAGTAAGAGTAAAGAGGATATTATTTCGAAAAGAGTATAATAATCTAAAAAATCTGGTGTGATACACGCACACAACTTCCTTTTACAGTGATCTTATAATTAGCCAAAGAAATTATTTTTAATTTTTAAGCATTTGTCAAAATTTTTCAAAAATTACAAATTCTACAAAAACGGTACAAAATAGAGTGTTAGTTCAAGAGACAAATTTTCTCTAGAATTTTAAGCTGAATTCAAAAATGTAATAATATACCGGGTGTTCTATTTAAAATAGAAGTTAATAAAAAAAATAGAAAAAAAAACAAAAGAAACCCATTTTAGAAGTATTCAACTGGAAAATCACCTATCTCACATCAATACACATTAAAAATGTAATAAAACTGTAAAGTTTAAAAAAAATCGTTAGAGCCGTTTTTGAAAAAATCGAAAAAAACTGAAAAATCACAACAGTAAACACCTACTTCCGGTTTTGCGATTTTCTTCAAAAGCTTGCTGTCTCATCTACATAGTACACAAAACTTATATATGCAGTTTCAACGCCATACCTCTTTTCGTTTTTGAAATATTCTGTTCACAGACAGACAGACAGACAGACAGACAGACACACAGACAGACAGACCAATGAAAAAAAATATGTTTTTTGGGATCAGGGGACTCTAAAACGTGAAGATCTGTTGAAAACTCAATTTCGAATTTTTGGTGTGAATCCAATACTTCCTTTATTGCAAAAGGAAGTAAAAAGAGTATGTCCGGTCACCCTAACATAACCTCAATAAATATCCAATGTAAAAGCCATTATACATCTGGTCCATAATTACGATATTCTGGGGAGTCTGGGGTGCTACAGTTTGGTCTTTTAAGAATTTTCGACATTGATAATTGTTTATTAAAACGAATGGACATTACCGTGAAGATAAAGCTAACCGAGACTACTTAATCTCTCGACAGTAATGAAACACTTTCCACCTCGGTATGTAATATAAAATTAATGAACGGGTCTCTAGTTTAATCCAAAAGTTGGCGAAGTAACATATTTGACAGTGCCTAAAAAACATAACCTTTAAACCGACAAAAACGCCAAGATTTTGTGCTGTTTTTGGGCGTTCAAGTAGAAGTAACCAAGTGACGGAAAATAAATATTTTGGATTTCCTAGTGTGCGAGATAGAAGAGGTCGAGATATTCCTGAAGGCATAAAAAGAAGGAAGTTGTGGGTGAAGGCTCTCCGAAGAGAAGATTTGACACCACAAAAGATTAATTTGCTTCAGTTTGTTCAGACCACCTTTTAACAGGTAATGCATTTGTATTATTATATTTTTATTCAATGTAACGTGAACTATGGTATTTGCAAAATAATTTCAGGTTAGGTGTGTTTGTTTATGTTTGTTAATAGGGAACCTAAAACAATTGCCCGTGTTCGTAGGTCAAGAGCGACCAAATTTCAAACAAGTTTGAAATTCAAACTTGGACGGTCGATGCAGGCCTACGTAGTCGTTCGCTACCGCAGCAGTGTGTGCTTAGTCATATAAGTACGTGTTTGAAATGATGGCCGGTCTTGGGAGAATCCTACTATATCGTCTAAAAAGTTATTATTACCTAAAAAATTACCACAAGCCTCCTAACAAACCATACAAAGGTTGTCCTCATACAGCTGTTGTTGGACGGAGCTACAACGTCACTGTGACGTACTTAGAAAAGGCTAATTGTTTTTACCCAAACCTTCATCCATAGCCTGCTTACGAAGTATTGCCAGCGGAGTCCTATTAACTTCTTGAGTTTTGTTGAAGAGACAGTGTTGAATGAGAAGCATGTGAAACTGGTTCTGGACACGTATAAATTTGTGGGTAGTGACTTAACTATTTCTGTTTGGTGAACAAAATCGTACATTTGACTAAAACTACAATAAATTCAAGTCACCTTAAAGGTATAATCAGCGTACATAAATCAAACAAGTAGATACTAGAGATGGGAAATACTGCTACAAACTAGTAACGTTACATTCGTTCTCGTTACCGAAATATAATGTTCCGAAATAACGTTACCATGTTACTCATAAAACTATCACATACACACGGAGTTCCTTAATAATGTGAGTCATCAGTGATTGCTGACAGCTAACCAGTATGCTGTTATCGTTCATGGGAATAAACGCCCTGAAAAAGATCCAAACATCGCTGACCGCGAAGTCTGCATTTTTATTTTGTTGTATTTTTCAGCACGTGCATATTATTTATTGTCCCTCTAAACGACTGCGGCTAGCCTAATATTTTTTACAGTACCTACTCACCATTCATTCGCCAAAACCTAGATTTTTAATATAATTTTTTATAGTATAGTGTGGCCTACTTGCGGTCACAAATTTATCCCTAGAAATGAGTTCAAGAACAACTTATGATTTGGAACTTTTTTATAAAGAAATCATAAAGTAATCGTATACCTAGCTGTTTGTAAGTTCAAAGTTATGTTTATAACTAATAATAAGGAGATTCTTTATTTTTATAAGCGAAATACCCTCCACCGAAACCTCTAATTAATAATTATTAATGATTCTTTTATTCAATTCCATTTGTAATATTTGGAACTACAGCTTCGCATGCGCGTACCGTTGTCATTTACACCATTATTTTTTGGGAAGTTTTACACAACTTGTAGCTAAAACAACGGATGTAACGTTGTTTTAACGTAACGTTGTGAAAAAACTCACAATCTCTTCATTCCATAATGCTATAGTCACTGTCCGTATTATACTTTGTACGATAGCACTCGTTAACAAAGTAACAAGTTATATAATGAACCAGTAACGAGACGTAACGTTGCCGTAAAATAACGTTCCAAAATAACGTTACTGAAATAACGGCTCATCTCTAGTAGATACACTCACTGTCGGTTCTTTTGATGTCAAAATTCCGATTTGTATGATCTTGAACGGCTCCTGGGGGGTACTTTCCGATAGTACTAACAGATGGCGCCACTACTTTGTCACATATGATTGGTAGCAGAGCTAGTAACTGGCTCTGATTGGTAGAATTTTGTGCTGCCATCTAATAATCAAGCTTAGAAATACCCCCCCCCCCCCCCCAGTTACTGTCCCTGGCACTCTATAGACAGGTTTCAACATTTGGCATGAGTGTCTCTACTTCTGTGATGTATGTACGCTGGTATAATGATGTAATGATTTAAATATCACCAGTTTGAAAGATACTGATGTTAAAGAGCTTTAAAACATTTAATATATTGTAAAGATCTAAGTCTTGAGTATGAAATTGTTTAAAATATCTGTAAGGGCTATCAGTGCCATACAAACTTGGGACAATGCATGATGATCTTCGAATTTGAATTAGAGCACCACGGCTGTTTAGAGCACACTGCATGCATAATCTTGACTATATGTGGAAAGCAAAACATAATCATCCACTTACTCAAATCCCTTTTCAGTTTTCTGTATGGAAAGCTGATACGGCTTCAGTTTTCCTGGGTAGATTGAAACGGACCCATTCATGCCACCTGTATACTGCATTTCATATCACTTTATTATATTCTGCTAGCTATAATGCCGAACCGTATGTCTTACTATGTATTAACTAAGTAGTTACGCAGTATAACTAGGTAAGTTAGCACGCATTATAAGGGTATCGCGAGTGTGGAAGTGGTCTGTGCGAACGCAACTAATTCCTTAACGCGAAATTAAAATTAGAACAACGCCAGCATGGGCAATTGAGCGCGGGGTTTTAGTCGCAAGCAGACAGGCAACTCGTACGTATGTCGTACCTCATTACCTAAGGTATGACGAGTGCTGATAAAGGCACTAAAGTGTTAGGATGCAATCATCGCCGCCGTCACAAAGAGTTTCCTAAGTGGGAACACCGACTACGAAGGCATAAAATACTTGGACTGCACCACCAAAGGCGGTTGTCACTGCCAGAAGCGTCATCCTTGGGAGCAACTGAATGCAAGGTTAGTTCCTATTTGAGATCGTGATACGAAATAAGAAGCGATTGTAACATCTTTGGCAATTGCTTCAATGAATGATTGCGTATCAAAGGTAGTGGGGGTTTGCTTGCATTGAAAGCACAGTTTGGCGCCTCCCTGAGATGCATTCTTCGCCCGTCAGCTGAATACCAGAATAACAAGCGCATTTCAAGAATAGACAACTTCGCCCAGTTCATTTGTGCACCGAATTCAATTACATTTTGCAATATTTAAGGTGTTTTCATGCATGTAGCATACATCCTTTTTATTATGTATTTTCCATGTATTTTTATGTAATAATGCGAGTAGAAACAGCTGCCGCACGTAGATAATTAAAGTATTATTAACAGCTTCACTGTGTAATTGGACGTCGTTCATTTTTGTTGTTTTATGTACATGTATTCTCTTGTATTTGTGTTTTTCTTACAAATTACATATCTTTTAGTGTAACTGTTGGGTTTTTATTACTGGCAGTGTTTGCATGCATCAGCACAGCTTGGCGCCTCGCTGAGACGCATTCTTCCCCCAAGTACAATGTATGCGTCAGCTGAATACCAGAATAACAAGCGCATTTCAAGAATAGACAACTTCGCCCAGTTCATTTGTGCGCAGAATTCAATTACATTTTGCAATATTTAAGGTGTTTTCATGCATGTAGCATACATCCTTTTTATTATGTATTTTCCATGTATTTTTATGCAATAATGCGAGTAGAAACAACTGCCGCGCATAGATAATTTAAGTATTATTAACAGCTTCACTGTGTAATTGGACGTCGTTCATTCTTGTTGTTGTATGTACACGTATTCTCTTGTATTTGTGTTTTTCTTACAAATTATATATCTTTTAGTATAACTGTTGGGTTTTTATTACTGGCAGTGTTTGCATGCATCAGCACAGCTTGGCGCCTCCCTGAGACGCATTCTTCCCCAAGTACAATGTATGCGTCAGCTGAATACCAGAATAACAAGCGCATTTCAAGAATAGACAACTTCGGCCAGTTCATTTGTGCGCAGAATTCAATTACATTTTGCAATATTTAAGGTGTTTTCATGCATGTAGCATACATCCTTTTTATTATGTATTTTCCATGTATTTTTATTCAATAATGCGAGTAGAAACAACTGCCGCGCATAGATAATTTAAGTATTATTAACAGCTTCACTGTGTAATTGGACGTCGTTCATTCTTGTTGTTGTATGTACACGTATTCTCTTGTATTTGTGTTTTTCTTACAAATTATATATCTTTTAGTGTAACTGTTGGGTTTTTATTACTGGTAGTGTTTGCATGCATCAATCAGCACAGCTTGGCGCCTCCCTGAGACGCATTCTTCTCCCACGTACAATGTATGCGTCAGCTGAATACCAGAATAACGAGCGCATTTCAAGAATAGACAACTTCGTCCAGTTCATTTGTGCGCAGAATTCAATTACATTTTGCAATATTTAAGATGTTTTGATGCATGTAGCATACATCCTTTTTATTATGTATTTTCCATGTATTTTTATGCAATAATGCGAGTAGAAACAGCTGCCGCGCGTACATAATTGAAGTATTATTAACAGCTTCACTGTGTAATTGGACGTCGTTCATTCTTGTTGTATGTATACGCATTCTCTTGTATTTGTGTTTTTCTTACAAATTATATATCTTTTAGTGTAACTGTTGGGTTTTTATTACTGGTAGTGTTTGCATGCATCAATCAGCACAGCTTGGCGCCTCCCTGAGACGCATTCTTCCCCCACGTACAATGTATGCGTCAGGTGAATACCAGAATAACAAGCGCATTTCAAGAATAGACAACTTCGCCCAGTTCATTTGTGCACAGAATTCAATTACATTTTGCAATATTTAAGGTGTTTTCATGCATGTAGCATACATCCTTTTTATTATATATTTTCCATGTATTTTTTTTATGCAATAATGCGGGTAGAAACAGCTGCGGCGCGTAGATAATTAAAGTATTATTAACAGCTTCATTGTGTGATTGGACGTTGCTCATTCTTGTTGTTTTATGTACATGTATTCTCTTGTATTTGTGTTTTTCTTACAGATTATATATCATTTAGTGTAACTGTTGGGTTTTTATTACTGGCAGTGTTTGCATGCATCAGCACAGCTTGGCGCCTCCGAGACGCATTCTTCCCCCACGTACAATGTATGCGTCAGCTGAATGCCAGAGTAACAAGCGCATTTCAAGAATAGACAACTTCGGCCAGTTCATTTGTGCGCAGAATTCAATTACATTTTGCAATATTTAAGGTGTTTACATGCATGTAGCATACATCCTTTTTATTAAGTATTTTCCATGTATTTTTATGCAATAATGCGGGTAGAAACAGCTGCCGCGCGTAGATAATTAAAGTATTATTAACAGCTTCACTGTGTAATTGGACGTCGTTCATTCTTGTTGTTTTATGTACACATATTCTCTTGTATTTGTGTTTTTCTTACAAATTATATATCTTTTCGTGTAACTGTTGAGTTTTTATTACTGGCAGTGTTGGCATGCATCAGCACAGCTTGGCGCCTACCTGAGACGCATTCTTCCCCCACATACAATGTATGCGTCAGCTGAATACCAGAATAACAAGCGCATTTCAAGAATAGACAACTTCGCCCAGTTCATTTGTGCACAGAATTCAATTACATTTTGCAATATTTAAGGTGTTTTCATGCATGTAGCATACATCCTTTTTATTATGTATTTTCCATGTATTTTTATGCAATAATGCGAGTAGAAACAGCTGCCGCGCGTAGATAATTAAAGTATTATTAACAGCTTCACTGTGTGATTGGACATTGTTCATTCTTGTTGTTTTATGTACATGTATTTACTTGTATTTGTGTTTTTCTTACAGATTATATATCTTTTAGTGTAACTGTTGGGTTTTTATTGCTGGCAGTGGCTGGCATCATTTCAGCATTACAGGAGTCAACGAACAACTTCAGAACAATATTAGCTTTACCTTAGCCGCACTGACGATGTTAATAGTCTTATATCTCTCCGACTGATTAAGCTAGTGAACCCAGGGCAATATAAATTAATAGTAGTCTTGCGAAGCACAACTTGCTTAAACTGTAAATGAGCAGACGTAAAACTTACAAGAATAATAAAATGCACTAGATACTGTTAAGTTTTTATTAAATCAACAAACTTATGTACTTGGATGACATGATACAAGAAATTTTATAATTATTGCTATATTTTATAATAAACAAAGTACTTGTATAATGAATCAATAAAATGTAAAAATGCCATTTGTAAAAAAATCAGAAGCAGACATTTTGTATAAAATGGAAGACAGGCGCCACGTAAAATAATAGAAATATATTTTGCACCAATAAAAAGTGTAGTATAAATAATTTGGCACATGTAGATATCTTCAACTTACAATATACCAAATACAAGATTTTGGCAAAGCAGAGTATTATTACAAGATCAGGCAAAACTGGTATTGCTATAGATTAAGATATTTAGAATTGTCACACTCTAAAGGCTAATCACTAGAAGAAACTAACGTGAAACAAAAATCTCATTGTCCAATTTTAAGCAAAAAAGGAAGACTGACAATACTGCTCTAACCACAACCCTTAAAATTGAACAACAATCAAATTTTATCAAAATAGCTCATTTTGGAAATGCCTAGACACAACATGAAACATTCATGATTGTTCTGAATCTTATTTACAATAGGAAGAGCAAAATTTATCACGAGTGATAGAAAAAATATATCAGTTTCCTCTATTCTAGTATAGAAATGCTCGTTCTACACCAGGTTTCATTGTGATATTTTGCAACAAGAAAATGACTTCTAAGAAGAAAATACATTCAAAACGAAACAAAACTTAAACATTTTCTTCAATTGCTTCATAGTTCTCACTACGGTACAGAAAATCGTGACAGCTTATTGCTTATTTCAAATACATATGATGAGGATGAAAGCGTTGGAGCCATATACACCTTGTGATTTTAATCAATAAATTGGAGCCACACTGCTGCCTTTGTGTTACTGAAAACACGAAGTCGGCAAAATTGTTAAAGCTGTACCTAAGCAACAAAAGTCAACTTGGGTACTTTATACATCCAGATAAAACTTCCAGCGCTCTACAATTTCACAAGTTCTAACTACGAACTAAAGCAACTGTCAAAAAGTCAATTTCTTCAGGAGCTTGGAATGTTTCTTAAAATTACACTTTTTATAGTATACTTCTATCCAATTATTCTATTCATCGTTATACAAATATATTTCATTGTTTTTGATTGTTATTTTGATTATTGTGCGGCAAAAATTAATGTCTAAAATGTACAATTAATACTCGTACAACATGTCAATGCCCCATTATTATAAATAAAATTTCTTAATAGCGTATTATAAAAACTGCTCAGCAGTCATTGTCTCGGCAAAAAAAATCCAGGCCAGCCTGTTGATTTAAAAATTAAAAACCATAAAATATCATAATTAGCCATATAATGCTATAAATTACAGTACGGAATATCTTCAGGTAACCAGTACCATCAACAGTAAAAAACTGTCATACATGTAAGATATTGAAGTAATATCAATCTCGGTTTATTTATCTTTCTGGTTTCTCATATAAAAGCAGCAACGGCAGCTCAAATTTATTGACAATAACGTACGCCCTACTTTATTTAAAATGGTGCAAACTTATATACGCTTTGTGGCGAAAAATATGTACACTGTTACACAACCTTTACCTATAAGTAAACTATAATTTTAATACACACAAATCAGTTTTGCAATATGATAGTCAAGTATATTTCATATTTCTGTGTATATAAATAGGCATACCAAGTATGTACAAATATATGAACCTAATTCAATACGTCATGATTGTTCTCATAATAAAATCTATTTTAATTAATGTTCGCACTTCATTTTATTTCTTACAACAGAACTTACATGATTTTTTGTCCTGATTGTAAACTCAAGTACGAAAGAGTTTGCACCATTTTAAATTGCACAGACCAAAAATGATATTCACAATTTCTACGGTATTTTGAACTTCTTATAAAATATGCTCTTCACTTCAAAACTACACGTCTGATTTACGGCATATAATCAATGGCAGATAAAATGTACTTTAATTCCATATTTAAAATAACCATTTACGCACTTTGGCTCTTCAAACATTCATCTTTTCTGACCCGAGAAACGTAGTATAAAAATGGAAGTGCTTCCCAGAACCACCCAGAAATGTTACTTAGTATTGTTCAAAGTCATTCTCGAAACTTAACCTAAGGTGACTAATATACCATCGAATGAGGTAATGATTCACTAGAACTAATCAATGATTTAAAAAACTATATAATGCTTGCGTAATGATAATTGATTAATATTTATATAGAACTGCACACAGGAAAAATATGACAGTCTATTTGGTAAAACACCAAACAGCAAAATTTAATAAAAATAAATAACGATAAGAATATGTAAATGGGAAACCTACAAAACAGGCGATTAAAAAGTAAATTCGAATAATTAACACTAACAAATTTGTATGTCTTGTTTAGGATATGGCCACATGACCTTTTCGGCATTGACTGGAGAAAAGTAATGGATAATGGCAACTGTCGAATAACACTATGTCTAGTTACTCTAATCTGCATGAATTTTAACATTAAGAGATCACATATTTGAAGGGTATCAACAGGCCATGTCGCACAATCCATTGTAAATCCAGTCTAACATACTAAACAATCCTTTACATAATAACTTGATATATAAATATAAACATAAAATATATAAGTTACCATAACAACATGAAATTTCTTTACTTAAATTCACCTAATTATAAAATTAATACAAGTGGGATTACCTTTTCTGACCTTCTTCCAATTCTCGCCTATGTTTAACCCATTCGTCTTCTACTTGCACTGAATTGTTATTATTGTTATTAGAGACCTTTTCTTTTTTCTTCGCTCGCAGTAGTCGTGGCCTAAACTGCGTAGGTTTCTCATACGTCGAAACTGGCATGATGAACTGATTATTTGATCGTTTCCGTTTATGAGTGTAGTCGAGGTTTTGGGAACTGTAGCGCTTTCGTGTCGTTATACCTGCAAGGTTAAGCAACGTTTCTGCACCTTCCTGTATTTTTCTTTCTTCTTCGTCTTCAAAGTCAATTTTGCGACACACAGTGCTTTTGGTAAACCTGTAATTAAGGGTGCATTTTAAAAACTTTAAATATATGTACAATATAAAAAATTGTAATACACTTAACCAGTGGTATCTTTGCATCAGTACATTTAAGGCAGTTATATCATTGACCTGTGAATTGCCTACCACCTAAATACAGTTTCTTAGAAGTTTTTTACATTTACGGCGGCTTAGGAGAGCTCATACATTTCTCTAGCGAGCAAGGTGGATTTTTTTTTGAAAATAAATTTGTTTAGGCAACTTTAGATACACCACTTTGTTGTGTACATGGCAATTTCGAAAGCGGATTATTTCTGTGTCTTATCTGTTAATCTATTAGCTCAATACGTCCTTACGTTTGATGCCGAATAACCAAATTATTTTAGGTGATATGTTTTGGTGCAACTGATATGCTGTAATTAATTGTAGTTAAAGAGGTTGGGGACTAATATAATTAAATATTTATAGATAGGTCTTCTTATCCCATCGCTTACATATGATGTGAAGCTACGAATTCAGAGACTTGTTTACGGAATAAGAAAATATGATCGTGTATCTTATAAATTATCTGAACTAGGCTGGCTCAACATGTCTAACAGAAGGAGATTACAAAGTGCTACCTTTTATTATATAATAATTTTAGAAAAAAAGACCATCTTACTTATATCGTAGAATTTCATTTAGGAAAAACCTCCATAACGTCAATATTAGGTTTAAGGGTACACTTACACCACCGCTGCATAAAACGGCTCTTTTCGAGCGTAGCATATAAATACATTTAAAAAATATTGCAAATAGATGTTATTTTGTGAACAACCAACAATATAGTGTCTCATTTAAAAATATCATTGAACAACTAGGTGTTAGCAATATATGATCAATTTGGGGGACCATCGCATAATTAATCATTTTATTTTATAATTTTCTTTAATGTTTAGGATTAAGCATCAGTTTTAAACTACCAACTTTGAATTTTCAAGGTTACACTACAGAAATATTATTTTTAATTATTTAATAACTATTTTCAATGTAATCTGCCTGGGAAATAAAGACATTTATTATTATTATTATTATATTTTTCGCTCACATTTTTTTAAATTCCTTATTGAACAAACTAAATTATTGTTAGTCAGTACCGTTTACAACAGTAATCTTGTTTTGCAACAAAATATAGGTAATTAGTAGACGAATTTCAAAACATCAATTACTATTATAAATGAAAGACGACTGCTACACTAATGATCCTTATCTGTATTTAGTATCCGCTACGGAATTTCGCCCTTTGTTTGTACAGGTACGTATGCGAAGTTAATCTGGTTATGACCAAGCAAGTAAACGGTACAAGGCGATCTTGCATTTTGAAATAACGATGACCCTAAAGTTTGCAGCATCAACTATTGCAATTTATTTTCGCAAAGTGGAAAATGGACGATACATATCTTTTGCATAAATAATTTTTAACAAAATACGTTCAAAGCATGAAAGCTTATATAACTATATTTTCATAGTTTAAATTATATCAATTTATCCAAAACAAACTGCAAATACATAAATGTATACTGGAAGTTTTTTTTATGACGATTTATAGTGACAACAGTAAATAATATCAGGTATATTAATAGTATATTACATACCGATGTGGAAAGTGTTTCATTCCTGTCGAGAGATTAAGTAGTTAACCGAGACGCATAGCGTCGAGGTGAACTTTATCTCGAGACAGGAATGAAACTTTTCACCGTGGTATGTATACTATTTTATTCGCAACCACTTTATTCTAAACAATAATTGGAAAAATTATTATATTATGATATGACAGGTTGTGACGCGCATGAATGGATCAACGAGATTCCCAGTGTCCCTACCTACTCAGCGGTCGGGAATGGATCGCGCATGAATGGATCAACGAGATTTCCATTGTCCCTACCTACACAGCGGTCGGGAATGGATTAATTTCCAACCGGCAATCACTTTTCCCACCGGTTGGAAAGTTACAAGTTAGGAATAGCTCATTTTCCAACTTTTTAAAAGTCAGTAATGATCTTATTACATATATGGTTGCAAATAAAACAAATTGAAAGTGCTTGATAGTAGCAATCAAATTACAGGAAAAAAGATACACTTTTCGTTAAAGAATTACTACGAATGTAGATGTAAAGTTGCAGCTATATCTTATAACACCAAAGGCAATTTATGTAAAATTAAAGCAAGTATATTCAGCAAAGCTCCTGGATATTTTTCTAAAAAATTTTTTACGGCACGTCAAAAACAATATACTGCAAAATTAAACAGCAAACGTTAAGTACCTATAATGGATTATATGAGTAATAAATGTACAGTTAAAAAACCTCAAATAATTATGTATTTTAGGGAAATCTTTTAAAAGGCAAACTTTTGCTACAATTGATGAACAGATTAGAAGTAGAAAATAAAGTAGAAGACATGGATTCTGAAACTTATGAAAAAAATCTGTAAAAGGCTTTACCCAGAACTTCCCTCATGGACATTGTGACACATTTTAAAAATCAAATTAAGTTAGTAGTAAAAATACCTTCACGTTTCTAATATGTACATTAAATACATTTTCAAATAAAAATCCGCTGCATCTGCGTAGCAGATTGTAACCGCATCGACTTGTCATCTGCGCGCCTCTCTTGAACAGAACGGTCTTATTGTTGAATCGTTTTTACTCTCTTGTGACATTATCCTGTATCGGTTGAGTCTTATTTTCGTCAATTGTAAATCATGGCCCGTGTGAAAATTATTATTACTTTCGTCTATTTCAAAGTTAACGCAAAAATAAACAAAACTTAATTTTTTTAAGGTGCTTACCCTGCATATATTTGTCTCAATTTTCTCTCGGTTTCATGCCAGATAAATATATAATCTGCATATAAAATATCGTCATCCTCGAACAAATAGTTGTTGAGATATACAGCCAACAGGCAGACAGACAGACGGAATTGAGAAAACCTGTTTTTCGACCCTGAAACGTAAATATCCGAAGAAATCTCGGAAGGTAATTTTTGGCGATTACAATACTTCCTTCCTCTTTTAGACGAGGGAAGTAAATATCCAAAGAATTCTAAAAAAAAACTCAGTAACAAGAGAAAACACATTTTTTACTGCTTCAAATTTTGGCTGAATATGTAAGGTTAGAAGAAGCACATCGGACTGCTAAAACTGTGAAAAATTTATTGTATAGCACATTCAAAGGAAATACTGCTACAAATTTCGGTCTACAAAGCGAAGATACTGCGAGTTCGCTGTTTGAAAACCAATATTCAAAGCAGGTAAGAAAGACTGGTCTGATAATAATCGATAAAATCCATGCATTTTTAAGTTGTTCATCCGATGGATTAATTGACAATTATCCTTTAATTGAAATTAAAAGTTGAGAAAAAACCGGGGACCTTTCTCTACTTGAAGTAGTAATTAAAAAAATTGATTATTGTATACTCAATGAGGAAATGAGCACGATCAGTCTAAAACGTAATCATAATTATTATTATCGAGTTAAGCGGCTGCTGCATATTTCGGAACGGAATCTCTGTTAGTTTTTAATTTATACTAAAGTCGGGCTACATGTTGAAGAGCTTAAAATGTACTTAGTAAATCTATATCTACATATAGCATACAGTTACTTGTAATTTATCATTTGTGAAATTTTTAAAAATGTGTAGTAGGTTATTAGAATTTTTTTTATTTCAGGGATAGCAATTTCTGGAAAACAAATTGTGCGAAGTTACTCACGAAGATGTCGTCAACGAAGTAACCGTGATATATATAAAACTAATTAAAATGTCAACACTGTTTAGAGATATATGTATATGTTATTTGTTATATTATTATTAGTATTCATTATGATGTTTTAATTACGAGTATCATTATTAATATACCGGGTGAATATTCCAAAACTGAACATAGGCAATTAACATGGGAAAAAGGTTTTTTGCAGATTGCTGCTCCCCATTTTAACTTAGAGGGTTTATAATGACACCAGTCGAAAGAAGATTTTTTTCTCATCGAATAATATGCGAATTAGTTAATTTTCAGTTTTATTTCTTTATAATTTTATCGAAAATTCGGGATAAATCTTATTTAAAAAAATCATATGTTGCCATGATTCTATGTCATTAAAAAAAACACGTTGAGTGATGGCTTGCCTGAAATCAAGTTATCATAATGAATCTGTCACTTGAATGACGTTTGAATCTGTTTATTGTCTTAAGAGTCATGGCTCAACATGATTTTCCTTGAATTTATTGCGAATTTTTGATAAAATAATGAGAAATACAACTGAAAATTAACTAATTCGCGTATCATTAGATGAGAAAAAAATCTTCTTTCGATTGGTGTCATTATAAACCCTCTAAGTTAAAATGGGGAGCAGCAATCTGCAAAAAACCTTTTCCCATGTTAATTGCCTATGTTCGGTTTCGGAATATTCACCCGGTATGTAATTTAGGCTATGTATACATTACTTTTTTAACTTGGTTTTCTGGTATTGTTTTGATATTAATAATTATAAAACCAATAAATTCGTTTTATCACTACTACATTTAGAACGTACCATTATTTATGTTGTTTTTAATCCGAGAAGTTTTCTCTACTACTAGTAGATAATAAAAACAATTTGTTGTCAAAAATTACAGTTTCAAAGGCTACCTGATTTCCGCGGATATTCAAAACCAAGCACTTCTGTCAAACGTTGTACTTTATTATCAATATAAAAATGAAAAATAAAAATCATTGTGTAAAAAATAATATATGAACCATGGTTGAGAAGACTATTATATCCTTGCACTTGTTTTGGTTAATTGGATTTTGATCATCATTGAATATCTTGTAGGTGCAACTCTTCTAAGATCAGCTCTAAACCGTTAAAACAAACTACATGTAAATCTATAATTTAATTATTGTTTTAATGAATTTAGAAATGAAAGCTGAAGTAATTATTTAAAAATAACTAATTTATTGCTTTTTATTCGTAATTTCACTAAGTCAACACACTTTCTTGCAATTTTGAAAACATAAGCCATTCATAAAAACAAAAAAAAAACTAATTCTGTCTTAGCTGACAATTTCCGTAAATTTCTATACAGGTAGACGATTTCTACTAATAAAATAATAAGTTTCTGGTCAACAAATGTATTGCAATGTTGGTTAAAACTAAAATAAAAGTTTTCGATACACTATTACGGAAGATACTTAATTTTGTCATTGTAATTATACCGAACTGTTACTCAACTTGTTTTTGCATAAACTAATCCCGGTCAGTTGTATATCAGATAAAGTTAATAAACTGTCGATCACTTGTAATCCTCAGGTAGTCAGGTTAGTGATTGTCATTTGGGTTGCCTGAATTTCAAATATCTCCTCGAAACCCCCTCCATGTGAAATACTGAATTGACGATTTTGCGTTATGTTTTCTCACTATTCTAATTGTAAATAATTATTTAATAAAAATTTCTCATCGACAAGTTATTCCAAGTTGCATTAACATTTTTACTTCGAGACAAAATTTTCAATTTGTTGGTGTAATTTTGTTATATCAACAAAACATTAAAAAATAATTAATCTAAATATACAATTATCTAATAAATATAGGAAATACCAATTATATTGCAATTTCTATTCTTGTAATCGTGAACAATAGTTTCAACAATTTTGTGCTCTGATTCACAGTTCGCCACGTCTGTCCTAAGAAGCCTTAACAGAAATAAACAACTATTATTTTAATTCGTACGCTCTGAGCGCGCGATAGTACATGAGCCTTACTACAGTGTCTGAAATCCGTATCTAATTAAGGATATAGAACTGCTTGAAAGAGTTCAACGTAGAACCACAAAGCATGTTTTTGAACTAAAGAGTCTCTCTTACGATCAACGACTTATACGCCTGAAGATACCAATGCTGAAGGAAAGACGCACTCGTGGCGGCTTAATCGAGACTTACAAAATTATGCACAACCACTATAGCTGCCCGTTGCGTGAATTATTTGTGTTTGGTGAAAATGTGAACTTCAGAGGTAACACTTATAAGTTAATTCATCAGCGTTTCCACCGTCAGTGCCGCCAAAACTTTTTTGTTCTTCGTGTAACTAATGACTGGAATACTTTGCCGGATGAAATTGGAAATTGTTAATGTTAGAACACTCACTGACTTTAAAAATCGCTTCGATACATTTTTAAAATTTGGTTAAGTTTATATCATCACATACTGTTAGATTTAATTATTTTTTGCACTGTTTGTGCGACATAAACGGCTACGCCGCCTCTCGCTTATATGATAATAATAATACTAATAATAAACAGTATTCAATGTAAGAGAGCGGTAAAGCCTTAAATGAATTCTTTTAAGATAAATAAAATTTGTTTTACTAAAACATCTTGCTAACGTGGAATTTCTGTACGAAATATTATGTGCAATTCACTCTTTGAAATTTTAATTTTGTAGTATCTCTCTCTCTCTCTCCAGTCGTTTATTTCATAGATGAAATATCGTGATCTGAAGTGGTCTTGTCATGTCACTGAATTGGCGATGTCTCTCCAGTTATCCCTCTCTGTAGCTGTCTTTATATTTACTTGAAAGGAAGTTCCAGTTATTTCTTTGACCTGGTCCATCTATCCTTTCGGAGGGCGTCCTTGAATTACAAGTTTTTCCAGGTTGTCGTCTCTTCTTCGTGTTATGTGTCCGAAGTATTTCAGAATTCTTCGCCCGACGACAGTTGATAGTCGCTCTCTTAAATGTAGTTTTGCAAGAATGTAGACGTTAGTTCTGTGAGCCATCCATGATATCCTTCCACCACATCTCAAACGCGTCCAATATTGCTCTGTCTGCTGTTTTTAGAGTCCATGTCTCGACCCCATACAATGCAACAGGAAATACTAATGCATTGACAAATCTTAATTTCATATTACTTGTTTGTCTTTCCAGATTTTGTTGAGCTTCGACATCGCGATTTTAGCAAGTGCTATCCATCTTCTGATTTCGGTGGACGTATTGCCATCGTTATTTATTTGTGCTCCAAGGTATACTATTTCATTGACGTTCTCTATATCTTGTATGTTTGGTATATGTTCTATGATATCTCCTCGATCAATTGTCATCAGTTTAGTTTTTTGACGGTTTAGTTTCAATTCACATCTTAGACATTCTTCTTCCACCTTCTCTTCTTCGTTTTCTGCAATCAAAGTCGTGTCGTCTGCGTAGCGCAAGTTGTTGATTCTTTCCTCTTTCCCAATCTTTCAGAACTCTTCTCAATATGAACTTGCCATATACTGTGATGGTATATTGCCCACAGCAATTCTGGTTGCATAATTAAGACACGAACATGAAATAAAGCTTCAAATAGGCCCAGAATGGATATTTTGTTTATTGCAACATTAAAGTCATTGTTATACATTAAGAAATGCACAAGATAAGATTAGCAGTAACCATAATTTGATTGTTAGAGGTTAGCATTAGATTAAACAATATCGGAAGGGTTACGTTTAACTTAATTTTTATTAATTGCGTTCGTTATGGCAGATGCACTCAATTTATGTTGACTGACAAGGCAATATTGTGAATTTGCACTGATACAGAGATGTTTGAGGCACTACAGAAGTTGTATGCAGCGTTAGTGTTAAAATTATGAGGCCAACAAACGACAACGCAGCTGAAAGGTCAAAA
The DNA here is from genome assembly GCA_940337035.1 of Agriotes lineatus. Classification (NCBI taxonomy): domain Eukaryota; kingdom Metazoa; phylum Arthropoda; class Insecta; order Coleoptera; family Elateridae; genus Agriotes; species Agriotes lineatus. Next base: position 62,766,755 of record OW679197.1, on the reverse strand, counting down.
GCAGTGTAAAGGAACCATAAAATACAAAGAGCATGAAAAGGCAACTTACATTAGAAGGAAAACAGTGCTACAATTGACAATTAACCAAAAAAAAAAAAATTTTGGTTTCTACGGAAAACATACAAAGCTTACTTCCGAACAATTGTAATAGTTGCTAAGAGACGTGATGTTCCATTGTTATTGTGGACAACCCAAGCCATAAATAAATAGCTGTGTGCAAGATTGGCTCTCAGAAATTGTATTATTTTGTATATAAAAGTTATTTGTGTGAGTTCAAAAGTTGTTTTTATCGTTCACCAGTTCGTTGAGTGCCTTTGTGTAAAGTTCCATCATGTTATTGAATCCCAGTGAAGAGGGAAGTGACCTGAAAGTTTTGCCCAAGTGAGTCCGACATCGAGGCCAGTTTTTAACGAGTTCCGGAGCAGCAGATGGGTGAAATTTGTGTCCAATATATAGAGTAGACCTGCCTTGCTGCCTATGTGCAGAAAGCAGGAGCAGAAAGCCCTTCAGAGATAAGAAATTCCGGTGGCGTCCCTTGATTCTGTGAACCAGCAACAAAGCTCCATTTTCAAAGTAAATTTAAACAGGAAAGCAGTTCCGAGGGTTCAACAGTTTTGGGCAGCATCAAGAATAGACATTGTACGAGGTCCAAGGAAAGTTTTCCAGCCCGAGGGTAATTGCAGAGGATTTTTATTGCAATAACGTCCCTTGATTTTGCGGTTGGCATCAGATTTGGATAGAGTTGCAGGAAGTTGAACAATTGCAGGTTAGTGCGTCCCCTGTTACGTCACAGAAGGAAACAAACAGGTTAGCCAAACTGTTTAAGTCATAATTACATTATTCATATTCTTATATGGGTATTTCGCCACTCTGCAAATTAAAATATTAAATAACGAAAATATTAACAACGAAGAAAAATGCTTGTCGTCTTTCTCAATATTTTTAGACAATAGTTGGCTATCGATTCTTAAAGATGAGATCAAGTAGGTACAGATATCAACAAACGTCAATGTCAGAAAATTCATTGGAGGTTGGTCGTTTTTCCTTCCAGTGAAAAAAAGATAAGTTCTTGTTAGTTTTAATTGTTATTCGTTGATAACGAGGGCAGATTGTCCCTCGAAACGTTCGTTGTTAATATTTTCGTTATTTAATATTTTAATTTGCAGAGTGGCGAAATACCCATATAAGAATATGAATTATGAATTCACGCCACAAAGAAGTTTCAGAGATTATCATAACTACATTGTATATTTACCTGATGCAAAATTTATTGTTTGTTGAAGAATTTTGCATTCAAATACGTTGAATTTATGTGCGATCATTCATCTGTGTTATACCCGTAAATTTAGAGGTTCAGCTGTCAGATCACAATATTTCTCATTTGCCATACTTGTGTATCTCATACTCAACAGTAAATGTTATACTAGATGTTACAACCCAACCCTCACATTTCGAGTTTTCTCATGCAAAGCCGGAGCATTTATTTTTAATTCTGGTTGCCTATAAATAAAATAGGAAAAGCGATAAATCATTTATTTTGCTAATAATCAATAACAAAGCGTAATTTTTAATAAGCCCTGAGATATGACAACATTTTGAATTCTTCATTAAAAACTAAACTAATGATTATTTGTATTTGTGGTGATATCCCTAAATAACATATTATCACCAATTATAATAATCATCTGACCCTCTCAGAAAATGACCTAAAAGTTGCAATTATATCAATGAAGAATGGTAGAGCCCCGGGTCCTGGAGGAATATGCGCCAAACTAATTAAATGTGGTGGAAACGTACTAACTTATAGAATGTTAAACCTAACAACTGCTTACGACAATACAAGATCCCAGAGCAGTGGAAAATCTCGCACATAATTTTGACATATAAAAAAGGTGATCATAAAGACAAAAATAACTACAGAGGCTTAAGTATAACCAGCACAATTAGTAGAATATTTGGTAAAATTCTGAATAATAAATTAAAACAAATGGCAGAGCCGAGAATCGGTGAAGAACAGAGCGGATTCATTTCAGGAAGGTCATGCACTGATAATATTTTCATAATGCAACAGTTAACGGAGAAAAGGCGAAGAGACCCACCTAGCTTTTGTCGATCTAGGAAAAGCCTACGACACAATACCTCGTAGAAAACTCTGGGAAGCATTAGAGAAATTTAGCATTGATAGACGAATGATAAACATGATCAAAATCTTGTATTAAAGTAACGAAGCATATGTAAAACAGAATGGTAAGCTGTCACGAACCCTATATCCGTCTAAAGGCCTGAGGCAGGGATGTAGTTTATCACCGCTCCTTTTCAATATCTATATCGAATGTGCATGCTCCGCAGACTATATCAAGCATATGATAACTGCGGTCTTAAAATCAACGTAAAGAAGACTGAATTCTTGGCAGTTAATTCTGATGCGATGTTCCAAATTCTAATAGATGATCACATGTCTGTGAAACAAGTCGACCAATTTAAATATCTGGGGGCAACTACAACAAAAGATAGGGCTCTGCTGAAATCAGAAGTAGAATTGAGCAGAGTAAAACAATTATAGGATGTCTAAACTCTATTTGGTGGGACACTCATACATCACATCAAACAAAGAAACATAGGCAAATCCCTAGTTGAATCAGTATTATGCTATGGGTCAGAAATATGAAAAATTAATGCTGAAAATAGAAGGAAAATAGGGGACAGTAGAAATGGACTACCTCAGAAGAAGCGCACGTGTTTCGCGATTAGATCGCCGATATATATTATGATACACAAAAGTGTTCAAGTTGTACAAATTACTATTATATGTCATAATAATTGCAGGATTTGGCTTATTTTAGATATCATTAAATTTAAGTAGGTATTTTTTTTAATTATCGAGATATCTACCGTATAAAATATTTTTTAATGTTTGTTCGTACTAAATTAATATTTTTTTATGATTGATTATTTTTTGTTTTGATTAAGATCTACGACCACTTAAAATTGAAATACATTAAAACACACTTGTTTAATTTTCGTTAAAATGTATACTTATTATGTATTCTTATTTAATTATTTTATATACTTTTTTTTTAGATGAAAATATATCTCAACAAACATCTGATGCTCTAACGCAGCAGAATTTATTATTACCTGACACATCGAGTATTTTTCCTTCATTAAGAATGCAAGATGATACTGCCACAGTTCCCAATACAGAAGAATCTACTAGATTTCTCTCACCATCAAGTCGACAAACCCAAATATCCCAAAGTTTATGAATGTGTTCGCCGAAAAAAGATAATTTGAGGAGAACGATCAAGCATTTGAAAAATGAAAATTATCGTCTGAAACAAAAGCTAGAGAAATTAACAGATGACAGCTCAACAAATTACCTAGAAAATATTACGTTGGATGATTACAAAAGGTCGGCCAAGGTATGAAAAACCCTAGAGGTAGCAGATATTCTGATGCTTTTAAAAATTTCTGTATAGAATTATAATGGACCTAAACTGTATTAAAAAAAAAAACTAGTCAAACAATTTTGCGTGCCAAGTATCGCAACACTGCACAAATTTATTAGGCATATAAGCATAACCTCCGGTATGAATGATTTGGTCTTTGATACATTACATAAAAAATCTGGTGTGATACACTCACACAACTTCCTTTTACAGTGATCTTATAATTAGTCAAAAATTTCATTTTTAATTTTTTACCATTTGTTAAAAATTTTCAAAAATTACAAATTCTACAAAAACGGTACAAAATCCAGTGTTAGTTGAAGAGACAAATTTTCTCTAGAATTTTAAGGTGAATTCAAAAATGTAATAATATACCGGATGTTTTATTTAAAATAGGAGTTAATAAAAAAAATAGAAAAAAAAACAAAAGAAACCCACTTTAGAAGTATTCAACTGGAAAATCACCTATCTCACATCAATACACATTAAAAATGTAAGAAAAATGTAAAGTTTAAAAAAAATCGTTAGAGCCGTTTTTAAAAAATCGAAAAAAACTAAAAAATCACAAGAGTAAACACCTACTTCCGGTTATGCGATTTTCTTCAAAAGCTTGCTGTCTCATCTACATAGTACACAAAACTTATATATGAAGTTTCAACGCCATACCTCTTTTCGTTTTTGAGATATTCTGTTCACAGACAGACACACAGACAGACAGACAGACAGACCAATGAAAAAAAAATATGTTTTTTGGGATCAGGGGACTCTAAAACGTGAAGATCCGTTGAAAACTCAATTTCGAATTTTTGGGGTGAATCCAATACTTCCTTTATAGTAAAAGGAAGTAAAAAGTTAACAATTTTACAATCTTAGATAAATTATGTCTGCTTTGCGTTGATGAAATTAGTATTAAGGTGAATCTATTTTATGCCATTAACACTGACAAAATAATTGGTTTTGAAGATTTGGACGATGAAAATAAAAGTTTTAAACCAGCTTTAGCTGCAACAGTTATAATGTGATAAGGGGCCTTAAAACAAATTGGAAGCAACCAGTTGCTTATTATTTAGTAAATTCGACATGCCCTGGCAAAAAGTTGAAAGATATTATTTTACAGGTAATATGCCAATTACAAAATATTACCCTAAAAGTGGTAGGTGTAGTGTCTGATACGGGCTCAAACAATATCCACTTGGCAAATTTTTTAAATCCACTTAGCAAATTTTTTAAAATTTATCTCCGGAGACACCATATTTTTTTCATGGGGACCAAAAAATTATTTTTCTCTTTGATACGCCACATCTGTTGAAGGCGCTTCGAAATAATTTCATTAAGTATAGATTTGTCATACATGATTTAATTGCTTCGTGGGAAATCATTACAAAGTTTTATGAACATGACAAACAATATCCTTTACGCACATCCCCAAAACTGACAGACTCGCATATCTCACCTAATAATTTCAATAAAATGAAAGTTAAGTACACTTCTCAAATTTTTAGTAATTCAGTTGCGGCCAGTCTAAATCTTTATATTACATTCAATGCACTTCCGCCCGAAGTGAAAACAACAGCGGAATTTATTAGCAGAATAAACAACCTTTTCGATATGCTAAATTCTTCTTCAACTGTGGGGCCTACGAAATACCAAGAAGCATATAAGGGAACCGATGATCAAAAAAAGTTCTTAAATGAATGTTACGAGTTTTTTAATGATTTAAACATTTTAAAGTGGGATGGTGAAGATGTAACCAACAGAGTGAAATGCGTTAACGGTTGGAAAATCACAATAAATGGAATTATGCATTTGTGGGATATTTTAAAAACTCATGGTATGCAATTTTTATTAACGAGGCGCGTAAATCAAGATTGCCTGGAGAACTTTTTTGGTTCAGTGAGGCAACAATCTGGCAATTGTGTTAACCCTACCCCTATCCAGTTTACCACAATATTTAGAAGGTGTTTTTGATTAGACATGATGCATTCAGGTACCGAAAATTGCGAAAAAGATGAAGACACTATTTTACTAAAAGTAGCAGATATGCCCACCGATCAAACAGAGAATGAAACTAATATTTTGACTCCAGAAAACATAACATTAGACAGCGACTATAGAAATTCTGATATTTTACAAACAAATTTTACTAGGAAAGTGCCTTGCAAAACATATTTGTGACACTTGCGAAGCTTATGCAAAAGAATATGATGAATTGGATGACACTTCCCTATTTTGTTACATGAAAGCATATAACCATTCAGAAAAAAAATTTGGTAGTTTATATATGCCAAATCAAAATTTTGTAGATTTTGCAACATATAGGTATGGAGGTATTATTTCAACAAAACTTCGAAACATTTGCTCCAAAACCCAACATTGTTCGAGAATTTGTGAATTTGTTTAACAATGTACCATTTACACATCCTTGCAAACATTTTCAACGAGAATATGTTATTAAGTTGTACTCCAGAATAAGAATATTTTATACGTTAAAAAACATTATTGTAAATTTTAAATTACCCAAGTCAAATAGAAAATTAATAATATGGAAACATAATTAATTAATATTAAGTTATTTTGATTTATTTAAAATGTAATCTTAGTATTAAATATAACATATTGAAAAATTTCCATTGTTTTTTTCCCAGATTTGCATCCAGTAATTTTGGATTAAAACTATTAGAAAACATTAGTAAATGTATATATTTTTTAATGAAACATACTGTTACTAGAAAAATTCTATTGTGGCAGCCATTAAATCTAAACGAAAGTAATTTAAAAAACCAGACTCGACCTTTGCAAATCGTATGTCAAAGACAGGCCACAATTTTCCAAATTTAAACGATTTAAATATATTACATGTACAAGAAAAAGGTTTTAAATTAAATTTATCAGAATCCATAGAAATTATCAAATCTAATAAAAGTTCCGACAGTATTCTAAATTACCAGTGCATCCTACATAGTTGTTATAATTCTTTTAAGGTTAAAAATCTGGTGTGATACACGCACACAACTTCCTTTTACAGTGATCTTATAATTGGCCAAAAATTTGATTTTAAATTTTTAAGCATTTGTCAAAAATTTTCAAAAATTACAAATTTTACAAAAACGGTACAAAATAGAGTGTTAGTTCAAGAGACAAATTTTCTCTAGAATTTTAAGCTGAATTCAAAAATGTAATAATATACCGGGTGTTCTATTTAAAATAGGAGTTAATAAAAAAAATAGAAAAAAAAAACAGAAGAAACCCATTTTAGAAGTATTCAACTGGAAAATCACCTATCTCACATCAATACACATTAAAGACCAGCCTCCTTATGGTGTCGTAGGGGTAAGAACGAAGGTCACGAAAATACCACTTCTTAACAACAAAGCGCCGACACTTGAGTAATTCTGCTGGTTTCCTTATGCTGTGCCATCGTCACACACCTTTGGTTGCACAAGTGTCACTGGGTCGCCGCAGGCGTGAAGTGACAGCGAATAGTTATTCCCACCATATAAAACCCCCACTCCAAAACATGCATTGAAAGGGTTAAGTAAACTCCCAAGGTGGGAGTTGACAATTACAGTACTTTCGGGTTACCGAAAATTATACATATTCTTGAAGGCATACAAAAATAAATACTTAGATATAATTTTAATCTCAGTATTTTAAATAACTTCTGTACCAATAAGTTTTCAGTGTTACAAATAAATTTATCCTTCGTTTTAAAATTGTATACCTCTTGTAGTAATGTTCAGACAAATGTTTAGAGGTTCTATAAGTTTGGTTTATGTACCAGATCTATCATGTCTTGAGTAAACTAAGAAGGAAACACATTTTTTTTTATTGCACATATTATACTTTATGTTCTCAATAAAAGGTAGTTTTCAATAATATGTAACACATTTCTCTATTAAAGAATTTGCAATTTTACATAAAGCCACTGGAAAATTTGGACCTCCCTCATAGTTACAAGCACAAACTCCTTAATAACGCCAATAAAGTATAACAAACAACATCCGTGATTGAACCATGTCTTTGTTGAGATAGAAGAACTCAACGTATTACTCACTTCACAAAGAGTATCATCTCTGGGGTAGTTGACACACTGAATTACCGTGCTCTTCTATCCCTTACCCTTGCAAAAGTTTTGCCTCTGGCATGGTTTACAAGTTGAGTTATCTTGCTCTTTAGCTTTTACCCTTATGAAGGTAGGCGAAAGTTGAGTTCTTTTATCTCAACTATGACACGATTTAATCCCAGAAGTCGTTCATTACATTATGGCAATGACTGTGGAATTCTCTGAAATCATCCAATAAAGTAAGTACAGGTTTGAATAGTGATACCATAGGTACCAAATTTTTTAGAAAATCTGATACACATAAGCCACTGCATTCTATTAAATATAAATAATACAAGAATTTGGAAAATAAGGTGCTACATAACCTATTTGTTTGACATATGTATGTATATGAGCCATGAGCCAACCTTTCAAGAAAGTCAAGCAGGTTTTCGACCAGGACGCTCCACACAAGACTGGATATTTACGCTACGCCAAATTTCTGAGAAAACAGTCAGGAAAAGAGGGAAAGTGTATCTGTGTGCAATAGATCTCCAGAAAGCTTTCGACACAATTTCGAGAAAGTGTATATGGGAGACCCTAATAAAGCGGGGTGTACCTAATAGTCTAATAAATGCAGTGAAGAGCTTCTACCAAAATACCACAAACAAAGTAAGAACTAAGTATGGAACAACGGAAAATTTCACCACTAATAAAGGCGTCAGGCAAGGGGGAATCCTAAGCCCTTTGCTGTTCATTACGGTAATGGACGAAATAGCAAGAAAGGCTAACGCTACTACACAAGGATGCAGGGTGGGTATAAGGAAACTTAAACCTGTCATTGTTAAAGAACTATTATATGCTGACGACTTAATGTTGATAGCTAGTAGCAAAAGTAACCTCCAACATGCAGCAGAAAACTGGAAAGCGGCACTCTCGGAAACTGAAATGACCATAAACCACACTAAGACCGAAATCATGGTAATATCAAATGATGAGGAGCAGATTCAAATAAATCTAGACGGACATCAGATCAAGCAAACGAATACCATGAAATATCTGGGCTCCATATTCGATAGAGGGGGGAACATAGAAAGTGATGTCAACAACAGAATAGGTGCGGCGGCAAGACTATTTAATGCACTAAAAGCTGTGTTCCTCAGCAAAAAAGAAGTGAGTAAAAAAGTGAAAGTTAAAATATACAAAACAGTTTTTAAACCGGTCTTAACATACGGTAGTGAATCGTGGGTGCTAAGTAAAAAATTAAAATCTAAATTACAAGCTGCTGAAATGAAAATTTTAAGAAGGATTGAAGGAGTTACTAGGTATGACAGAATAAGAAACACAGATATAAGAGAAAGACTAAACACTAAATCACTGGAGGAAGAAATACAGAGTAAACAACTAAGCTGGTATGGCCATTTAATCAGAATGAACGAAGGGAACCTAGTTAAAGAAGTATGGGAAGCCAGATCAGAAGACAAATCCAAGAGAGGCAGACCAAAGAAAAGCTGGGATACTGAAATAGCAGAAGTACTAAGTAGGAGAGGATGTTCATGGGCCAGTGCAAAAGAAAAAGCCAAAGACAGGAATAAGTGGAAGACGTTTTGCAGAAAGGAGATAAACCTCGACACCTAACGGTAAAAGAGGATGTGGATAAGTATGTATGTATATGTATTATCGATAACCTCAATTTGGTGCCCAACTGTGAATTGTCTCACCGAGCCCGATTCCAATCGCCAAGGATGCAAAAAAAATTCCGGCCCCTGCAGGGATCAAACCGAGGACTTGCTTAATGCAAGCCTAGCGCCTACCCAACTGCGCTACGCTGTTTCTCTTGCGCATGCGTCCGACACCCCTGTGCAGATTCAATTTGTATCACGTCAAAAGTACAGGATTGCTGTTCCATTTAAAAATACAGTTCAGTGGGTTAAATACAGTAACGATAAATTAGTATCAATTCTAGAAACAATTGACTTAGATGACAAAGATCTCCGCATGATTAACAACATATACTATAATCAATCAGCAGTCATTAGAATAATGATCTAATGATAGAAAAAATTGCAATAAAAAGAGGCGTGCAACAAGGTTGTGTGCTTTCTCCGTTGGTTTTTAAGGTTTACTTGGAACATATTATGAAACTGGCTTTAGATGATATTGACGAAGGAATACTCATAAATGGTGAACATCAGATATGCGGATTACACAGACAGGGCCTGCAGTCTCTTGTATCAAGTGTCAAAGTCACTCAAATCTATGGTCTGGTCTTTACCATTAAAAAAACTAAATATATGGTCATCACTAACAACTCCACCTGGTCAATTAATAGTCAATCAGCAGCCAATAACACGATCTGGGTAGGAGTATAAATGACCAATGGGATTGCTCAATTAAGATAAAACAAAGTATTGCAAAAACCAAATAAGCATTCACTAGAATGAGCAGCATCTTCAGGAGCCACGTCCTACATTTGCACACCAAAGTTCGTTTACTGGGGTGCTATGTGAGGTTGAATTTTGGACACTGATCCAGGCATCCATTAAAAAACTCGTGGCTTTTGAGAAGTGTTGCTATAGACAAGTCTTAAGAATCTCATGGGTAGACCGTATCACTAATAATGAGGTATTATGTAGAATGATTAAAGACTATGTCTTTAGTAGGTAAAATTGCGCCAACTTGAAAACTCAGGCAACATAATGCACAACGATCAACGATATAATCTGCTGCAACTCATTTTGCAGAGGAAAGTGTATGGAAAGAGTGGTCTGTGGAGGAGAAGAATTTCTTGGCTGCAGAATAGTAAGTCCTCCAGATTTCAAAAACCTTGTTGATGTTCGTAATCAGATATTGTCTTGAGTCGCAGTGGCCCATGTTCAAGCTTTAAATTCGTGGATTATTTATTTAATCTTTGCAAATACATCCTTGATCTAGTATGAGTTTGCATGTATTTGAATTTGACTACAGATATGGTTAAGATGGTTATTTTTGTCTTTCCTACAATTTGACTGAATGAGTATGAGTTTGCATGTATTTGAATTTGACTACAGATATGGTTAAGATGATTATTTTTGTCTTTCCTACAATTTGACTGGATGAGTATGAGTTTGCATGTATTTGAATTTGACTACAGATATGGTTAAGATGGTTATTTTTGTCTTTCCTACAATTTGACTGTATGAGTATGAGTTGGCATGTATTTGAATTTGACTACAGATATGGTTAAGATGGTTATTTTTGTCTTTTCTACAATTTGACTGGATAAGCTTTGACTGCATATCTTTCAATATGATGTTTAACGGATTTAGATTTGATTAAAGCGTGTTGAGTCTTGTAGAGCAGATACAATTACACGTTTTGTTTTCTTCCACAAGCTGTTTGCATTGGTATGTTGATTTGGAACCACTTGGGCAACGACAATCTAGGACTACTGAGAAGGTCTGTGATTTGCGGTAGCTTTGTCTTTTGAATTGATCTTTTGCAAGCTCATCATCTTCTGCGAAAGTTACATATTAATAGTTGGTGGTCCGACCCACAGTCGGCACGCGAGAGTGTTTTAGAACACAAGATGGATGTACATTATTGGAACCTAATTAATATGTAATCAGTTTGATTTTTAGTCGTTTCTGTCCAGATGAAGAGGCGAGAGATATGTTGTGTATATGACGTATTAGCAATACTATATTTGTTGTCAATGCAAAACTGCAACAACCTCTCTCTTATACCTTCATTTATCGATTGGTAACCTGTGACTGTGTTTTTCAAACGATTATCCACCATCAATGCAACTCATAATTCAGAAAAATAAGCTTGAAAAATCTGGTGTGTAGAAGTGTCCATTACCGTGCGAGTGTGTCACTGTAATCCCAGCAATTTCTATTCTGTAGCGCTTTAATTCATTTTGTACTGTTTGTAACATACAGGGTAAGTAGCTCTTCGAGTTCCTCCCCTGGGTGGTGGTCTTCCAGTGATCCACCACCACATGCCCAGTAGTTAATTTAACACTTTCTACCCTGGACGTAGTACACTGCTGGTCGCCTCTAGAATCGCCACGACAAACATACACTGAACTCAATTCATGCTTCCATGGGAGTATAGTGCTGTAGCTTCCCGTGTCTTTCTGCACCACAGTGTTCTAACCAATACAGCCATTTTGACCACCCCTAGAAGTTTCTGGATTAAGCCTTGCAGCAGTCTTATACCCCCTTAAAACAGTATTGATAAGACTGCCTCCTATCAGATATAGGATATAATAAGGATAAAATAAGATATAATACTAGAAGGTGGAAGAAATTTGAGGCTTCCCTGACGTAGACCTATCCTTCAACGGAATCGTAAAAGAGGTCTACTAGTAAAAGCATAGGTTTTTGATCGGGACTTCCATTTTTATACATTATTCGTAAGCGTTTGTTTTGTCACGACAAAGCTTCTTCAATATTCAATAAGTTGTTATTTTGTGAAACTTCAGAATCAATATTTTCACACGTTTTTGTATCTTTAAAATAATAATGGTAATTTAAACATAAAAATTTCAGTTTACAACATTTTATATCATGAATTCGAAGATTTGGATTGATAATTTCCCATTCTTTGTAAAACTGAAGATCACCAAAACAAACATCTACTTAGATACCACTGTACAGGGCGAAAGGATAACAATATAAGCCTCTACGACAGAAAGTACGAGCTCCTAGATCAAATAATATTCAAAACAGAAGACACTCACCTTTCCTCATCGCTTTCAAAAGCTTCATCTGTCGATGCAGTCAAATTTTCTGATGCACTGTAGGTGTGATCCTCGCTTGGCGAATTGGTGATAACTTGATAAGACGTCTTCTCTTTTCGATGCCTATATCTGGGTCCATTTTTTAGACTCAACATAACAGCTGCAGCGTCCACTGCATCTAGAGAGTCATCAGACATCTCAAGCTTCACTTGGTGTTTGATTTCATTTGCAGCTAAAGTACGAGATAGGTATGGAAAGAGGTCAGGATTTGGCAATCGACACGGACCATTTTTCTCAGCAGACAAGGGGCGATTGTTATTAAAATAGGCAGTAGGATCCAATGTCGAGCACGGGTGAAAAGGTGACCGTGTGAGGGCTTGGAGTAGGTTCGGTCGGAATTGCGGGTCCACAGTCCACAAAGATCCCTTTCCGAGATTCTGCAAATGTTAAAATGTTAACGACGTGTACAACAAGCTGCAAATAATACCTACTGGTGCTTTTTCCACCTTTTGGAAGCATTTGTTTAGAGATAAATTATGCCGTACACTATTTTTCCAACCAGTTGGCGCATTGCGAAAATATGGAAAATGATCCAAGATCCAAGCATATATTTCTTTAACCGGTAAGGCTTTTTGCTCCGAGTCTTCTATAGCCATAAAAATAAGGCAAGAAAACGAATATGGAGGTTTGCTTGTTGTGTGGATCATTGGATCGTATGGAACATTGTGCGGGTGCTTATTCCTCTGAGTACCATTTTGTTGCTGATTGTTCTGATACGGGGTTGGACTATTTAAAGAACTATTAGACGACTCTGCAGCGGATACTGACGAATCATCAACGTAATCGCTCGTGGGTGATTGATCAGAAAGGAGTTGACTGGTGCTGGAACTGTAAGCCTTAACTGGAGTAGTATGAACACTGTTTGATGGCGATGGGTTGACGAGATTGATTCCTATAAATCAGACAATACACATTGCGGATTGAGCTGATGACAAAACTGTAACACCTTTAAGTACATCTCTTTCGTGCAACCAGGACAAGCTGGTGAGGTCGTCATCGGTGGCACGGCTGCTCTGACTTTGGGCAACAGCAAGTAGAAGTGCTATTGGTGACTCTGCTTCCCGAGCTGGCGTTCCTGCTATGGGGCTGGCAGGAACTGACATTTTTGGTGTTAGGGCCTGTTCTTGCTGTGGTGACGAAGAACGCTCTGGTGACATATTCTTCAATATACCTGAAACCAATTATATTTTAAGTTTTATCCATATCCTATTTTATATGTTGGATTTACTTTCAAGTAGAGCAAATTATAAAGCAACTCAACATTTAATAAAACTTCATCTCCATCGGCCGAGTTTAATTTTAAGTTTAAACAAAAATCATTCATGTTTTTACATATTAACTGAAAATGCAACAGCTTCAGAGAATTTTGCCAGGAAAAAAGAACGATGCGTATATTGAGCATCGAACAAAACTAGTACGTGCCCGAATAATGTATAAAGTTATAAAAACATTTTACAGTGCAATTTCACTTTAAATTAGTAATATTTATTTCAACCTTTAACATAATTTGAATTGGTTGAATGAATATTTATAAACTAAGAATACAGTTAAATTTCAAAAAACATTTTCATCGATTACTAACTTGTCTTAATTTATTTCTGCACAGCTTTTGCAGTTCTTTATAGTAATTGTTTGTTGTGCGATCTAATTAAATAATAGTTGTAGTATTAACTCATTCAATTTATCTCCACCAACTACAACCGTTTAAATATATCAAATAAACCAGATACATCGAGTTTTACAATGCAAACCAGTATCCCCAGTAAACACAGATAACGTGAAAGAATAAGTTATTTTTTGTTTCTAGTTTCCAGATAAGTGATAACACAATAAGTTAGAGCGATAAAAAATATCTTCAACAAATAATTACATAAAACGTAGTAAATACAAGTTTAATTAATTTTAATGGTAAAATCCTACAATCTTAATCACTCCTCCAGAGACCTCTAAGAGGTACATCAAGTTATGATAAATACAAATTCCAATGCTATAATAGCGTATTTTGCTAATAAATGGTACTCATTCAAATATAAGAGCTACAACGTCCGCTACATTTATTTTAAATATTATTAGAGATGATGATTATCTGTTTATTAACCAGAAATTAGTAAGCAAAAGAACGAAACATGATAATATCTAACCTTTAATTAAAATACACTTTGATAAACAAAAATAAGGTTATGTTGTCCTCTTATTTTTTACACGATTGAAACTAATGCTATTAATTGAATTCATATCAAAAGTAATAAATTAAATCGTTTCATCCATAAATCGGTGAGGCTAATAACGTATAAACATTTAGATGTAATGCACTCAGCTCGCACCTATACATTATGAGAACATTTTTTATGATAATTAGAAATAACTTTTTATTACGAAAGCAATTTGTTCTGGAAAAATTAGACTGAATTGAATTCAAGTGTGTTTCTAAGCGGAATCATTACTATCTGCCATAATGTAGTAGTTTTAGCAATAATGATAAAAAATATCTACTTTATTGATTGATAAGTCGACAGATTTCTCACGGTGCTATATACAAAAAAGTAGTTTGCTACGAACAATAATTGCACGTAGTAAAGAGATATTGTTGATCATAATGTACTTTACTGCAAAAATAAATCAAACTTAGTATAAAAATAACAATAAATAACATTTCCTTTCATGCAATTAGTAAAAATTTGAAGATGAAAGAAAAAAAATTATTTAACACAATCTTTTCTCAAAATTATAGATGGCATGAATCAATGAATATTTCATGTAAACCAAACAAATGCCAACAGTAAATTTTGCTAAGGATCAACATTGTCTTTACATGGCCTATGCAGCACTGCTTGATCAATGTCTCTTTTTGTGTGCATAAAATTTACATCAAATTATTTATCAATCTAGATTAATCAATTTTGGCCATATTATAATTTATGATCTATCATTGATTTATAAGAAAAATTAACAGACTTCCCTATGTTGCGTATAATGTCAAGATATCTTAAAGATATGAATGAATACGAAACTCAACATATTTATTGTATCAAATCGTAATAATTTAACAATCTATTAAATTGAGAAAAGAAGATCTGTATGAAACTTAGTAGTATACTTATTGGCTCAAATTCGCAGTTTTGCGGTTCGCGGGGCATCTTTGTGCTCCCTTTTCTTTGCCGTTCGCGGATGGAATTGACGTGTTTCAACTTTCACACACTAACGGCCGGTCTTATAAATGCCACTAATCTGACGTTAACTTTAATTCGCTGTTAAAATAAACAAAAGCGCATAGAAAACAATAATATGTAATAAGCGCCAACGTTTTGATGAGCTTTTGTTTATTTTAACAGCGATTTAAAGTTAACGTCAGATTAGTGACCTTTATAAGACCGGCCGTAAGTAAATAAAGCAGACGTATGCGGTTTATGTCATGAACACCTAAATAACATTATTTATCACAAACTGGTAAACACACTTATCGAGCCTATTCCTTTGAATCTCTTATTACCAAATTGGACCTGAAATAATTTAGCTTATGGAACCTAACATCGCGGTTTTGAACTTCGCGGCATTCTTCTGGAACGTAACCCCCGCGAACGAGGTCTGCCTGTATTTGTCTACAAATACACCAGTTGTCTGAGCCCAGCTTAAGCTTAGAATCCATACTAGACATTTGGTTTTACATTCATGGTTATATCATAGTTCTAGAATACCCTATGACGTAGTCTACAGAAAGATCTCACGGCAGTGCTCATGCAATTGCAGATTTTAGTATGAAAGCTGCCTTTTGCTGTTTAAAATTGTGCGCAAATAGTTCAAGGAATCTACTTGTTCTACCTGATGTTCCTTTATACATGTTACCCTGTTAATTGGGATCTTAGTTTTGTTTATGTTTTTATGCAGGCATAAAGCCTTGTACACCCAAACGTACTATTCGTGATCTGTTGAATTGCCACCAAGTACAAGGTGTTTATATATGTTGTGACACCCATCTACAGGGTTTATTATTAGAGGTGGGTATCAAAATATATGTCAACACCTTGAACAGTCATTGTTAGAGAATGGATTTTATGCAAACTGCATATTCTATAATTTATGCATATTGTAACGATCCTGCTGCTGGTCATTGCCCTGGAATCGTGACCCAGTGCCCTGATTTTTCTAGAACCTCGAGAAACGTCCTTGCAACCTTGGACCCCAGGTGCAGAGGCGTGACGTCAGCGCCCTTGGAGCCAGCTGCGATGGGTGCGTCATGCGGTTCCCAGAAAGGTCGAGCGAAGTCTAGATTGATCTCGAAGGAAATTACCCAAATATAATTACACGGTCGCCGGAGTTCTCGATAGTTCTCATCAGACTCGAAGCGCGCGTGATATAAACGAACCGTGTGAAATAAATAACAACCATATAAATCCTTACTGTTAAGCTGTATATAAATAATTATTAAATAAGTGTATCGTTGTTAGAAATAGTGCCTGTAGTTTATAAGTAATTCTGCCTTCATAATTCTTGTATATTTAAATAATCATAATTAATCATAGTAAATAAACGTTTAAAACCAGAAGCGTTGTATAATTTTTAAATAGCCCGAACGTAAAAACGTAACAATATAATTAACACTAATCAATTAATGCATATTTTAGCATTTGTTGCATATGTTATCAGTTGCGTGCATATTATAGCATAAATCTATAACTTTTTTTGGTGACTATTTCCCTCAGCCCTTATTATCCAATCAAATACTATGATTTTTCAAAGTTCCACCAATCATGCGTTTTTATAGTGGTAAAAAATCAAAATATTCCCTTGGGATCGCAACAGTTTATTTTTATCACTTGTATCCATGGCAACTATAACATATGTTGTAATATGTTATAATTTATAATCAAAGTCGTATTTCAAAGACGCCATTTATACTGCTATTGCACACCTATCCAAAATGAACCAATATTTGGAAAATAGTTTACAAAATGTATTTTGGGGTCATTGTTTTGCTCGGATTTTTTTTTACCCAAGAGCTGTAGTTTCTTGGCAACGTCCCTTGACAAGCTAGCTGAAGTTAGTCTTTTATGATGTTACATATGACAAATGACAAGCTTTTACTTTCGATATCAATTACGCAAACGTTTTATAACCTTCCTAGTAATGTAATGTACACAAAGCCATAAACGTGAAAATGAACAGCTCTTTGTTCGACAAAGAATTACTGTAAAACGAAATTATTACCTGAAGTAAATACGTATTCTCTCGTTTTTTAAAATTTTATTATAGATTTATGATTAATCGACCATCAACTACATTTTTTAATTCTGCATAAAGTAAATTAGATGGCATATGCACATGCATATTTCTAAGATTTTTTGCATATTTTATAAAATAGGCAATATATTGGCGCATATTTTGGTAATAATGGGCTGCATATATTCCGTTCTCTAGTCATTATTCAGCGATGTAGCAAGACCTTGTTTTGTAGTCGGCTATCCAGCAGAGTATATAAAATAGACTGTATGTCTGTATCTAATGACAATATCTTTTCCTTCCAGCTTTCTATCTACAATGATAACATCATGAATATATTGAACAACAGAGGAGCCAGGACGCAACCCTGTCTGACATCCATCTTAGTTTCAAAAGAATCTGTTAGTTCACCACCATGAGATATCTTGGCCTGGATATTCTCATGTAGATGTCTACAAACATCGACAAATTTGGGGGGGTACACCAAATTTGCGCATGATTAACCAAAAGATGTTTCGGTTGTCGACAAAAGTAACATACATGCTGCTACATGCTCAATGATCTTCTCTTTTAATGCTGGGAGAAAAAAGGAAGATCACGATTAAACTTGGGAACTATAAAAATGTCAATTTTACAATTGGTTAATTTCTGTTCCATTATTGTAACAAATATGAATACTTTTTCCTATGTTTGTAACCACCCTTTTTAAAGGTGGTCCTCAAATCCTATTAAAAGGCTTGTAGAGTAGCATCATGTAACACATTAATCCTTAAAACATAAATATGTGTTGTCTCTGTGTCATGTTTTCATTAGCAAGTACATGAGTCGAGCAGGTCAAGCATCTGATTAACATTTGGATTATCTGTAGGAGCGCAAGTTCAAATCCCACTGGCTGTATTCGTTTTTTTTCTTTGCAAATTAATGCACCATAACTTATGCTTTTTGTGGTTCTCAACAATAGGAAATTATCCACTTCAGGTTCAGTTATTGTTTTAGAAATGTGATGGCATTGATAAATCATTTTCCATTTTTTTCCTCATTAGTACTCACAAAAGCAGCCGTTGAAGTGCGATGTGCACCCCGTTTCGCATAATTAGTAGTAGATTTTGAAGCTTCTATGTCGCCGTCTGTCGTGATAGCTTAGAATTAATACTTGGAGAAGTGAATTTGATGGTTTTAGAGTATTTTATTTCGGATGGACTTAACTAATGAAGCAGACCAGGGCAACAGCTTTGCAATGGTTTGATGAATTTGAGAACGACGACTTTATTGATAATGAAGAGGACAAGATATGGGCTCTACTCTCTAGTAGATGTTGCTTCTACTTATGCTCAAGATCTACAAGTACACTTAAGTAAACAAGGCAATCAACCAGAAAAAGAACAAGATAAACATGTGGTTATGGATCTAATTCCGTACCTTCCTACTGGTCATGGTTTAACGACGGATAATTTTTTCACAGGTATTGTGCTAGTAAAAGAATTATATTCTTGTGATCTTACTCTTTGCGGAACACTAAGGAAAAATAAAAAAGACATCCCGCCAGCTCCTTTACCAAATACTGCCAAAGCAGATACTGGTTCCGTTTGCTTTCAAAGACGAAATAAACTGCTCAAGTACAGGTCTAAAGAGTAGCTTCAGCACTGCGAAAACAGGTTGACCTTTCGCCAAAACCAAATAGCGCATGAAGGTGCTCGGGACCTTAGCAACAACTTTGCCCCCTTTCAAAATTTCGATATCTGTAGCCGTTCGAAAGTTACAGGCGATCCAGACAGACGGACAAAACGTTCGCATAAGTACGCTGAAGCTACTAATAACGTTAGCCTGTTACATACCTCAGAAAAAGAAAAAAAGTAGTTATTGTTCTAAGTACTGAATATCACATCATTGGTGACAAAGAGCACAAATTCAAGCCCTTATAATCTTATGCAACACACTGCAAAAGATTGCTAAAAACTCCGAATCCACAAACCACCAAAACCCTGTTGAGACTGAACAGAACTCGAATCAAGCAAGTAGTCAGTCTACTAACAGGCACTGGAGCATTCAGAGAATTTATGCACAGGATCAATATCTATAGAGATGAACCTGTTTGCAGACTATGCCAAGAGGATGATGAAACAGCTTATCATATCCTCTTTGAATGCCCAGCATTAGAGCGTAAAAGACACCAACTCGATTGGAGCATTAACTCTATTGACAACTGCAAGCTATAGTAGGGGACACTTCAAGTCTAGTAAAAGATACGAATGTCGGCCTGCTACTTGAAAACTCCCGACAGTACAAAAAGCCCAAAGGGCTGACGTGCGCATGAAAGCAAAAGGCAGTCGTGGAACATAAATTTAATCTAATCTAATCTAATAATCTTACACTATAACAAAACTATAGGAGCCATTGATACCATGCATGGACAAAATGGAAAATGAATCAAATGTAGAGTGTAAAGAGAACCACTAAGGGATGGGCATTATCTTATTGCAAAATATTGATATTGCGAATTTAAATGCATTTGTTAGTTTGGCTCATCAAGTATTCAGCATAGAAAAAAAGAAAGCTTTAAAAGCTAATGTTGAAAAAGAGGCTGAAGAATACGAATGGCATGTCTGGAAGAACCCATAGATTCTGTGAGAAATGCAAATAATTTGTCTGCCCAGAATATGGGCAAAAAACATCCACTACAATTTACACCAACTGCAAAAGCGAATAGTGTAATTATTTTTTGTATTTTTTATAAATATTTTACAATTTGAATTAAATGATGTTCTAAAGACGTACTTGCTTCGTTAAAAATCCCTAAATGATTAATACACAATCATTAAAGCCACATGAATAAGCTGCAAACACAGTTAGAGGTGCAGTGCATTTTGCACCCCACTTCTGGCTCAAAAACACTAAAAAGTTTGGGCCACAAAGTAAATATAAAAAAGTCCAACAAAATACGGGTGCATAAGCAGGTTCAGTAATAAATGAATGCAGCAGAAATCTAATAGAGACATAGCATTTTGAAAAAGCTGAAGTTTTACGCCCATCAGTTTCACCTGGTGCAGAGGCTTCGCTCAGGAATTGCCAAAACAATAGGTTAAATTTTGCAAGTGGTTAAATACTATTTACATCATTTGTATTAACGATTTTGTGTCTTTAACCCATATGTCATTCTAAAAGAAAGATTTCAAATCATTACAAAGCATACTACGATTTCAATTTAAAAATATGAAATTACTGTTATATTTCAAAGACAAAATATTAAATCAAAATTTAAATACTAGTTTTCTATCATACTTAAAATCACGGCCTGCTGAATTGTGTGACAAATGTCCGTTTGTCAAACAATTCAGCAGGTCGTGCTTAAAATAAGTATGTAAAGTACGTTTTTTTCTATGATAACTGTCAAAGTGTTACAATGTTAGTAGATATGTGATTAAAACGCTAGGAAATTTTTATACCTCGTGTTGGTAGAACTTTTTGAAATTATGGTTGTGTCAATTTTGAATGTCAAAGTTTCTTAATTTCAACTCTTGACAAATTCCTTTTTTTAACATGGAATCATCATCATCATCATCAATAAAATCGGATAAAAAAGAAAACCAAGAAATATTTTAAATGCAAAAATGAAGCAAGCGATATTAAATTATGACATATCTGTCAAAATGACAATCATTTTTTTAGTGGAAGAAAAGAACTAAAAATCTATGTACAAACATTATTAAAACTAGGGACCCTGCAGGAATGCAACTTATCCCCTAGAAAGTTGACCTTGAAAATTATTATAGAAAAAAAATGTACATTATCTCTAATAATAGTAAACATTTTGCATAATTTTATATTTCTCCATTTATCTAGTGTTCTAGTGCAATTATTTGTTTTAAACAAGGACATAATCACATTTCTTCCTTATTTAGCCAACTTTTGTGCCATTTAACTGACTTTCTAAATCTTTAAAGTCTCCGAAATCCCAATACATAGTGGCATGTCCAATTTGTATACTCACTTAGCGTCCGTTCCGCACAAAATAAATTATTGAACACCATCAAGCAACTTGTTATCATTTATTTTACGATTATGTAATAGTTCGTCTTTCATATCCTTATCCCGAGAACATGTTTAGAACACCACATGAACCATGTCACTACGGATGCCATCATAGTACCCAACTAGTATCCAACAACTAGGCCAAGTTGTAAGTTACCAATTATCACAGTATTAAAAACCATCAAATTTGCATTTTTTTCCATTTTTGCGATACGCCATCCTCATTACATACAGTAAGGCAGATATGTAAACTGAAAGTAGAAGGTCAGCTGATAATGAGCAAATCTGTAATCTTATAACCCCTGTTTCATACTTTAAATTTGATTATACAACTCCAGAGATAAATCTGTGCTTATTTGTGCTTATCTAAATTGGCTGAAGTTATAGTATAGCTACAGATTCTCTGTAAATCGCTTTTTTTAAGATTTACGATAAGAAAATAAAAATATAGAAATAAAATTGATACATATTAATGTGACTATTTGAAGATCACCATTGGTCAAATTATTTTCGAATTTACACTTTGACGTTTAATTACTCTAATTTAATTCGGAACGATCAACCTGAAAGATAAGACCTTCTTTTAATTATTGCCACTCCTACAATTCTTAGGAGCGTATAGTAGGTGAGGAATTACCTCACTTTGTGCAGTGTTCTTGGGCCTACTTTCATAAGCGCCCACGAAACCCACGGAAACAGCACTGGCGACGAGAGCAATAAATTCGGCAATTTAACTATTTACCAACACTGGAAAGATATTTAGTGCCAACAACAATACAGCGCGTAAAATTTCGATTTAGAACTCGTAAACATGTACAAGTACAGATAACGCGTCGCCGACTTTCGAAACAAACCTTTTTGACGCAAAGGAACCGAAATGAACGAACACGACACTTAAAAACTGCGATCTTGGGCTTATTTGACTCTCGTCCTTTTCTCGGGGCACTACATTTAGAGCAGCGTCTGGACGCTCTTGAGGCGTCACGTGCGGTGTCTGTTGCCTAGCAACGGGCGCAATGAGCGTCGCTATAAGCGTCACTATATTCGCGAATGCCTAAACTGAGATTTGCAAATCCCATTTGTCACCGCAGTTGTATGCGTCCCCAGGTCGTGCTCCATTGGGCACAGATAAAACGGCACTTGGAGAACCTAATCGGTCGCAATTTCAAAATCTAATTACCGATAAATTATTGCCGGACAAGATAAATCTCGGTACATATTTGTGAAACGTTCTCTGGAAGTACAAAATTCGGTTAACGTAAATGCGAACTGATAAAGCTATCAGGCTTATCACCTACCGCGTAACGAGTAAAATTCAAAGATACTGGAAACTAAAACGGCAACGTTACTGATAAGTGATAACAAATACACTTCTGACATAAAATTATACACAAACGGTTCAAAGGCTGAAAAAAATTATCTCGCGAGAGTATGTAACCTTCTTATTTATGCTCTCCTCGTCTTTGCAAGTACAAATTATGTAATTATTAAACTAAAGTATGATAAAAACTTATTTTCATCTAGCATGGCTATAAAATAGTCCCTAATTTATGAATGCAACTACGTTTACACTTAAATGTCAAACTTGACATTTGTTTTTGTAGTGACTAATAGTTGCATTCATAAATTGAGAACTATTCCATAGCCATACTAGATGAAAATACGTTTTGATTATACTATACTAGCAGGCCTATTATAGTTATTAAGGTACCAAGGGGCATTATGAGTAAAATAAGAGCCCAAGATTGTTAGTGTACTAACCGAGGGTTTGGCCCGAGGTGTGTACAACAATCGCGGGCTCTTAGCTCATAATGCCCGTGGTGCCTTCAAGGTTTTATGTCCTACCAATTTTCTTACCTAATTCATATTCATATTCAATTCATATAATTACTATGCTATGGTATTTAAGATTGATCTAGTTAGCTGATCTAAGTTAGATTTGTGACATTAGATGAGCTGTCATTAATTTTCATTGTGACAGTGGTGCATAATTTTTGAAATAAAGGTTGTATCCATGGAAACAAATACTGTTAATTTTTCATAATAACCCTAGTGTTCTTATGAAGAAAATAATTGCCCTGGAGCGTTATTTTGTATCTAAGATACCTTAAAATAGAGTCATTAATTTTAATTAATGTACTGGTAGGACATAAAATACATTTCGCAAGTTAGCGAATCGTAAATCGTAATTTATCTAAAGTATGATCAAAAATGATTTTCATCTAGTGTGGCTATCGAATAGTTCCTAATTCATGAATGCAACTATGTTTATATTTACATAAATTAGGAACTATGTGATCGCCATACTACCGGGTGACCATAAATGGTTGTGATTTTTTTTTAGGTTGACACTGTGTATGTTGATCACTGTAAAGTCTATGTCTAATTCGAGGTTATCAGTATAGATTTTCCGTCAGTTTTGACACAGACTGACGCATAACCATATCTTATTTAAAGTACTATATTGCTAGTAGGGTCTGGGAACAGGCGAAAACATTACGGCGCCGACATAGTCTCACTCTGAGTACTACGCGTCTCGTGCGCATGCGTGAGAATTCGAACTGCACAGCTGCGTATACGTGTAGAATTGTGAGGTCATTTATCACGGCCTCCTAAATTAATGCGAGACTGAGGCAGTGATGTTATTCAATTATGCTAAAACTAGTGAGGCCTCCTAAATTAATGCGAGACTGAGGCAATCATGTTATTCAATTATGCTAAAACTAGTGAATCACCCAAGCTAGGCTTCGGTTTACTAATTTAAGAGAGATTCATTAATATAAATTTAAAAAAAAGGTTGCATCGGACTGGAATCGAAACCGGGCCGCCCGCGTGACAGGCGAGCACTCGACCACTAAGCTATGCATGCTCCGTTTAATAAGGGGCTACTATAATAATATATAGTGATTCACCCGAGCTAATAGGCCACGGCTTCACCACTACTTAAGGATTTAAATAAGTTAAAACGTTTTCGTACTTTTTTTGAAAATAAAAATCGATCTAGGATCTAAGTCTAAAAATTAGCAAACTTTTAAGCCATCATACAACTTAATCGATCCAGTATCTTCGGAGGAGATAGCGAACAAACATACAAAGAAAGAAAGAAAGAAAAAGACCACCGATTTTATGTTATAGGATGGGTGCAAACGTGCTCGCTTAACTAAACTACTAAATTTTAGCTACTTCGTTTAGTAACTTGCTTTAGCTACTATATAAATGTAAAGTCGCCTTTAGACGCAAATTTTAAACTTGACCATGAGGTTTACTTCCCCACCTCGCTGGACGACGCTTGCGCACAGCTCACCAAGTACGTAAAAGAATTGGTTGTCTGTCTCACTTAAGCTGTGACCTCCCCACTCATAACCGCTAACAATATAGTAGTATTAAATATATGCACATAAGCTAGAGATGGGCAAATGCATATTTGCATATTTTTTGCTATCGGGCATAAGAAGCTTCTTCTTAAGAATATGCATGTTTCTCAACCTCAACGTCTACATCCCAAAAAAATATATTTTATTTTGCATATATAAGACGTTTTCGGTTATTAGCGCATATATGACGTGGTAAGAGCATGAAAGTGCATATTTGCGTATTGTTTCCCTTTAACTCTTATATTACCTAGATCAGCGGTCGGCAACCTTTTGGCAGGCAAGGGCCACATAGTGGCAAAATGAAGTGAAGGCGGGCCGCACTTATTCGTAATTTTGATAATAGGTTTACTATGTATATCGGGGTGATATTAAAAATGCGAAAATATTGCATTTAAATTTTATTAATACGCAGGAACAATGACAGAAAAGTTAGGAAAAATAATAAAAATACGAGAACTATGTACAAAGTATATCTACCTACATATAACTGTACTTATAAAAAATATAGTG
Source organism: Agriotes lineatus (assembly GCA_940337035.1). Lineage (NCBI taxonomy): Eukaryota > Metazoa > Arthropoda > Insecta > Coleoptera > Elateridae > Agriotes > Agriotes lineatus. The sequence goes on along the minus strand of OW679197.1, from coordinate 62,741,348 downwards.
TGACTTTTGAGGCTGTATTTTAGTGGCTATTTGTTGTATGTTAGCTTTCATGTTTGTAGTTGAAATTCGAAGAATGGCTCTCAAATGCTCATCTGTGAGACGAGAAGCATATTTATTTTTTCTGTAACTGAGAATTGATAAAGCTTGTTCGCACAGGTAAGAGCTGCCAAACATTGTAATTAATTGCTGCGCAAACCTTTTCAATTCATCAAAATTAGATGGCAAGCTGCCATAAAATTTAACAAGATCATTGATTTCAGAGAAAGAGTTTTTGAGAGTGTCATTTGATTGGATGGGCCTCATGAAGAATTTTGAGTTTGAGCATTTAACTCTTGTCAAAATTAGACTGATTTTTTTTTTCTATAGCACATGTTAAAGTGTGCTTTTATCAACTCAAAACAAAAGGTCAAGTTTTACTTTAACAGCAAGGGTTGATAAAGTAGCACTTTAACATCAAGGATAGATAAAGTAATTTAATTTTCTAACTTTTGTTCAAATTAAATATGACAGCTGCGCATTATCGTAGTAACCCAATCTAGCTACTGACATTTTGAAATATGATTGACTGTCCTTATTTTCTTTTGAAATGGTTAAAGTTCTTGCTATAGAAAAAAATATTGTATTATACACGACGATAAAGTTATTTCTATCCACTCTTGAATCATTAACGTCTCGACTTCGTCTCGACGTTAAACGATTCACTCGTAGATAAAATTTAACTTTATCGTCTTGTATAATAAATTACTATTAATTACTACTTTTGTATCACATTTCAGAGGCTATTTGTTTCAATAATTTCAAGGAACTACTGATTTTGAGAAAATGGTCATTTTAATTTCTTAACATTAAACTGCACCAGGATCGTTTCAGAATCCATGCTTTTAAAAAATTCGCGTCTTTCTAGGTTATAATTAGAAGTAAACCCAAACATGGTCTTCTGCTAAGTGGTCAAGCAGAAATGAAGCGGAAATGAAGCGAAAATAAATTCGCTCCCAAAAATGGCGACTGCTACCGAAGCGAAACCGAAGCGCTGTCGGTCAACGAAGCGTTCAACGCAATCGCTACCTCAGCGCTATGTCGGCTGAACGCACCCACTCTGTGTCTGTGATATTACATTCTTATTAAATGCACGCACGCTTGAATTTTGCGCGCGCATTACGCAATTATTTAAATTTTAGGTAGGTATATAAGACTTTAATTTACAAAACAGTCGAGGGCCGCAAGACGGAAGTCCGCGGGCCGCATGCGGCCCGCGGGCCGCGGGTTGCCGACCGCTGACCTAGATAATAAATTTTCCAATATTTGTTAAAAAAAAACACATGCTGAAATAGGAGTTTTAAAACTTTAAAATTAATAGAAGATTTAAAATCTAGTTTAAGCAAAAACAAAAACGAAGTTTGTAAAAAAATATGCGACAAATTAGACGATTTAATTAAAAAAAAATCTGGTTTGTCAACTATAAAATCTATTCGAGACATTTTAAATGGCCAGTTTACAAATGACATTGTCGAACCAAATTTTGCTGTTCAAAATGCTCACTTATTTAAATATTGCCCTATCACATCGTGTGATGTAGAAAGAAGCTTTTCAAGTTACAAATCCATATTAGAAGATAAGCTCCATAATTTACTTATAGAGACAATTGAAAAACATATGATTATTTATAAACAATTTCTAAAATTGCCGTATTTTTTAAGTGTTATGGGTTTATAAATAATCAATAAAATATAATAATTATTGTTTTATTGTTACTTTCATTACTTGGTTTTTAGAAATATATACATAGTTGTAATAATTAATAAACAACAATTTAAAAAATAGATTATTTTCTTTAATTAACCTAATAAAAGTAATATTTGTTGGTGCATATATGAGTGCCTATATGGATATGTTATTGCATGTTGAGTGCATATATCTTAACTTTTTTGTTGCATATTTCAGTGCATATATGCACTATCTTTGCAGCATATCTGCCCATCTCTACACATAAAAATCGTCATTAAATTAAGAGAAATCGGCAGTGAAGTAATCCATCCATTGTTATATGACTTTTTGTAGGCGGCGGGGTGGCAGATAAACGTTAAAATAACCTACAAAAGTTGGTTAAAAGATTGTAATTTCACGATTTCTCGATTAAAAAAAACAGTGTACCCTTCGACACTGCAGTTCCTTTTTACTTCCTTTTACAATAAAGGAAGTATTGGATTCACCCCAAAAATTCGAAATTGAGTTTTCAACAGATCTTCACGTTTTAGATTCCCCTGAACCCAAAAAACATTTTTTTTCATTGGTCTGTCTGTGTGTCTGCCTGTCTGTGTGTGTCTGTCTGTGAACAGAATATCTCAAAAAAGAAAAGAAGCATGGCGTTGAAACTTCCTATATAAGTTTTGTGTACTATGTAGATGCGACAGCAAGCTTTTTTTGAAGAAAATCGCATAACCGGAAGTAGGGGTTTACTCTTGTGATTTTTCAGTTTTTTTTATTTTTTCAAAAACGGCTCTACCGATTTTTTTCAAACTTTACATTTTTATTTCATTTTGAATGTGTATTGATGTGAGATAGGTGATTTACCAGTTGAATACTTCTAAAATGGGTTTCCTTTGTTTTTTTTTCTATTTTTTTTATTAACTCCTATTTTAAATAGAAAACCCAGTACATTATTACATTTTTGAATTCAGCTTAAAATTCTAGTTTTTGCAGAATTTGTAATTTTTGAAAATTTTTGACAAATGCTTAAAAATTTTAAATCAAATTTTTGGCTAATTATAAGATCACTGTAAAAAGAAGTTGTGTGCGTGTATCACACCAGATTTTTATCCCTCGTGTGGTTTATTTGCCTTGGCCCTAGGAACCTCGACAACTAAACCCACGTTCGTGATAAAAAGTTAAACTTCAGTACTTTGGCAGCACGAGAAAACAACAGGTAAAACCTGCCTGAAATCTGCACATCAGACTTTTTTCCGAAAGGAGTATTGCCATTTGTAATATCCTTACATAATCGATCCTTACATATTAATGCATTATTATACGTTCATCATTTGTGTTTCATCTCATACAAGTTTTTTTTAAATTTACAGTAAAGACCATACCCGGAAAAATGAGCCCTAACCTAGTTCCATCTCAAGATTGTGTAACAAAGACGAAAAGCCATTACATCACTCTCTATTACACAGCTTTAAATGTAGTATAAGTCCAACCTTCAAAACTGAAAGAAACAATTTAGTATTTTGCCAGCCCTGACCGCCCCCAACCAGCTGATTCACCCGCTTGAAAGTATTCTCGTATGTTGTAACCTTTACCGCGTAGTAAAAATAAGGGGTAAAATCGTAGTTAATGTTAGCAAACGTTACTAGCACATCTTTCTCGTACAATAGTAGGCTGAATTGTTTCTTTCAGTTTTGAAGGTTAGACTCAGTGGCGGCTCGCTCTAAGGAGTCAGAAAGCCATGGTCTAAGTTAACAAATCAGTCATTCAAAGTTTTTTTTTAATTCTGAAAGAAACATCTTTTTGTACTTACTTTTCATCATTCTTCTCATTTTAAAGTTCAAATAAAGTACGAGTAATTTTTATTTCATGAATATGAACTGTAAGATCAGCGCTACATATTTTCATTGAAGCCTGATCGAAGCGGCTCCTCGGCTTTTCCACAGTTTATAGGCTGCGAGGGGGGGGGGGGAGTCAGCGGCAAGACGTAAGTCGAAAGAGAAAGGTATATTAACTGTCAATGGAAGCCACGTCCGCGCCGGCATTCGAGCCAGTTCCGATAAAACCTCGGCCTGCGACCTGCTGTTGACTGTTAGTTACAGTATTCACTTTCAATCACGTACAGCGTCGCTTCGCGTTAAATCTTGCAGTAGGTGAAAATGCTGCTTCAATCTCGGACTGCATTTTAAAAGAAATTAACGCTTTAATTAGACACATCAAACAAACTTATCGCTCAGAGTTATGACGGGGCATCAGTTATGAGCGGAGGTTTAAATGGAGTTCAAAAATTAATAAAAGAAAAATATGCTTTAGCGAATTACTGCAATGTTCGTCAAATCTAATCATGAACAGTGCAGTGTCAGGTAATCCATCAGTTCAAATATTTTTTGGACACCTATCTGGAATCTGCGCATTTTTTTTTCAGTTCCCCAGAAATAACGACAGTCATCACAAACTAGATGGAATTTTCATTCGCGTGGCGTTAACACCGTTTATGAATATGGAAAGACTGATAGGTGTTATGAATACCGTAGAGAATGATGAAAATGTTAAGTTCAGTCGAAATCTACAATTGAACAAACTGGTTCTTACAAACTTAGATTAAAAGACCAGAACTTTACATTTTGGTTTACAGTTTTTCATAAAATAATGTCCCATGTCGATATCGTTTTTAAGCAACTACAAAAGATAAATAACGACCCAATCAAGGTTAGACATGCTTTACAGAATTTTGAAAATGAAATAAAAAAAGTACGCAATCAAATGGATAAAATTATTGAAAACTATAACTTGGAATTTTTAGAAGACACACTTCCCAAAAAAAGCCGCGTAGACTTACTTCCACAAATAATAATCCTGACTATTCAATTCACCTGTCATCTGTCGAAAAGTAACCAATGAAAATCCAGAATTCTGACGTTTCTTGACCAATCAAAAAAATATCAGTGGATATATCTTCCTAGAAGGTATTCAAGTGACTATTTTTAACAAATGCGATTTTTATTAGAAAAAGTCGACATTAGTGTTCTGTTACTATAGAAATTGCGTAGGTTGTTGCTAGATTTACTGAAAACTAATTTGAAAAAGGTAGTTTGGTTCATTAAATAGTCCCTCGAATACCATTCTTAGTCAAAGTTAAGTAGATTATTTTTGCGGTGGTATCACTACTCATGTCCATTGCGCTTGGGATTAGGACTCGTGCTATCGCACTCGTCCTAATCGCACCTAATCGCAATGGACATTCGTGACACCACCACAAAAATAGTCGACATAACTTTGACTACTCATGGTATTATAAGTGACAATTTTCTCTGCGAAACAATTAACGTTTACCCTTTTTTTCAAGTAGATTAAAAACTGAACTGCTGGAACGTACCGGCGACTACTGTAGGAACTGTCAAGTAAGTCACGGGTACGTATTATGAACGTTCCCATTACGTGCACGCGTCCATAATGGAGAATAATTTTTAGTGACCGCAACATTTAGGCGACGTTCCAGGGACTTGTTCGGTTACGCTCCAATGACGTGTTTAAGTGGCTGCGACGTTGCGGCTTCTGTGTTGCTTGTTTTGTCTTGCGACTGATTTTGTTATACTTATGTTGTATTCTTCCATGATCCTTTGACCATTTCCCAAGCTCAGAAATTAAATTGAATACTATGAAAAGCAACACTAATACTCAAATATTGAAAGAGAATTCTGATAAATATCTCCAAAACAGAAATAACACACACACACACGAACACTGACGAAATTAACCAAATCATAAAATCAACGATTCTCGATTTTGCAAAAAAAATAATACCAAAGCAAACAAAAGAAAACGAAATATTGTCCAAAAGAGTAAAGGAAATGCTAAAAAAAATAGAAGAGAATTAGCACAAATTAAACAAAGAAAAAACACTTGAATTTGACGAAGCTAAATAAACCAATAAGAAAAACCATAAGACAAAATGAAATTAAAAAACAAAACGAAAAAATACAAAAAGTCATAAAAGACAATCAAAATATGAAAAGTCCTGCGACCTACTATACGTAGAAACAAAATAATAGCAATAAAAGACAAAAAAGGAAAGGAATTAAGAGCAAATGAAAAAATAAAAGACAGAGTCCAGGAATATTATGAAGAATTATAAAAGTCCCAAAAAAAACTCCTACACAAACGAAAGAAAATTTAAAAGTAAAAATCATGAACGTAAATTCCGAAGACTTGCCAAAAATAGAGGAAGACGAAATAATAAATGTACTAAAATAAAAGAAAGACCAAAAAGCCCCCAGAAAAGACAACCTAACAAAAGAGTAGGTGACGGGAGGAGAAGACGAAATTGTAAGAGCGTTGAAGACACTATTCAACAAATGTTTAGAGAATGGAAAGATAGTGCACGAGTGGAAGGAAGCCATCTGAAAAATTACAGGCCTATAACATTCTTATCCCAAGTTGCAAACAATACCACAAGTATATTTAGATTTAAACCAATTACCTTGGAAAAATTACAGAAAGTGGTTTTAAAGATGAGTAACAAATCTAGTGCCGATGGCATTAACCCTAAATTAATTTGTGACGCTTTACCAGTCATAGGAGAGATGCTGTTGCAGATTATTAATGAATCGTTTGCAACTGGAATTTTTCCTGAAATTTGGAAAACGGCGATTGTTAGTTCAATACCCAAAGTAAACGGAACAAAAAAATAGTTCAGAATTAAGACCAATCAATATGTTACCTGCGTTCGAAAAAATCATAGAACACTTAGCTGGAACAACTAGAAAATTATTTAGAGAAATAAAATCCTAATTAGTGAACAATCAGGTTTCCGCAAAAATCACTCTTGTGAAACTTCATTAAATTTAGTTTTGGTGAACTAGAAAGAGAATATAGAACATAGGAAAAAATTGTAGCAGCGTTCATAGAGCTGAAAAGAGGATTTGAAACAATCGACAGAGATCTGCTCTTAGCAAACATGGAAAAATACGGAATAAATGGATTCGAATTAAGATGGTCCAAGAATTATCTATGTGGCCGGTAGCAAATTACTATATACGAACGTGAAGATTTTCGAACAGTGGAAGTGTGTTTAGGGGTTGCTCAAGGCTCAATTTTAGGCCCTCTATTGTTTATCCTCTATATTAATGATACAAACTCAGCAGTGCAAAGTTGTCAATATAACTTATTCGTAGATGACACTCTGGTAACTAGTGCCGATATAAATGTGAACGATGCAGTAAATAAATTAAATAGTGACTTCAAAATAATATCTAAATGGCTAAAATTGAACAAGCTGAAGCTAAATACATCTAAAACAAAAGCAATTATTATCAGTAGCGGACGATTATTAACCAATACGATAACTAGTGTAATTGTTGACGCTGTAGTAATTGAATATGTCCCTGAAATAAAATATCTTGGTATTATAATAGATAATAGGCTATCTTTTAAGGAACATGTGGATCTTGTTGTAGGTAAAACGGCTGAAAAATTGGTTTCTTTGGGCGAAGCAGTTCCAAATTAAACTTGTGGTCGAGGATACTTGTTTACAAAACAATTATTGCACCACATTTTGAATATTGTGCTAGCGTGTTATTTATAGCCAACGAAGGTGAATCTATAAAAACTACAAAATAGAGCAATGCGTATTATTCTATTTTGTAATAAACGAACCAGCATCAATTCAATGTTGGAAACTCTGCAATGGCTTAGTATTAAACAGCGAATTTATTTTAATACGTTAATTCTGATTTTTAAAATTGTTAATAACAAATTACCTGCATATTTAAATAAATTTATTGTATACAATAGAGATATACATAATTTTAGACTACCTGCAACGACGAAAGCATGTTCACAAAAAAATCTATATTACAAAGGTTTAAAATTATATAATGAAATGCCTGATGAAGCGAAACAAGCAACAAATGTATCTCAGTTTAAAAGGTTATGTTCTAACTATGTCAAATCTGTTTGTAAATGAATTGTGTCTCATTTTGTTGTAAAAATCTTTCTTGACGAATAAATGTATTTACTTACTTAAAGTGTACAAACTTCCGTCAAGAATACTGGTGAAAAGATTGAACAACAAAATGGAAATGTAATCAGATGAGCAAGTCGGTTTCAGATAGGGCTTCAGTACAGTCGACCACATGTTAACACTCAAGATAATAATAGAAAAAGCAAATGCGTACAACCTTCCTCTATACGTGGCACTAATAGATTACGAAAAGGCTTTCGATACCATCGAAACATGGGCAATACAACAAAGTCTGTGGAACAGTAGAATAGATCACATATATATGACACTTATTCGGGATATTTATAAAGACACAGCAATCACAATCAATCTATCAGAGGAAACTGAACCAATCTCAATTCAAAGAGGGGTTCACCAAGGAGTACCAATATCTCCAAAATTATTAAAATTGGGTCTCGAACACATATTCAAAGGCTTAAAATGGGAAGAGAAAGGTTTAAATATAAACGGAAACTATCTAAATAACTTAAAGTATGCTGATGACGTGATAATATTTGCCACAAATACTGAATAGCTCAATTATATGCTAATAGAACTAAATGAGCAATTTAGATGCAGGGTTACGAATAAACACAGCAAAGACCAAAATAATGACAAACACAGAAGATGACATAAATATAGAACTGGAACAAAATGCTTTAGAACAAGTAAAAGACTACATATATCTTGGGCAAAGGATTACACTTAACAAAGAGAACCAAGAAATAGAAATTAAGAGACGAACAAAATTGTCATGGGCCGCCTTCGGTAGATTGAACTATATACTGAAGAACAAAAAGATACCACATCTTAGATCAAAGATATTCGACAGTTGCATACTACCTGTTTTGACTTACGGAGCGCAGACCTGGACCCTGACAAAGAGAAATATAGATTAACTGATCAAGACTAGGGGCCTCGATAGGCGAGTGCGGCGATCGCTTGCAGTCGAGGCCACAGGGGTTTTTCGGGAGTCTGTGGCCGATGGTTCGAATCCGGACCTCGGCAGTTGTCAGCTCCTGGAAGCCCTTTAGCATAGGTTAGGTTAAGGATAGTTTAAGATAGTATTAGTTCTAGTATGCACAATGGGCCCGGAAAAGTGGTCTAAGTGCTGTAGAACGTACAATCCACACTCCACTGATCAAGACTCAACGAGCTATGGAACGCCAAATGCTACACGTAACACTCAAAGATAAGAAACGAAATACTTGGATACGTCAAATGACAAAAGTAACTGACGTAGGAGACAGAACAGCTCGACTTAAATGGTAATTTGCAGGCCACAACACACGCCAAACAGACACCAGATGGAACGTACGAGTCTTAGACTGGCGACCATGGTTAGGAAAGAGATCGCGCGGAAGACTACAGATGCGATGGGTGGGTGACTTGAAACGACATGCTGGCATAGCATGGAACAGAGTGTCCCAAAACCGGACACGATGGAAAGAACTAGGGGAGGCCTACATCCGAAATTGGAGTGAAGAAGGCTAATGCAATGTAAACTATGAAAAAATATTTCATGGCAAAACTTCTACTTTTCCCGATAATCTGAGTGACAAAATTAAAAAGAATGCAAGTTTACTGCCAAACATAATGGTGATACGTCCAAATCAGACGACGCGTCATTCAAAATTGCAATTTTAAAATTAAAATACTGGCTTTAAAATATTTAACGTCATGCGAGAATATGAGATCGTAGATGTTGAAAACTTTTTATATTGAGCATTGAACTTGAAATTATTTGGTTCAGAAATGATGAAAAAATTAATTTTTCAAACCCACTGCGACGTAAAGCTTCACGTTTTTAATAATGATATAAGTTTTGCACATAAAAGTGGCGTATTTCGAAAAAAATAACTTTAAAGTCGTTTTAACTAATAAATATAACTTGAAAGTAATTGCTACTTGACGATGATGTGATGGGACTGCAGCGCCACTCTGTAGTCCCGGCAGAACTGTGTCTACCACAAACTGTCAGTTCAAACTCAATAATAAAAGGACAGTTGTGTCGAATAAGTTTCTTTAACAGATCTATTAGTAGCCGAGTAACGAGCAGTTGTACAGTTTTAAAATTCTGATAATGTATAAATCTACCCCAGCCAGAAATAGAAAAGTTGAATAACAACAAATTTATCTATTTGTACATGTGTTACGTTTAGAACGCGCCTATTTAAACTTCTCAGGTATGTGCGCGCAGTTTAGGTTATTCCGGCGTCTATAGTACAGATTTTGAATTTCGCGCGCTCCCCGCCAGGCTGGATATTGGCTTATCGACACGAGAAGCGACATGAACTGGCTTTTGTTTTAGCGCCTTTTAAATTGTCCAGTGGTTTTGTGGGTATGCAGTTTATGGTTGGCGGAATTTGCCCTCGCTGATGTTGGCGGCTTATACAACCCGGGCGATTTACAGAGAAATTTCTTCTCGCGTCAATTCTGAAGAATTAAAGCGCTTTGCTAATCCACTTCTTCACGTGGCCCAAAACTAATTTGCGGTAAGTCGATTGAAAGCATTTCTCGTGCGGTGTTTTAAGAAATGATTTTATTGAGGACTTTTTCATTATAGCCACAAAATAATGTAATACTGTGATACTAGCATTGAGGTTTTGTTATTGTTACTGCGACCTGTGCTTTTCTTTCATGATATTTATGCTACGGGAGTGGATGCACTTGTCATTAATGGAGAGATTCGTTGGCGCTCATTTTGGATTTTTGGTTATTAGTTTTATTACTTAAAGAACTGCACCCCGTCGCCCTGAATTCCCCTGCCGGTAATTGTGTCCACATAGTCATTGATGTTATATTTTTGAGAGATTTAGCCGACGAATCTCTTGATGCTAACACAGGGTGTCCCATTTTAGATGGGATTAAATTGAAATCTTAGTTATGATTAGAGCAAAAGTGGTTTGTACATTAAGGGATCAATTTTTCGAGGGCAACACGATGGTGAAAATAGAATTCAAATATATCTTTTGGTTTCCGGCAGCCTAAAAATTAAAAATTCGTCATTTCTATGCGACGTCTCCATTCATTTGTTTTTTAAAATATCAAAAAACGAAGTAGAGATTCTTAAAGCACTTTTTGCGCCGACTAATATAATCTAGTTAGAATTAATATATATTTAATAATATTATTATATTTTATAATAAGGAAGAATTTCATTTAAGGGAGATTTTCATTTAATCCCGTCGAAAATGGCACACCTTGTACAAAAAGTTGTTACGGCTGATGAAAAAGAAGCTGGACGTCCAAAAGTACGGACGAAATGGCTGACAAAGATTATATTCCCTAATCTTAGCACAACGTTAGTAAGAACTGCAAATATTGTTAAGATGAATTAAAGATCTGTGCAAAGAATTGTTGTATGCAAAGAACAAGTAACCTGAGTGGACGTAAGTAACCAGAGTGGACGTTTCTCAAACTTCTTGTCCGTTTTGAACAAGACCCCGAACTTTTCCAAATAGGTTGGTTATAGTAGACGCGTGTGGATTCACCACTTTACACTGTTTTTTGGAATTTAAAAGAAACGTCTATGACTGATTACCTACAAAAACGACGAACCATTACAGCTATTCAAAGCTATCCATGTTAAACGATAAGGAAAGCTCAGAAAAGAAGCATGTACTACTCTTTCACGACAATGCGCTGGTTCACACATCTTAAGTCGTGTCCATTGTTTGAGACATTGCTCTTTTGAAGTTTGCAGGCACCTTATTCTGCAGATTTAGCCCCAAAACTGAAAAAAAAAGATTCCGGGAAGGACTGCAGATCCAATGCAGATGTTAAAACAGTCGTAGTTTTTTATGTGGGATGGTCGAAAAGGTGTCCTTTTGATGGGCTAATAAAGTTACAGAAAGGTTGGACTACGTGTATTGAGCTTGTATGATGCTTTTTTAAAGCCTGTCAGTTTATTCTTTCATACTTAAAGCAAGAGTACATGAATCAACCCACGCACATTTTGAAATTTTACAACCGCTTTAATAATTTTTGGAAATGTGAATACTATACTGTCACTAAAGCTAATGCAACACGTTTTCGCACTATAATCGTCAAATCCAAAGTACTTATCGTATCACTAGAGATAAAACAATAGTTGCTTTCCTCCTTGCCATCACAATTGATACGCAAGTTTTAAAACCACTCCAGATCTACTAATTCAGTAATGTTAATATTCTCACAATATTCTGTTATAATGTTTCGCATAGTCTGCGCGATTTACAAATTTAATGTGGAATTTTTCTCGCCATTGTAAGAGTATTTTTCTAGTATTCGGACGAAAATATGCTAATATCCACAAAATAAAATTTTACGTTGAGTGGCAGAAGTGTGAAAACTCGCAGCAAATATAAAAACTCGTCAATCTGTATTGTACGTGGAAAAAATATAAAAAATTACGAAAACAATTATTTAAACTCCATTTGATAGGCAATCTGTACTACTACTTAATTTAAACATAAAGAAGCAGCTTTACTGACTCGTACAAAGTATTCGTTTGGCAATTTATAATGGATTTTGTTAGCAACTATTTTACGTGTAGTTGTCATGGTCAAACTTTGTGTGTTTCAAATATTTACGTTAATAATATTAATTAGAGTACTCCTGTTAGCATCAATTTTCGAGACCCGGAAGTGACGTTCCAACTTACCGAAATTAAAAATTATTGCATTAATGTATTAATTAAACAAACTTGCAATACAATTGGCGTTAAAAATCATAAATTCTAATATTTTAACGCCAATACATAGTTATTTGTGTACCTAGGCACTGAAGTTCAACTTTTTGTCACAAATGTGGAATTTAAATAAACCACATGAGGGTTAAAAAGGAACTTCAGTGCCAATGGACACGTTATTTTTTTCAAATTGAGAAATCGCGAAATTGCAAAATTTAAATAAATCTTATAGGTTATGTTCACTTTTAATTCATCCCGCCAACTTAAAAAAATCGTAAAACTGGTTTATTTCTTGAATTTTAATGATTTCGACATTTACTGCCGATTGGAAAAAATCAGTACTAGCAGTATAATTTTAGGTTTCTGGCTCTATAGTTCAACTAATGTTTAGTTAGAAATACGTATAATTCGGTTCCCGTCGCGTTATACCCTCCTAAAAAGGCTATATAAGCGAGGTTCAAGAATTTCACTGCAATTTGGTCGATAGATATAAAAGGAAACCAATTTCTACCGATACTTGAATGAATATAATTCTCTGTGCTGAAATGTCTACATTTCTTTCTAACAAATCAAGCTCCAAGAATATTATATTCAGTAATATTTGATTTTGCGCCTGGCACACTTTGCAATTTACATCAATCTTCCTTGATAAATTATGGCAAATACATCTTCCAATTGACAACGACAAGTGGAACATTTTACCATACAATATTTGCTTAAAAAGTGAAAATTTAGGCAATTCTTGCATTAATTTTTTTCTCTGCATTTCCGCACAATTAAGATTTAAAGAGGGCGCCTTCCTGCGCGTAAATAATTAAGGAGAACTTCGCTACACCTCGCTGACTCTGATTAACATATAACCGTAAAGGCCGCGAATTCATAAAACAGTTCATGTAGTAGATTCCTAAATTAATTCACTTTTTACTACTAAATTCCTAGTAGATGCTTCACTGGACAGTGACTTGTTTAGTTCAATAAACTTCAGACGTATTAAAATCCGTGCCAAAAAGTGGTTTTCCCAATTTTAATTACAATCAACGAAATTTGCGTTTTAAATCTTCCAGGTCCGGCTCTAGGTTTTTTACATGCCAAACTAAATACGAATTGGTGCGTTTTTCTAGGTAGCTTTTATCCTATATCCAATTTTTACGAAAATAAAATAAAAACGCTACCCAAGTACAATAGCGACCTTGCGTAAATTCCAGATAAGATTAGCGGTTTTTTGTGTATTAAATATTCTTGGAAGTAAACAATTAATATATTTCCACCAAGGTGTAAATAAATCAGGGCTCTCAAGTATCTATTATCTGGATATAAAATGAGAAGGATTTTTAAAGAAACACAGCGTGTATGCAATTAAATACACGTAGTAAAACTAATAACTATCTATATTAAAAATACGAAATTAAGCACTTTTTTGGACGAGTCGCAGTTTATGACCAAGAGAGCGCAGCGAGCGAGGCACATAAATAGGCGAGTCTAGAAGTCCGCTTTCGTGCGAGTTACATGCATATTTTTGTATTCTACTGATTTGGAAGCGTTTTTTCTAATTTTAAAATGACGAATCGACGACGTCGAGGAGGTCATGATCATACCGCAAAATGGGAGTGTCTATTTTGATTTTACCAATGGAAATGGTTGTTAGTTTTTGTTGCTATGATTATTACTGCGGAAAAGTAAAAGTTACTAATATAAAAAAGTGGCAGTTTTCGATCGCTAAACGCTGCCGAAATTGAAAGCTTTTCGATGCAATAGAACAAAAAATAAGTTATTGTATCTAGGTCAGTGTGTAAAATTGACTTTTAGTTGGCAGTTTTAAGTTCGTAAAACGACTGTTTAATAACATGTTTTCACTAGTTCACGTCGTCAGTAGCAACGTGTTTTAAAATTTTTAACCACGCAAAATTACGACCGGTTGCTTGTAATCCTAATTTACATGAAAATTTTTTTTTTATATTTACCGTGCTTTCTAGATTCAATCGTAGATAAAATATTGTACGGTACACATGCGTCACGCATCTTTAATCGCTCGCGGGGCTTAAAACGCTCACTCACGTTTTAATTTTTAACTCCGCCCCACTCGTGACTAAAGACTAACTTTACGCACTTGTATCGTAAATTACTATTATATATCAAGAATATGGCAGTAATTGAATATCTAATGGTATGTATACTCATAGAAGAGCAACAAGCAATACAACTAAGCTTTTAAACAGGTCTTCCATTGCTAAATGTTTTATTAAAAATTCTACTTAAATATTATAATGGCTTTACGAATCGTATATACCGCAGATTGCAAACGTTAATTTATAGCTCTAGAATATTTTCAGCTCTACCAATATGACGACATATGATACTGTTCAACCAGATATTTTTCGTTGATAAGGAAACTGTTTTTGAACTATATTAAAACGAATTTTTGTTTCCTCATGGTTTAAACGAAAAGCACAATTTAAAAAAATCCTCGAACCAGTCCTGTGGTAACTTTCAAGCGGTTGCAATCTGTTTTTAACGCTCAATAAATAGACCGTCCACTGTGCAGAGTTCTACTTTACACTTTACTAGTTCTCGTCGCCAGTTTCAATTAAAATAAACTATTTATTTTATAGTTATAAAACACAATAATAAAAATGCTATTTAAAAATTTAATTACTAATAAAAATGCGGCTTTATTGCTAATATAATTAATACACTATATATACCAGTACTATGCCGCATATTTTGACGCTCCACGTCAATATTATCAAATTCCAATTTAAATATTTTCTGTTTTAGAACTAGAACTATCATTTTGATCTAATTCTCGTATTAAAATACTTGCATTTATTTCCTTGTTATTTCCTGTTTAATATTAAATAGATACCAATCGCTGAGGCAGAATGTGTGATCAATATTTTTAAACTTATATGTAGGCGTATATAATATCTTTATTCTGCGGTTACTTTATAAAAAATATAAAACCGCAAAGGCAAAGCAGCACAACAGCTAACAATTTCCATATTATACAGATAGTTGCAAATAAACTTATATTTTCCAGAAATTTTGATCTAATGAAAAAAGCGAGATTTCCCGAAAAAAAGGGAAACATTCAGAAAAAATGCCTTTTTAGGTATGTATTTCGAAGTGTTACTGTATATTAGCTTAACACGCCTGTTATAAGATAGACCTGCAATTTTATTATTTAGCATTTACATTTCATGATTTTGCAATAAAATTGCGCTCCTTCGTGCAAAAAATTTTGTACGCACCGCGGGAGTAAAGCGTGTTTTAGTCCCCTGCACAAATGTTTCTGTAACCACTATTTATGCCGGGACTAAAACACCCACTTTACTCCCTTGGTGCGTAAATAACTATTTCTCTTTCCTCTGGCTAAATCTCGATCAAGTGATTTCAGATTAGTAAGTTCTTTTAATTCTGAACATTGTTTCGGGTTAGGAAATTTACCATAACTCCCACTTGCATGTTATGTGATGGTTAATCATGTATATAAAAGCAGGTGAATCTGCGTCTATCCGTCACGCTGAATCGTCATCGATCGGGCTTACGTCGTCACACTCTCTTTTATAGTGCAACTGTAAACCTATGTGTTACGTAGTATTTCTGGCCGAGCGGTTAAGTTGTCTGAGTAGAAATCACAATTTCTATGGGAGCGTAAGGTTCAGACCTTACCGACTGCATTTCTTCACTATAATATAGGAACTGATGCAAATAATCAATAAAAAGAGACTGAATAGTTTGTCTGGGATGGGTCTCCCAAACCTTAACGTGATAGAATAAGAAAGGCGAAAAGTCGTAGAAAAAAAATATTTTGCCACCACTAAAAAATGGAAAACCCTATTTTTTCCCCAAAATGTCCAGTTTTTCCCCATGCCTTTAAAACTCCAGTTACAAATGTATAGAAAAGCTGCAAAAGTGCATGCAGTATAGTTCGCAAGATCTAGTTTTTTTTGCGAAAGAAAATAGTCTGGTCTTTCATGTGCTTGTAACATAAAATTTTCAATTTTTAATCCAAATGATTTTCCATTTTCTCTTAATGTATGTATTATCTGTAACCTCATTTACCTTGCGGTGTCGAGACTGGTGCTTTATGCGCTGGCATCTGGCGGTACAATGATCAACTTGCCCCGGATTCGGGATACAGAGTTGGATCGCGCCTTTGGTGCTTGCGCAGCAACCATTGTATGAAGTGTGTGTATTGGTGATGTGTTGACCTTGTTACTCTATCTCTTAGGTCTGTGGTTCTGAGTAGAGCACAGTTAATTTGGTGCCCAACTGTGAATGGTCTCACCGAGCCCGATTCCAATCACCAAGGCGGAAAAATTCCGACCCCCGCGGGATTCGAACCGAGGACTTGCTTAATGCAAGTCTGGCGCTTACCCAACAGCGCCACGCGGCTTCTCATTTTCTCTTAATATCTCTAGTAAATCAGGAAATCACACAAAGAAATACAATTAACGTGATGTTATAATACCCTATAATTTTCGGGTATGTATGCAAATTTTTAAATTAATAAAAAGCTGTTATCAAAGAAGCCGCATGGCGCAGATTGGTAAGCGCCAGGCTTGCATTAAGCAAGTCCTCGGTTCGAATCCCGCGGGGGTCGGAATTTTTCCGTAGCCTTGGCGATTAGAATCCTGCTCCGTGAGACCATTCACAGTTGGGCACCAAATTAACTGTGCTCTACTCAGAACCACAGACCTAAGAGGTCAACACATCACCAAGACACACACCTCACACAATGGTTGCTGCCCAAGTATCAAAGGCGCGCTCCAACTCTGTATCCCGAATCCGGAGCAAGTTAGGCATTGTACCGCCAGATGCCAGCGCATAAAGCACCAGCCTCTACAGCGCAAGGTAAATGAGGTTACAGATAATATATATATACATACAAAAAGCTGTTATCAACAATCACTACCATCAGAATAATCAGCAATACACTTGCAAGTAACGTTTATAAATCAAGCAGTTACTGTTGTTTGTATTGTAGAAGTTAGTCTTCTGTACATGTACCTACATCTTTACACAATTTTATATTTATTTTCAGTGCTTAAATAATAAGTATCGAGAGATAAAAAAAAACTGATCCTCAGCGGGCTGTGAAATGCAAACGTTTGAATAATATGTTGGTGGCACTGTAAGTCTATATCAAATCTGAGGGTAGCAGGTTAGGTTCTGCGTCAGTTTTAACACAGACTGAAGCAAAACCTAACCTGCTAACCTCAAATTTGACATAGACTTACAGTGCTACCAACATATTATTCAAAAGTTTGAATTTTATAGCCCGCTGAGGATCAGTTTTTTTTGGATCTCTTGATACAAACAGAGCCGGATTAAGGATATGTGAGGCCCAGGGCTAAATTTTTTTAGAGGCCCCATTCCCATTTATGCAACGGGTACAAAGGGATCTAAATGATCAGAAACCGAACTAGATTATAACCTTCGAATCTTTTCGAGGCCCCCAAAATTCGGTGGCCCGGGGCTGCAGCCCCCTTAGCCCCCCCCTTAATCCGGCTCTGGATACAAATAGTATAGTACTAAGAATACTACGTTAAACACATAGATTCAGAAATTAATTTACTGGGACGGCCTTGATTGCGCAAAACTAGTTTTACAAGTTATAAAGTAAAAACTGGGGAGTATTCAAAAACTGTTTAATCATATAAATAAAGGAGAACGACCCAAACGTGTGTGTCCATCACGACAAATGATCGCATGCGACAAAAGATTGCGGTCAAAATGTCGAGCGACAAAATATCGCATACGAAAATAGCAACATTACAATTACAGAAAAAAATATCTACAGTGTGGAAATAAAGTAACGGATAAATTCATTAACTTAGTTGATATTAATTTTTATAAAAAAATCTCGAAGGGGTGTGCGATTTTGACTATAAGGAATATTTTCAGTTTCTCATGTACTTTGTTTTTCATGATATGACGTCATCGACATTTTTTTAAATAACCTATATTTTTATTATCGATTTCACTAGTACTTACTTTTTATACCGTTTCGAACGGTATAAAATTTTCTAGATGTTTCATTTGAAAAAAATCGAGAAAAAATGATCTTAAAACTTAGATATTAAAAACCAATTAAATGAGCAAAATATCGCATGGCCATGTTTATGATTTGCAGCTTCATACACTCCGTCGGTATCGTTCTAATGACGTCGTCTAATTTTGCCAGAAATATCATAGGCAACTCACCTTTGCCTTCAAATCTCGATATCATTTCGGTGCTCATAGTTAGTGTAGTAGCGCTTGGAGAGTATTCGTGTACTTGTTGGTATCTTCCTTCGTGTTTTTTTCATAAAAATGAATATCAACAAAGTTAGTGAATTTATCCGTGACTTTATTTCCACACTGTAGAATTTTTTTCTGTAATTGTAATGTTGTTATTTTCGTGTATGCGATCTTTTGTCGCATGCGATCATTTGTCATGCGACATTTTGACCACGATCTTTTGTCGCGCGACCTTTTGACGTGATACCGCACGAACCGTAACAATTATTTGAATTTAGAAATGCCACCAAAGTTAAATTTTCGAAGCGTCTGCAACATGTACCAAGGAAAAAAGTTATTAATGACAAAATCAATTAGTTGCTTTAAGAAAGTTTGGAATATTGGTTTCCTACTACGAAAAAAGTTCAGTTAAGATCGAAAACAATTCCGTATCTGCCTCTGAAAGACTTGTAAAGTGGAAACTCAGCTCATAAACCAGATCGGAAATCCAAATAAACTGTTCCGAAAGCAAAGTGTTTGAGGATCACAAGGACCGAGATTTGGAGTGCAGGAAATTGATAAGTATCCTGATTTTCCTTCCGACTGTTATTCTGTTCTATTTAAACTCGCTGATCTTCACTTTTCCACTTGTTTCTAGATGTTTTAATGATGAGAGTCCATTTGAAATCTTCACTAACAAATAGCAGTTATGTGAAAACGAGGGGTTAACCACTTCCCGCAATCTTGTCACAAATTCATCCGCAATCCCAGAAATCACAACGAAAATCCTTCGCAATCTCACCGCAATCCCGCAATCTCTCCGCAATCTACGCAATCTCTCTGCAATCCACGCAATCGCTCCGAAATCCACAAAATCCCACCGCGTGCTTTAGCCTAAAAACATCGTAAACGTATTATAGGTGGTGGAAAGGGCCGGTGTGCGCATGCTGACTGGGTAGTCACCCTGAAACATGATCGCCGGCACCTGCCAACCGCGTAATTATCAGTTTACAGACGGAACGTTTTGGTGTGCTGTCAAAATTACGTGCAACAGACAACAATAAAACAGTGCATACGCATACAAACAAATAGCAGGTAAGGGTAGGTGCTATTTCATTTCATCTTTAATTTCTTCAATATATTCAAAAACACACCTAACACGGGCACAGAACATTGCATGTTTGAAGGTGTTTGACATTCAGTAAAACTGGTTTGATGTATAGCTATGACAGGTTTGCAGTAGTCCACTAGTTTGTATTTTGACATTTTTGCAATTTACACTGCATATACAATAGTCCAGTTACATTAGACGGAAAACCGCAGCATCTGCCAAAAAAATCCAAGTGAGCTGAAATTTTGCATACACCTTTATTTTGACATCCTTTATCTAATAGACTTGTCTGTCCGGGACGCTGTTTCGTCTGTCCGGGACGCTGTTTCAGCAGCCAAACCGTAGGAGATAGAGAAAAAAGTTATGAAAGTTATATGTTTGGAATGGTCATGTCAGGTCAGGAACCGAATTTCAGTCACGTGACACTTCCGGTTTTCGAGAAATCACGTGATTTCTCGAAAACCGGAAGTCAGTACGCTGTTTCAGCAGCCAAACGGAGCTGCGACCCTCTGCGCCTTAAAACCTCGATCGGTTAGGCAACCACTTTGACAGCTTCCAGAATGTTCCGATGCGGCGTACCACTTTGACACCTTCCAGGTCTGGGTACAGTTTTTATTTAATACGCGTTCTATTTGAAAAACGGTCTCTTTTGTTTTTTTAAATGAGACATTTGTCTCACTGGGTTGCTAGTTACAAATAATGACTCAAAAGTTCCCATCGATATCGCGCTTGCGTTTTGAGTTAGTCAAGGTCAAAGGTCACAGAAATAAGTTTTTCGCAAATATATCGCTTTATATGGGTCGTATGGCTTTTTTAGTTATTACAAAAAATGGAGGCTAGGAAATTCTCTACAAAAAAGATAATACAGGTTTTTTACGTACAACTAACCATTCAGTAAATAACACACTGTTAAGTTTTGCAGACGGGTTTTACTTCCTTTTACGATAAAGAAGTATTGGATTCACCCCAAAAATTCGAAATTGAGTTTTCAACAGATCTTCACGGTTTAGAGTCCCCTGAACCCAAAAACATGTTTTTGCTCATTGGTCTGTGTCCGTCCGTCCGCCCGTCTGTCTGTCTGTGAACAGAATATCTCAAAAACGAAAAGAGGTATGGCGTTGGAACTTCATATATAAGTTTTGTGTACTATCTAGATGCGACAGCTAGCTTTTGAAGAAAATCGCATAACCGGAAGTACGATGTTTATTCTTGTGCTCGTTCTTGTGTTTCAAAAACGGTTCTAACGATTTTTTCAAACTTTACATTTTTATTACATTTTTAATGTAATAAAATAGACACACAGACCCACAGACCAATAAGCAAAAACATGTTTTTTGGGTGCAGGAGACATTACTGTTTTTACTTCCCTTTACAATAAAGGAAGTATTGGATTCGCCCCAAAAATTCGAAATTGAGTTTTCAACAGATCTTCAAGTTTTAGAGTCCCCTGAACCCAAAAAACATATTTTTTTTCATTGGTCTGTCTGTCTGTCTGTCTGCGTGTCTGTCTGTCTGTCTGTGAACAGAATATCTCAAAAACGAAAAGAGGTATGGCGTTGAAACTTCATATATAAGTTTTGTGTACTACGTAGATGAGACAGCAAGCTTTTGAAGAAAATCGCATAACCGGAAGTAGGTGTTTACTCTTGTAATTTTTCAGTTTTTTTCGATTTTTTCAAAAACGGCTCAAACGATTTTTTTTTAATTTTACATTTTTATTACATTTTTAATGTGTATTGGTGTGAGATCGGTGATTTTCCAGTTGAATACTTCTAAAATGGGTTTCTTTTGTTTTTACTTCCTTTTACTATAAAGGAAGTATTGGATTCACCCCAAAAATTCGAAATTGAGTTTTCAACAGATCTTCACGTTTTAGAGTCCCCTGATCCCAAAAAACATATTTTTTTTCATTGGTCTGTCTGTCTGTCTGTGTGTGTGTGTGTCTGTCTGTCTGTGAACAGAATATCTCAAAAACGAAAAGAGGTATGGCGTTGAAACTTCATATATAAGTTTTGTGTACTATGTAGATGAGACAGCAAGCTTTTAAAGAAAATCGCATAACCGGAAGTAGGTGTTTACTCTTGAGATTTTTCAATTTTTTTCGATTTTTTCAAAAACGGCTCTAACGATTTTTTTTAAACTTTACATTTTTACTACATTTTTAATGTGTATTGATGTAAAATAGGTGATTTTCCAGTTGAATACTTCTAAATTGGGTTTCTTTTGTTTTTTTTCTATTTTTTTTATTAACTCCTATTTTAAATAAAACACCCGGTATATTATTACATTTTTGAATTCACCTTAAAATTCTAGAGAGAATTTGTCTCTTCAACTAACGCTCTATTTTGTACCGTTTTTGTAGTATTTGTAATTTTTGAAAATTTTTGACAAATGGCAAAAAATTAAAAATGAAATTTTTGACCAATTATAAGAACACTGTAAAAGGAAGTTGTGTGAGTGTATCACACCAGATTTTTTTTTAATTTTTACTTCCTTTTACATAAAGGAAGTACATATTGGATTCGCCCCAAAAATTCGAAATTGAGTTTTCAACAGATCTTCACGTTTTAGAGTCCCCTGATCCAAAAAAACATATTTTTTTTCATTGGTCTGTCTGTGTGTCTGTCTGTCTGTGTGTCTGTGAACAGAATATCTCAAAAACGAAAAGAGGTATGGCGTTGAAACTTCATATATGAGTTTTGTGTACTATGTAGATGAGACAGCAAGCTTTTGAAGAAAATCGCATAACCGGAAGTAGGTGTTTACTCTTGTAATTTTTCAGTTTTTTTCGATTTTTTCAAAAACGGCTTTAACGATTTTTTTTAAACTTTACATTTTTATTACAATTTTAATGTGTATTGATGTGAGATAGGTGATTTTCCAGTTGAATACTTCTAAAGTGGGTTTCTTTTGTTGTTTTTTTCTATTTTTATTAACTCCTATTTTAAATAAAACACCCGGTATATTATTACATTTTCGAATTCACCTTAAAATTCTAGAGAAAATTTGTCTCTTCAACTAACACTCGATTTTGTACCGTTTTTGTAGAATTTGTAATTTTTGAAAATTTTTGACAAATGGTTAAAAATTAAAAATGAAATTTTTGACTGATTATAAGATCACTGTAAAAGGAAGTTGTGTGAGTGTATCACACCAGATTTTTGAAGTATGTGCCAAAGTACCTACATGCTAATCCGTTAGTATACATAGTAACTATTTGATACTAAGAAAGATTTTGTTTTTTATTGTTTATATTTAATAGTATATTAACATACGTAGAAAGACCTGTTACCTGATATTATTTTATTAAAATGTTATATCAATAATGAATAGATACTTCGACTAAATAAATTTTTTACTGTCGCATTTTGTCAGATTATCTTTATAATCCCGACACTGATTAATTATTTTTTAAATCAGTATGACTATACAGCTACTTATTTATGTCCCCATAATTTCGACACTACTTTGTTTTTTTTAATCTTCAAAGTGGTTGCGAAAATCATCCAGCAGTCTTACGCAATCGTTGGAAATCTTTCGCATTCTTTGGAAATCTCAGCAATCTTTGGCAATCCCCCGCAATCTTTGGAAATCCCCCGCAATCTTAGGGAATTCTTCGCAATCAATGGAAATCCCTAGAAATCCATTAAATTTCGCAATCTTGTCACATTTTTTCCTTAGTGGTTAACCCCTCGTGTGAAAAATACCATTCAGACTGTGAAACATCCCATAGTTATGATTTGCTATACCATCGGTGAGAAAAGCACTGAAGGTTTGTGTGTAGAACCAATATAAAGAAGTGCTTAAAGGATAAACTATTGCCCCATCTAAAAGAGCTGTTCCCATATGGAGGAAATGATTAAACACTGTGCCAGATGCCAGTAAAAGCCTTTTAGAGGAATAAGAAACAGATCAGATATAAATTTCATTCAAAATGTGTAGGAGTTGCTGAAGAAGTGGCAAAAAAGGTGGTTACTGCAAAAACTCTGCTATTGCAAACATCCATGTCTGGCATCATTACCCACATATGCAGGAGACAGAAAAATAAAAGCTTTAATAGCAGCCACGGGCTGTGTAATAGATAGGTATGCCTTTTATTATTTTCTTCTTCTTCCTCCTCTTAACATACGCTGAAAGCCTGCTACTAACCACACTGTGTGGTTTTATAAGCTATCTGCAGCCGCGGCCGGGCCAAATGGTTAGTTTGTTGATAAGGACGAATGCCCTTTTCACAGAGGTTACGACCAACAAAGGTGTGTTGTTTTCCTCATTTAACAAAAATAAATAATAGTGCTTTTCATATGTATGAATAAACATACAGTCATTTTTTGGCAACTCAATAAGCATTCAATTAATAAATTTAAATACGTCTAGTAATTTCACCAAAAACTATAAATAAAATTGTGTAAGGAAATCAGAGACAGACCTATAGAAGGTCGCAAAAATGTATGCTATGATATGGGGTATCTAATATTTAAAGTACCCGGTTTTCTGAAATCTGCATAATATGTAACATATTATAAGTAACAAACGACTTCAGGGATTGGACCTTGTCATGATTGAGATCTCAATCATTATTACACGGTCCAATCCCGGAAGTCGTTTGTGACAACATGACAATGGCCGTGAAAGCCTCAGAAATCAACATAATATGGGTTGAGCATATAATGTTTTCATGGAGCCACTATATTTAAGGCTCATATCTTACGTGTTGAAGAATTTTCGTCAATTTACAGATGTAGACAAATAAATAAAGGATTGTATTGCTTAAAATGCATTACCTTCTTGATTTATGCTTGGTCTTTGTGACCAGGTGATACATGTATTAAATAGTCGCTTAATGCTTCTGCAAAAGTTCTCAGTGTCGCATGATGTAAGGTGATTTGTAATTAGTATTTTTCTACGACCACTACTAAAAGTAGGCCTTTTAGCACTAGCTTGTTGAACTAAAAATAACGTTTTATACATCAGCGTGCTAAAAGTTTAATCAGCTGTTTACTTTTAGCACATGTGCTAAAAGTAAACAGCTTGTTTTGAATTTATATATTTTAAACTGGAAGTGAGGTTATAAACTTATTCTAGTTACTTCTTTCGTTGGAGGTAAAGTGCTTTTTTAAATAATTAAAGCATTATGTAATGAATCGAGTAAAATGTGTAATATTATAATTACCTTTGATAACTAATTTGGACAACTACCGGCTGTAGAAACAGTCACCTGTGCCATCACTGCCATCTCTTTACATGACATAAATTATAACTGTCATAAATGCAAACCTTTGTTAAAACAACATTTATGGATTAATAGCAAAAATTTAAGGTCATAGAAAAAATATTGTATGCAAACTTGTGCTAAAAGTGTTCTTGTCTTTGGCTTCGTTTTTGTCTCGTGCATAAACATTCACTTTTAGCACTTGTTGCACAAATAGCTAATATAATAAGTGGCAGGGGCAAAATAACTTTATTGCACTATTTTGCTTCACTCAAAAAAGATAAAAACAAATGAGGAGTTGCAAATTTAATGGCTAGTTTACAAAAGTGCAGCTTCTACTTCGGCAATAATTGAAAAATGTAATTCTTCCCCGTCCATGATAGAATCGATATAAACTTTCATTTGGCATTTGACATTTGACTCCACGGACATTAACAGCAAAATTCTTTTACACTAGGTAAGATTTTTTCACTTCCTACAAAACTAGTTTTTTGCAAAATGATACCGACCATCAGGCTCACGCAGTAATATCTTAGCCCATTTACGGCCCACCCTATATAAAAATATTGGCTACGTCCTTGAGGGAAATGCAAAATCTACCATCGATAGAAGTTTAACCTTTCATAGATAACATGCAGTTTCAGCGACCAACTGCTTACCTTTTTTGTACAATGCATACATTTTGTAAACTACGTAGAGGAGGTTTTTTGTACCAGCATAACAGCCCACGTATACCGTGATGTGAGATTTTTGTGTAGGATTAGTTCGTTTTAAGGTTAGGATTTTATTCGGTGCGTGAAACCAGTGTTGTACTGGACGTCACTGTTTGAGAGTAAGTTGTGGTTTAGACGTTGCGTTAATTTAAAGTTTGAATTTGTTAACAGCCATACAGAGATGGGTGATTATTAAAAGGAAATGGCTTAGGTGGCTATTTGGCAAAGTTGATACAAATGTGGAATTTGAAAAGTAGGATGATAACGACAAGGAAGATAGTGATCAGGAAGACCATGTTGAAACAAGAACTAGACGTTGCACCTGAAATAGTACAAAATTATACAGTAATTTGCAAAATATAGTTACACATCTACCTGGTCTAAAAGGGCATGCTAATAATTTAACTGTTTCAAAGAACATTTGGAAAAACGTTGCGAGTACAAATAAATTTCTTCGGTTGAAAACATATTCACCTGAGAATAGATCTACAAGACCCACTGATCTTATAGAATTAAAAACATTGCTGGGTTTGTTGTATCTTTCTGGGGTAAAAAAAATAACCAGCACACTTCTGACCTATTTAGAACCAATGGAACCTCAGTCGAACTATTTAGATTTACAAGGTCCCTTGATGGCTTGAAATTTTTGTTTTGACATATTTGTTTCGTCCCATTAGTAATATTTGTAGTTTTTAAGTTTGCACTAGTTTTAAGTAGGTACCATGTAGCTGCCCGCCATCCTGCCAAATGACCACTCTTGTCCTGGTGTTAGCGGTGGTTACATGTATCGAAACAGTGATTGAAAATAAAGTAAGTTTAGCTTTTTCTATCGTTTTATATGTGTGATGCCAGGCGAGAGGCAACAGCTACCAGCGCGTGGTAGTAAAAATCAATAAAGGTCCTTCAACAACGGGAAAACCAACAAAAAAGTAGGAACGGACCATCGCGATGCTCTGGGGTGCAGTTAAGCTGCTATCAAGCAACATCGCGGCAGTCCATCATCGCGGCCTTGTAAATAGAGCCGTAGTTCATCGTGATGGCCCTGCATTTCGGATGCCCCACCAATATTCATGATGAAGAGACACGAATTGAAATTCCACTATTGATGAAATGCTAAAAATATTCACAGAAAGGTGTCGCTTCTGAGTTTATACGCCAAACATGGAGATATATTTCAAATAAGTAACAAAAAAAGGTGAACCTTCGTTTTGCATAAGTAAACTTTCAGAATATTATATATTAATTATTGCTGCTTGTCTTATCAATCGATATGAACATCAATCTATAGGCTACAAAAAATGTATACTAAAAGTTTCAAAATATTACTTAGTCTTGTAAGCATTTGCATTGCCATTTACACTCAGTGTTTTACAGAAAAACAAATTCCGTCAGGCTTGGATTTTCTTTAGCAGAAGCTTTTGCTATGATTAAAAGTGACAGTACTGATGGTGACATCTTCTTACAAAACCACTTGATGCAAGCATCGATACTGATAAAAATTCTGGCAGGATCATTGATAATTTGTCATTCTGTCAACCAGGGGCAAGAGCAGAAACTACGCTGCTGAATAATGACAGAATTCTGCTGCTCCATAGCAATTTTGTATGTTAGTAGATATAATAACCTGCCATCCAAACAGCAAATATTTGCGTAAAGAAATTTCTTATTTTGTTAAAAACAAATAATTTATTTGGGGATCCGTCAGCATCCCACGTGGCTACTGATGTGAAAGGAATTCAAGTACCAACTCTCTGGTTAAGAGTACAATTTTCCAGTCCAAAATACTTTTTCTCAATTATTGAAAATTAAAGTATAGTTATATCTCCGGAAACGTAGAATGACTGCTAATTATTTTGTGTAAAAGTTGAAAAGATTAGGCTCAATATTTCGGAAAATCTAAGAAATTCTCAGACTTGCCCTAACCAAAATAAAAATTTTAAAAAATTCCAGAGAATGGGAACCCCTATTGGACGATTATTATTATTATCACTAATAACAAAAACTCGAAGGGTCAATCACCAAGGATTTAAGTGTACAGGAGATATCCTTGCGTAAAAGATTTCCCTGGATCTCCCTGAGATATCCTCAGACCTCCCTAGACTATTAAGATTTCCGAGGGATATCCCGAGATTTCCCCAGATCTCCCCGGAACTTCTAGGTTTTCCCTCAAATTTCCCAAGATTTCCAGCGATTCTCGAAAATATCGCAACATTTCCCCGAGATCTCCTGTAATTTTATCAAATTCTGAAAATATTTTCAGCTATGTATTAATAGTTTTTATACTTAAGGACTCAGTACAATGTTTGGCATATGCAGATGATGTAGTGTTATTTGCGAAAACGAAAGAAGAGCTCAAAATGGTGTTCAAAAAGATAAGAGCGACAAGTGGTATTGGAGATAAATGAAGAGAAATCAAAGTATATGATTTTAGGGAATAGGAAGCAGGAGGAAACACAAAATTTCACAGTGAGAGCACTAGATACAAACAAGCAGTACATTCTGAACATAATAAATCAAGTGGTGTATTTGGGGGGGGGGGGGGGAATTACAAGTGAGGGTAATTACAAAAGTGACATACAGCGGGATCGAGATGTGTGGTGGCCTTAAAGAACATACTAAATGATAAAGACATATCAAGACGTACAAAAGTGTGTATATACAAAACAGTTATAAGACCCATAGTGAAATTCGCGAGTGAAACGTGGGTGTTAACAGAAGAAATTGAGAGCATGTTGGAAATATGGGAGAGGAAGGTACTAAGGACAATGTTTGGGAGAATTAAAGAAAATGAAGAATGGAGAAGAACGAAGGAGCTAGCAGACATACCAGGAGAAGAGTATCAGAGCAGTTGTACAGCAAAATAGGTTAAAATGGCTGGGACATGTAACAAGACTAAAAGATGAAGACCTAACGAAGAAAATCTACAGAATGGAGATAAGTGGAAGAAATAAGAGAGGAAGGCCAAGAAAAACTTGGTGGGAGGGCGTAAGAGAGGACCTACAACTAGAGTCCCTGTATATAGGTTACTATATACAGGATCTCTACCTACAACAGCTCGAGCTAACGATGGAATGGGAAGCAATGGCCAAGAACAGAAAAGTTATGGAAAAAGAAGATACAAGCCATATGCCTATAGGCCTGCAGTGCTGATTTATATATATATATATATTAATATTTTTAGTAGTGCAAAGAAAAGTTTGTATGCTTACTAGGCTCTACGACTCTCTGAATATTACTCTTCACAACTTTGCATATTGTTTTCTTATTTCTCACAAGCATTGATTTTTACTGATTTTTTTATTGCAGAGACAAACTTTTTTATTTTTTCTTACTTGTATCATCCATAAAACAACACATGTAGCAGGGTAGATATAAACCTAATTAAAACAAGTTATTTTCTGGCATATTGTATAATTAAAACGATACACCATTAAATACACCCAACTGAAAAAATAATATAAATTCTTAATAACAGTAAACAATACATGAATTCCAGTAAATAACAAAAAACCCCAACAAAAATATTATATAGTTTTAACTAGGGTGCCTTGATGTCAATTTGATGTATTATTTGTCTTATAACACATCAATACGTCAAATTGACATCAAGTTATAACTATAACAATAAATCGAAAATAAACATGTGTTCTGTACTATTACTACCTACATAATAAAGGTAGTAGTAGTAGTAAAAATAACTTAAACATTATACAGGTTTCCTAAAACTGTACGAAAAATGGCAACTCCATGGGTTGGAAAAGGTTCAAATACTATTTGCCATAAGAGTAACCGAAATAGTAAATGTAATAATTACTCTGGTAGCTAGGCAACAAGTAACTATTGTACTTACTTGTTGCCTAGCTACCATAGTCATCATTTCCATTTAAGTCCATATAATTCGGAAACAAAAGAAATGAAAGATAAAAATGAAAACAAAAATGAAGAAAGCATGAGACCAACAGGAGAAGAAATACATTACATACAGATGAAATACAAGTTGAGAAAAACGGGCAAACTAAAAAAGGAAGAATGATGAGCCTGATAATTTGGAAGATAGAACATTACGAGATAAACTACTGAAGCTCACAATAACCGGCTGTTTTTCAAAAAGCTAATGAATGAAAAAAAAAGGAAGGGTACAGATAATGACACAAATTATGGAAAAGAACAACGAAAACAAAAGTACTTATAGTATACAATATAGAATATAACGTCTTTAACTGGGAAATAAATAGAGCTAACGGAAGAAATTGAAGCAAATAATATACAACTCATGGGGATAAGTGAAACAAAAAAACCAGGGATGAGCTGTAACAGAATAAATAGTGAATATAATCTATACTACTCAGGAATTAGTAAAGGGCAAAGAGCGAAGGCAGGAGTAGATTTCGTGGTTAAGGAAGACCTAAATAAATTAATAAATGAATATAAAGAAATAAATGCTACAATAATGTATTTATCAATCCAGCTAGACGAATTAACACATACTAGCAGTCCAGTGAGACAAATGTCTCATTTAATAAAACAAAAATGACCGTTTTGCAAATAGAACGCGTATATAGAACGCGTATTCACCACACGTAAGTATATGACGTCATTGTTGGTAGCAAACTACCAGTCGCATTCGCCTTGATAAAATTTGCCTAGAATCTAACCTAAAAAGTTAGGATTATAGTTAAGATAATAATTAGTGTTAGAGACTGAAATTCGGTTCCTGACCTGACATGACCATTCCAAACATATAACTTTAATAACTTTTTTCTCTATCGCTTACGGTTTGGCTGCTGAAACAGCGTCCCAGACAGACAAAACAGCGTCCCGGACAGACACGTCTATTAGATAAAGGATAATACAGATTTATGCACCAGAAGAAGGAACTACAGAAGAAGAAATGAACGACTTCTACCAAGCCCTTCAAGAAACCTATGACAAGCTAAGAGAAAAAAGAGTAAATATAATAATTATGGGCGATTGGAATGCTATGATAGGAGACGATACTCACAGAAGAATGGGATGCCTGGAGAAGTACGGGAAAAAGGAATGGAATAGAAACGGGCTTAGAATGATAAACTTCTGTATAAGAAATGAAATGATGATAGGAAATTCCTTCTGGTACCAACCGCTGGAGGAGAAATATACATTCGAGGCACAAGATTTCCCTAAACCTCCTGAGATTTTCTCAGACCTCCCCTAGATATCCCCAAGATCTCCCGGCAAGTGTACACAGGATATCCCGTTGTGAGTAACTCCTCGCAAAAACTATAATGTAAAGATATCTGCTAATGTATACTTCATTTTCTTTGAGTGGGGGGGGGGGGGGGAGATTGAAACCAGGTTGACGGACACTTAAGCGTCAATGTGCGCCTTTGTGCTACCTCCAAGTCGGTGTGTGTAGTCTTGTTACTCTACCTCATAGACCAGTCTTCAGAGCAGAGTGACGTTAATCGTACTCAACATCGAAGGCTCACCCCGCTCAGCACCTACCTAGTAGACTGCGGAAAAGTTCTGCCTATCCATGAATTCGAACTGAGGACTATATTGAATTTACTTCACTTCCGCATCTCGTTTGCACTACTGCTATTTTCCGCTAAGTAAATTTTGGTTTTACGTGTGGGTACAATTTGCAATTTCTCAACTGTCAAATAGTACAAATTTCAAATGAACTATCATCGTCTTATTTATAATGGTTTTTTTTTTCTGGTAGAAACTAGAGAGCAGAGACAAGCAAACAAGAATTCCCTCGACCAGTAGAGAAAAAGGCAGTGGTTGATTATTGTTTAGAAAGGAGAACTTACACATATCTAACGATTTGTATAAATTTGCTGGTAATATTTTTATTGTACGTTAATTTATTTTACCGAAAATATAAGAACATAAAGTACGTTTTGTTTCTATAATAACTGTCAAAGTGTTACAATGTTGGTAGATATGTTATTAAAACGCAAGGACATTTTTATAACTCGTGTTGGTAGAACTTTTTCAAAATTATGGTTACCTATGTGTCAATTTTGAATGTCAAAGTTTCTTAATTTGAACTCTTGACAAATTTCTTTTTTTAACATGGAATCATCATCATCATCAATAAAATTGGATAAAAAAAGAAAACCAAGAAATATTTTAAATGCAAAAATGAAGCAAGCGATATTAAATTATGACATATCTGTCAAAATGACAATCATTTTTTTAGTGGAAGAAAAGAACTAAAAATCTATGTACAAATATTATTAAAACTAGGGACCCTGCAGGAATGCAACTTATCCCCTAGAAAGTTGATCTTGAAAATTATTAGAGAAAAAAAATTTACTTTACATATTGAGATGTTTTTTAATAGACAAGCAAAACTCAAGTTCGGGATATGTATTTGAAAATTGTTTGGGAAAAGTGAATCTTTACTAATGGGTGTTTCAGAACTTTCATTACCGAGTGGACACTGAAATAAAAAATGTGCATGTCGGTCCTCTTCTACGGTACCTCTACACCTTTAAGAAACAAATAAGGGAGACGGACAGAAAAACCTTATTGATGACCCTTTTTTGAAAAAAGAGCTTTGGCATAAAATGTACGCTTATCATGAAGAAAATGATTTTACCATTGACCATTTGCTAAAGTATCCCAACACTGAATTGGAATTTACCAGTGGACGTTCCACTCTTTATAAGATTACTATAGTTATGGATTTGAGGTGTAAAAGGTGTAATAGTAGAAAAATTAACAAGCTCATGTAAGAATGTAAAAATTCAAAAATTATCTTTAATTAAAAAATATTTACAATATTCGCGATCTGACAAAAAAATACGAATTTTCCTTGACGAGGCGTTTTACCAAAATGGTAGCAACGTACGGCAGGTGGGATCAAGAGTCAGAATAAGCACACATTTGAAAACAAATTTAAAAATCGAAAAGATTTACATTTCTACATGCAGAATGTGCGCGTAGCTTTTTCGATAAATATAGTATGCTTTTAGACAGTAGAGTTGAACATAAGAGACTACCACAAGATAATAAACCAGGATGTTTTTGAAAAATGGGTTTAAGATCAGTTAATTCCGGTACTACAAAAAATTTAAGAAGAGTCCGTTGTAATGGACAATGCACCGTGTCATCCTGTAGGATAAGTATGCCTCCAAATAAAAATTTGCAAAAAAAATATAAAGAACGAATGGTTAAAGTGCAAAAATATACATTTTGATGAACATTTAACAAAAAAGCAACTCTGGACATTAGTGAAACCATTAGCTAGTCAAGAAAATAAGTCAAATTCACCTTATAATCGACAATGTAATCAATAGAATTAGCTTGGGCATTTACCAAAAGTTATAATAGCACTAGTGATGCAACCATAAAAAACCGTTCGTTTTTTTTTAAAACCTGTTTTTTTTTTGCAAAAAAAACCGAGCAGTCTGGTTTTTTTTTAAAATAGGTTTTTTTTCAGAATTAAAGTGTAGTGAATAACAAGTAATATTCTTTGGAAAAACAAAAAAACAGATATTTCTAAATAAAAATAATACATTTCATAGGTAAAGTGCATTATAGAATTTATAACAAAAAAAAAACAAATATTTCTAAAGAAAAATAATGTATTACATTTCATAACTAAAGTGGATGTAGAAATTATAATAATGCAAAAATTACTCGCTAACAGACATGGCTGACTCCTCAACTGATTCGGAGTCAGTATCCATGCAGTTTACGTCGCCCATGTCACTGTCTTATGACTTTGATGAATCACTAATATTTAACGTAACTTGATTCGTCGATCAGCTCGACAGTTTCAGAGCTAGGTCCAGCTTAAAACAACTTACAACAGTGGGGGTGGGGCAGGGGTGCTCGCATAGACACATGCATACGCTTTGCTGATCTGTGAGTAATACGTAATACGAGTAGGCAGTAGGTATAAAATGTTACTGTTGTTTATTAAACATTTGTCTAGTCTGTGCTGTAGTTTTCTTGAACTTTAAAGGGCATGTAAAATCAAAATAAGTTTAAATTTTGTTGTTTGTTTACCTGCTGCCAACCATACCTACCAAAACGTGCCGCCAGTTACAAAAATGAATAAAAACAAAAAAAAATCCGTTTTTGTAGTTTTTTTAAAGGTTTTTTATTCGATTTTAAAAAAACGCGTTTTTTTACATCACTAAATAGCACATTCGAAAAACATATCTATCGCGCAAAGGTGAAAATAGGGTTGGTAATATATGGGAAGTTCCTCACATTTCATACCAGAAACGTAACAAAAGGGCATGCACACTGTAAAAAAAATCATAATGGAGGCCTGGCAGAAGTATATGGGCAATTTTTCTATGGAAAATATTATTAAGAGTTGCCAGAATCGGGTCAAGATTTTGAATTTTCAGATTCTCAACCTGAGTTTGAAAACTTGTTTAGCCATTGTTCCTCCTTTGTCTTGGTGAACTAATTTATTTTACAGCATCCACGATATGTATAATTCATGTTTCAACAGAATAATTTTGAATTATAGTGCACCCAGCAACTGAGGTATAGTATTCCAACCAGAAATTGGAAAGTTATTTAAAATCAGGCCAGCATTGAGAACAGTAAGTCACTTCGTAATTTAATTCATAAAATTACTGTTTGTCATTTAGTGACACTTCGATAATAACCTTAAAATTTGACAGATGCATTGGGAAGTTTGGAAGACATATACGTTTTTCAACATTTTCTGTGCTACTATACGGTTTTAAAAACCCAACTAGTACCTACTTAAATCATGCACAATATTACAATGCAGTAACAAAACAGTTACATGTACAATTTGCCGATGAACTGTCATTACTTGAAAGCTGATTGACATTAGAATATTATTTACTGATTGTATGAAACGAACTTAGACATGACTTACACTTTTCATGGTGTACTGGATTTTAAATAGCTTTCCAATTTTTGGTTGGAATACTATACTTAAAATATATTTAAATAAATATATAATATTAAATTAATATTTAAATGGTAACTTAACTTTTCTACTTTGACATTTTTGTAACTAAATTACTGCATGTGCACTCCGAAGAAGCATTATATTACAGGTACAGTCACGTAAACAGAGTATATTTTTAAAGTGCACAAATCCTAATTCTATATATCTACATGAATAATAATTATTAACCATCCACAGAACACACATAATTGTTAATTCTTTTTCAGGTGTTTTTAGTCGGGGGGGTTTTTAGTCTGGAGGTTTTATATCCGGAGGTTTTTCATCGTAGACTAAAATCTAGCAAATCTATACCAATTTATGCATAGTTTACAATGGAACGTTAATATAATACCGATTCCAAAATACAAATGTAAAATACTAAATAGTGATCCCCCCCCCCTATTTTACATAAAAATACATTACAAAAAAGTATTAATTAGCTACTTTACGTAAAAAAAATGCACATCTTCATAAAAAAAAACAAAAGAAATTATTAGTTTTCTCACAATTCTGACTGTTATTTTTAGAGTAGAAAATCTAATTGTAGCACTTTATTTCGCCTACTATACTGTACCTCGATTTGTTATCGTTTATTATAAACGCCCCTGTATTTCCTGTATAGTCATTAACTAGCAATTATAATTTGAGAGCTTAAACAAAACTCGTGCAACAATGTCGTTTGTTGCAAGCTTGCAACTGTTATTTGAAATATAAACAATCACAAGTGAAGTTAGAACGATATTCGAAACGCACTCTGCACTTGTTTAGCCAATACTTTCCACTTCATCACAAACAGAAAAAACAACGGAATGCGCCGTTTTCTGTTTACGGAATGTGTGCTAAATACCACAGCAAATCGTCTGCAGGCGAAGTTGCCTATTCCACTTTAAATCGGCCGAACAATTCGTACGTAAATTCCAGCAACAATGGTAAATCCAAGGTTGCTCGTAGTTACCCACTTCTAAATGCAATTTGGAATTCGTACACTAACCGACGGTTGTTGCTGATAAGCCTGCACGCGTCGCAACAACGCCTATGGAGTACGTCGAGTATAGGCGCGCTGAGCAGAAGCGTCACCGTTGCCATGGCAACGCGTGAGACGCTGACGTAATAGGGATGTATCTATGAAAATAGACACCGCAGGGATATTTGCCATTTCAATTTGGCCAATTATCATTGTTTTTGCTCGCTTAATCCGCAAATTTGATACAGGAAGCAGGGAAGTTCGAATCCCACGACTCGGGCTTCCGCGCGAACGAATAAAAATAAAACGCATTGGAGCGAGGAGAAATTTATCTGGAGTGTCATAAACAATTCGCAGCAAACAGATCTGAGGACTGATTGCGGTTGGGGCCTTTTGAATTCCAGATAACGGCCGCGCACTTGCAAATGCTGAATATTTAGAAAACCTGCACTGGTTTGGTTAATCGCTTGTGTAAGCAACTATTGGAGACAGCAGCTAATCATAGCTTTTTATTGCGTATACCCGGTTTCGTAACGTGGTGTTTATACATATTTTTTGTCTATAATTTACAAACCACTATATGCATACTGTGGCGTCTAGCCGACTTAAAAGTGAATTTTGCGAGCACAGTTGCTGCACCACAACACCTTTAAATACGCATCTGCGTAAATCTAACCACTTGCGCTACGTCCCTTGGTAAATAACACACACAATAATTTTTCTTAATAAGAACACGTGCTCCAAATTTAGCAGTTACAATGCAATACGTGGATAGCTAAAGTATGGTGCAGTCCTTGGAAAATAGTATTTACCAAAGCTGCATGGAGCTGTTTTCCAATAATTCATTCGTTGCACCAAAGAACGGCCACTGATTTCCGTAAAAATGAGTGCGAACGCAGTAAATAAACAACTTTTAAATATATAGGTCAAATTTCGGCCATTGCAAACTGTCCAAAACGAGCATGGTGATCAAGCATTTTGCTATACACGTGAAAATA
Organism: Agriotes lineatus; assembly: GCA_940337035.1. NCBI lineage: Eukaryota > Metazoa > Arthropoda > Insecta > Coleoptera > Elateridae > Agriotes > Agriotes lineatus. The sequence goes on along the minus strand of OW679197.1, from coordinate 62,704,819 downwards.
AGAGGTAACAAAGTAACAGTTCGGTCCGTGTTGCTACAACACTTATTTACCGAACTAGTTGTGGGGCTACGGCGAAAATGCACTTTACCTTTCAACGGTATTTTCACAAAAAACCAACAGCAGTCGCAGACTTCTTAGGTACACACCATTTTATGCCACTCAAACATATGATACATCAAACTGTTTTGAAGCAGTGATTCTTCTTCTTGCTGTTGGTGTCGTTCGGAACGAAAACAAAATTCCCTTGTAATTGGCATCGGCGCGCTGTTTAAATATTGCTGTTGTTGATATTGTTTTCACCCGAATGCGACAGTTTTAATTGCATTTTGGGAAAATATATGGAATTTCAAATAGATTTATGGATGCGCAGACTTATTTAACTTTTGAGGCTGATTCGCCAATTTATAAGCAATTTTAAAAACAGTAACAGATCAGAGGCGGCGGAGTATTATTTTTCTCTTTGATGTAAACAAACACATTTTTTGCTACAATTTGCTTTTCTGTGATAAATTTACAAAAGGTACTTATTCAAATGCACTATGTAAATTTCCGAATACCCAGAATTTCTTGAAAGTCAATATTTGTTAGTAAATTTAAAATTAATTTTTAAACACCACGAAACTGATCATAGGCGGCGAGGTTTTATTTTGCTTTTCGTTTGCAACCGAAACTATTTCTACGACTTGATTTTCTTCAATGAATTTAAAATGCACACTAGAATCCACTAAGTACATTTTCGAATGCCCATAGTTTTTTAAAAGCCAATATTTGTTAGTAAGTTTAAAATTCATTTTTAAATATCATGTAACTGATCAGAGGCGGCGAGGTTTTATTTTGCTTTAGGGTGTTTGTTTGCAACCGAAACCATTTCTACTATTTAATTTTCTGTAATGAATTTAAAATGCACACCAGAATCCACTAAGTATATTTTGGAATGCCCAGAGTTTTTTAAAAGTCAATATTTGTTAGTAAATTTTAAATCAATCTTTAAACACCACGAAACTGATCAGTGACGACGGAATATTGTTTTACGCTTGGGTCTTTGTTTGCAGCCTAAACTATTGCAACAGTTTGAGTTTCTTTATTAAATTTAATATACATATTAATATCCACTAAGTATATTTCCGAATGCGCAGAGTTTCTTAAAAGTCAATATTTATTTGTAAATTTCAAATTATTTTAAACGCCATGCAACTTACCAAAGGCGGCTTGGTATTATTTCGCTCTTGGGTGTTTGTTTACAATCTAAACTTTTTCCACGACTCGATTTTCTTTAATAAATTTTTTTGTATTCGCTCCCCAAACTGGTTACTTTGGAAACTGTCTAGGATCCTCAAAATGGCCATTTAGAGGCCTTTTGTACTTAATGTCGTCATGGCAACATTTTAGCGGACTCAAACATTAGTTGCCATGACGACTTTAAGTACAAGGCCTCTAAATGGCCATTTTGAGGATCCTAGACAGTTTCCAAAGTAACCAGTTTAGGGAGCGAAATAGTATATTATACATCAAGGTAGCGAAGCGCAGTATTATAACCTGAGCGCATATTAGATACTGAGCGCGCAGCGCGAAGTATCTAAAGCGCGAAGGTTATAAGAGGATTCGCTACCGTGGTGTATATACTATTTTTTGCACTACCAAACGGCTTAATACCTAAATTCCCAACAAATTTCTAAAATATTTTAACTGTCAACCTGACAATACAGCTCTTTAAAACGTCAAAATCAAAATAGTCATATTTGGTAACTTAGCAATTTATTAGTTACCACGGTGAAAATTGTTTATTTTACTTTCTCTCCCTTGGTGGAGAAAATCAACTTCACGACCTAAAAATAGGCCAATAACGGTGCGTTCTGAGACCTGTAGTGCAAAAAATACATTTTCGCGCGGCCTCCTAATATAATGCCGCGTTAATGGTAATTGAAACTTCATATTATAATGTTTGGAGACCTAATACAAAAAAACGTTGTATGCAACACGTTCTCAAATGTCTTTAGAGGACTCATCTTCATATTACGGACTCGGCTGCGCTTCGCTCCGCCTCGTCCGGAAACATTACAACTCGTCCCCTAAAGCCTTGCTTTGAGGACTAGTTACATAAAATACTATAATATGCAAACTAGAATCCACTAAGTACATTTTCGAATGCCCAGAGTTTTTTAAAAGTTAGTATTTGTTATTATGTATTCCAACCAAAAATTGGAAAACTATTTAAAATCAAGTACACCATGGAAAGTGTAGGCCATGTCTAAGTGGGTTTCATACAATCAATAAATAATTTTCTAATGTCAAGCAGCTTTCAAGTAATGACAGTTCATCTGCAATTGTACATGTAACTGTTTTGTTAAGGCATTGTGCATGATTTAAGAGGTTACTAGTTTTTTAACTTCAGTTTTTAAAACCGCATACTAGCATATAAAATGTTGAAAAACGTACATGTCTTCCAATATTCCCAATGCATATGTCAAATTTGAAGGTTATTATGGAAGTGTCACTGAATGACAATGAAACAGGCATTTTATGAATTAAATTACGAAGTGACCTACTGTTCTCAATGCTGGCCTTATTTTAAATAAGTTTATGTCCTACCAGTACATTAATTAAAATTAATGACTCTATTTTAAGGTATCTTAGATACAAAATAACGCTCCAGGGCAATTATTTTCTTCATAAGAACACTAGGGTTATTATGAAAAATTAACAGTATTTGTTTCCATGGATACAACCTTTATTTCAAAAATTATGCACCACTGTCACAATGAATATTAATGACAGCTCATCTAATGTCACAAATCTAACTTAGATCAGCTAACTAGATCAATCTTAAATACCATAGCATAGTAATTATATGAATTGAATATGAATATGAATTAGGTAAGAAAATTGGTAGGACATAAAACCTTGAAGGCACCACAGGCATTATGAGCTAAGAGCCCGCGATTGTTGTACACACCTCGGGCCAAAGGCCCTCGGTTAGTACACTAACAATCTTGGGCTCTTATTTTACTCATAATGCCCCTTGGTACCTTAATAACTATTTTCAATTTCTGTTTGGAATAAAGTACTTTTTTTTCTATAATAACTGTCAAAGTGTTATAATGTTGGTAGATATGTGAGTAAAACGCTAGGAAATTTTTATACCTCGTGTTGGTAGAACTTTTTCAAAATTATGGTTATGTATCAATTTTGAATGTCAAAGTTACTTAATTTGAACTCTTGACAAATTTTATTTTTTTGCATAGAATCAAACGTTCATTATGTTTATTTTCAAATATTGTAAGTTTAATAATTAATAAATTTGCAATATTTTACTATACTGTTCGTTTTACCCAGTATTATGACATATCTATCAAAATGACAAATCGTTTTTTTAATGGAAAAAAGAACTAAAAATCTATGTATCAACATTATTAAAACTAGGGAGCCTGCAGGAATGCAACTTATCCCCTAGAGGCCTAGAAAGTTGACCTTGAAAATTATTATAGACAAAAATGTACTTTACTATAAATTAAAAATTAATTTTTAAACACCACGATACTGATAATAGGCGGCGGGGAATTGCTTTACTTTTGGGCGTTTGTGTGCAACCTAAACTATTTCTACGAAATGATTTTCTTTAATGATTTAAAAATGCACACTAGAATCCACTAAGTACATTTTCGAATGCCCAGAGTTTTTTAAAAGTCAATATTTGTTAGTATATTTAAAATTAATTTTTAAACACCACGAAACTGATCAGTGGCGGCGGGGTATTGTTTTGCTCTTGGGCGTTTGTTTGCAATCTAAACTATTTTTACGAATCGATTTTTTTAATGAATTTAATTTGCACACTAGAATCCACATAGTACATTTCCGAATGCGCAGAGTTGTTACTAAATTTAATTAATTTATTTGAAATCGGTATTAAAGTACCACGAAATCGTCATTAAAATACGAGAAATCTACAGTAAAGTAATTCATTGTTTTACGACTTTTTTGTAGGTGGCGAGGCGACAGATAAACGTCAACCGACGTTAACATAACCTACAAATGTTGGTTAAAATGTTGTAATTTCACGATTTCTGATTTTAAACAAAACATAATGTACTCCTCGGCACTGAAGTTCCTTTTTATCCCTCGTGTAGTTTATTTGCCTTGGCCCTACGAGCCTCGGCAACTAAATCCACATTCATAAAAAGCTAAACTTCAGTGCCTTGGTATACAATAGTAGTTTATTATACAAGACGATAAACTTAAATTGAGTGAATCGTGGATAGTAATAACTTTATCGTCGTGTATAATACAAAAAAAATCTATAACAAGAACTTTAACAATTTCAAAAAAAAAAAGGAGTGTCAATCACATTTTAAAATCTCAGTAGCTAGATTGGGTTGCTAGGATAATACGAAGCTGTAATATTTAATCTAAATAAAAGTTAGAAAATTAAATTACCTACTTTATCTACCCTTAATGTTAATTTGCTACTTTATCTACCCTTGCTGTTAAAGTAACACTTGACCTTTTGTTTTGAGTCGATTAAAGCACACTTTAACCTTTGCTATAGAAAAATAGTAGATTGTATACCAAGACACTGAAGTTTAGCTTTTTATCACGAATGTGGATTTAGTAAAATTAACCACATGAGGGATAAAAAGAAACTTCAGTATCGAGGGGTACATTATGTTTTATTTGAAATCGAGAAATCGTGAAATTACAACATTTTAACCAACATTTGTAGGTTATGTTAACGTCGGCTGACGTTTATCTGTCGCCTCGCCACCTACAAAAAAGTCGTAAAACAATGGATTACTTTAATGCCGATTTATCGTATTTTAATGACGATTTCGAGGTACTTTAATGCCGATTTCAAATAAACTATTTTTTGCACTACTAGTCTCAGAGCGCACCGTTATTGGCCTATTTCTAGGTCGTGAAGTTGATTTTCTCCACCAAGGGAGAGAAAGTAAAATAAACAATTTTCACCGTGGTAACTAATAAATTGCTAAGTTACCAAATATGACTATTTTAATTTTGACGTTTTAAAGAGCTGTATTGTCAGGTTGACAGTTAAAATATTTTCGAAATTTGTTGGGAATTTAGGTATTAAGCCGTTTGGTAGTGCAAAAAATAGTATATACACCACGGTAGCGAACCCTCTTATAACCTTCGCGCTTTAGATACTTCGCGCTACGCGCTCAGTATCTAATATGCGCTCAGGTTATAATACTGCGCTTCGCTACCTTGATGTATAATATACTATTAAACACCATGCTACTGATCGGAGGCGGCGGGATATTATTTTGCTTTTGGTGGTTTATTTGTAACCTAAACTTTTTCTACGATTTGATTTTCTTTAATAGGTTTATGTAAGATACATATTAAAATCCACTGAGTTTATTTCCCAATGCCCAAAGTTTCATAAAAATCTACTACATTTAAGAACCATTACTTTAAATATCTCTTAGAAAATACTTCGTAACATACTGCCTTCTAATGACATACAGCTGGTTGTTATTATTCATATGGCATCACTACCTAAGTAACATAAATTAGAATTTAGTATACTTTTTTTCTTAATTAATGTAGGCACTAGTTGAATATACTGTTTATTTATAATTTCAAGGTTTAGTTGAAAAACAGTATAACTGAATTAAACCTTGCAATTTTGGTGTGAATATGCTACATATTATTCTAATTGTATTCTGTATAAGATGTATCCTACACCAAAATAAATACTTTATTTAAATGTATTTCATAACTTGTTAGTAGGTTAATTTAAAATTAATTTTTAAAAACCATACAACTGATCAGAGGCGGAGGCATATTATTTTGCTTTTGGGTATTTGTTTGCAGCCTAATAATTTTCTATGATTTGATTTTCTTTAGTAAATTTAAAATGCGTTTTAAATGCTCGAGGCCCTCGAGGGTACTTAAACATTGGGACTTCTTGGAAAATGCAAAGTAAATTTTTATAACAGCCGATCAAAGGCAGAGTATTTTACTCTTAGATTTAAAGTATTTTTTGCACTACTAGTCTCAGAACGCACCGTTATTGGCCTATTTTGAGGTTGTGAAGTTGATTTTCTCCACCAAGGGAGAGAAAGTAAAATAAACAATTTTCACCGTGGTAACTAATAAATTGCTAAGTTACCAAATATGACTATATTTTAATTTTGACGTTTTAAAGAGCTGTATTGTCAGGTTGACCGTTAAAATATTTTCGAAATTTGTTGGGAATTTAGGTATTAAGCCGTTTGGTAGTGCAAAAAATAGTATATACACCACGGTAGCGAATCGTTTTATAAGCTTCGCGCTTTAGATACTTCGCGCTGCGCGCTCAGTATCTAATATGCGCTCAGGTTATAATACTGCGCTTCACTACCTTGATGTATAATATACTATTTTCTACTTCTGTAACTAAAATGGCATATAACATACTAACACACACGTCTCTAAGTGACCTTATAATCACGCCTTCGTAACCTGTGATTAAAGAGCCTCTTAGTCACGGGCTTAAGTTGGCAAAGACGTTTTAGCCATGGGTTGAAGTTAGGTTCAGACAGTATTTGCTTTATTAGCCACAGTCAAAACTATAATAAAATTAGTTTTCAACAGTCAACTTTGACGTTTGTCAAGCATAATTTAACCTAACATAAAATTCAAAATCTTAATGAAATAATATGATCTTATATTGTCTAAATTTGTGGTCGTAGAAAAAGTATAGTATGTAACACATTATATAAACTTGTCCAGACACTCGTTTATTAAACACTCGCTGCGCTACGCTCCGCTTGTACCTAAAAAAACTCGTGACTAAAATGACGTTTATAAAACTTGTTACATAATATACTCATTTTCTACTCCTGTAACTAAAATGGCATTTAACATACTAACATACACGTCGCTAAGTGACCTTTTAATCACGCCTTCATAACCTGTGATTAAAGAGCACAAAACAATACCTAAAGAGTCTCTTAGTCACTGGCTGAAGTTAGCAACGATGTTTTAGTCATAGGGTGAAGTTAGATTCAAACAGTATTTGCTTTATTAGCCACAGTCAAAACTAAAATAAAATTAGTTTTCAACAGTCAACTTTGACGTTTGTCAAGCATAATTTAACCTAACATAAAATTCAAAATATTAATGAAATAATATGATCTTATATTGTCTAAATTTGTGGTCGTAGAAAAAGTATAGTATGTAACACATTATATAAACTTGTCCAGACACTCGTTTATTAAACACTCGCTGCGCTACGCTCCGCTTGTACCTAAAAAAACTCGTGACTAAAATGACGTTTATAAAACTTGTTACATAATATACTCATTTTCTACTCCTGTAACTAAAATGGCATTTAACATACTAACATACACGTCGCTAAGTGACCTTTTAATCACGCCTTCATTACCTGTGACTAAAGAGCCTCTTAGTCACGGGCTGAAGATGGCAAAGACGTTTTAGTCATGGGTTGAAGTTAGGTTCAGACAGTATTTGCTTTATTAGCCACAGCCAAAACTAAAATAATAGTTTATTATGTAACAAGTTTTATAAACGTCATTTTAGTCACGAGTTTTTTTAGGTACAAGCGGAGCGTAGCGCAGCGAGTGTTTAATAAACGAGTGTCTGGACAAGTTTATATAATGTGTTACATACTATACTTTTTCTACGACCACAAATTTAGACAATATAAGATCATATTATTTTATTAAGATTTTGAATTTTATGTTAGGTTAAATTATGTTTGACAAACGTCAAAGATGACTGTTGAAAACTAACTATTTTCTACTCCTGTAACTAAAATGGCATTTAACATACTAACATACACGTCGCTAAGTGACCTTTTAATCACGCCTTCATAACCTCTGACTAAAGAGCCTCTTAGTCACGGGCTGAAGTTGCAAAGACGTTTTAGTCATGGGTTGAAGTTAGGTTCAGACAGTATTTGCTTTATTAGCCACAGCCAAAACTAAAATAAAGTTAGTTTTCAACAGTCATCTTTGACGTTTGTCAAACATAATTTAACCTAACATAAAATTCAAAATCTTAATAAAATAATATGATCGCCACATAAAGTATAACTTTTGCTCCTAATAACATAATATACGCAAATGGTAACGTAAAATAAATAACCTATTTTCGCCATGTTTTATTACGGTTGTAGAAAAAATAAAACGTTGTATATATCACCTCCATAATTAAGATTATGGCCCTCGGGAAATTAAAAGCTCTCCGCTTTACGTCGCGGTTCAAACATTTCCTCGTGCTATGATCTATTGATAATATTGATATGCCCTTTAATACATAACTATTTCGCGCGCTGACGCCAGTTAAGTTATTATTTATAAAAATGTATGAATGAAAACCTGTTTTAATTGGCAACGATTTATATAATCTGAATCTCCTTGAAATAAAATGTCGATCGTACATACAATTTTGTATGCACCTTATAGGCGTAACCGACGTCTTGGGTGTCTTGTCGTGTTCATGCCGCGGGCCGCCAAAAAAACTGTTTTACGCCCTTGATCTTTGATATATAAATAACCATTAAAATTTAAGCAACTACGCATTATTTATAAATGTATTTTGAATTTATTTGAGTTTCACATCAATGATTTTTTATATATTTAAACTCAATAGTGGAGTACAAGTCCTCCGCCTCTGATCAACTACTTGCTGGTTTTTAAACTTGCTCTTCAATTATTCGCAAACTCGATTTGATAGGTATTTAAATAATTCTAAGCATCAATAAATGTCTTGAATTTACAAATTTAAAATCGTAATGATTATTTAAATTTCTTAACTCAATTACAAAATGAAATTTGACCTATTTAATTTTTTTGTGCATCGGTTTGAAATTTGCCTAAGCATTCTGTATAAATGGTCATTCCGGACTTGTTCCGTAAACTACTATTTTAGGCATGCGTCCTGAAAATCATGCATTGCTGTTCAATATTTAGGCTGGAAAAATTTTCTTTAGAAGCCTATTTTGGGAAATTGACGTGTTGATTGGTTTACAACATTTGTTGACTGTGGCTACTAAGGAAATCAACTACAAATATCTCTAGATTTGTACGAAGGTATAATACTTGTTTGTTATACCGATGGGATCAAAATTAAATATCACAGCAATGAAATAACATGAATAACAGAATAGATTGCTCGAGAGAAAGAGAAAGAAATGACTATACGAAAAAAATATTTTAGTAAGCATGTTTAGTTGACATATGTCATAATTAAAATTAGCGTCAAGCCTACGCGAATATTTGCTACTATGTTTATCTCTTTCTTACTCAAGCAATACGTATTATTTTCTTGTTCATGTTATCTTATCGCTGTGATTTTTAATTTTGGCCCTATCGGTATAATGTTCCAATATTTAGGTAAAATTAAAGAAGAAACGTGAGTATGTAACTCATCCGGAAACGCCCTTTACAGAACTTGTAGTCTTTCGTCATTAAAATACGAGAAATCAGCAGTGAATCCATTGTTTTACGACTTTTTGCAGTTGGCGGGGTGACAGAAAATGTCAACATAACCTACAAATGCTTGTTAAAAAATGTCAATTTCACGATTTCTCGATTTAAAAAAAAAAACGTAATATGCACCTTGGCACTGAAGTTTCTTCTTATCCTTCATGTGGTTTTTTGCCTCGGCTCTAAGGGTCTCTGCAACTAAATCCACATTTGTAGTAAAAAGTTAACTTCAGTGCCTTGGTATACAAATAACTCTTATGTACGATCGATCAATAATAGGCGTTTTTTAGACCCCATTTTCAGGCGTAAAGCAAGTCTTTTTTGCCTGGGAAAAATAATTTTTTTAATCGTCAGTGACGAATGTCAAAATCGTCATTAAAATATTAGCAATGGGCAGTAATCCATCGTTTTACGACTTTTGGTAGGTACCGGGGCGATAAATAAACGTCAACCGACATCAATATCATCTACAAATTTGGTTAAAATGTTGTAATTTCAAGATGTCTCGATTTCAACAAAAACATAATGTACCTACCCCTCGGCACTGAGGTTCCTTTTTATCCCGCATGTGGCTTATTTGCCTTGGCCCTATGTGCCTCGGCAACTAAATCCACATTTGTGATAAAAAGTTAAACTTCAGTGCCTTGGTATACAAATTACTATTATTTTGGTTTTAGAAATGGACAAAGTTCAATGATTTAGTAATGCGGGCACAGGCTATTACGTCATCGTTGTGCTGGTGCTGTGGATTCTACATAGTTTGTTGGTGTTGCTATATTAGATTGTTGGTCTTTGTTGTACTGCTTAGCGCCTTTATAGGCCCTCGGGTCATAAAAGACATATTACACCCGCTATTACCAGCCAATAAAGAAGATTATGATTACAAAATAAAATATAGTTATTTATGCAACTAGTGTTTAAAGTAGGTCTTTTGAATCGAGTGCGGAGATTTATGCACGAGGCGCCAGCCGAGTGCGCAAATGGTAGCACTAAATAAATTACATCTTTCTGGTTTTTCACATGATTAACATCTAGAATAAGGTTATGTAAATAGGCAACCCAAAATACATTTCACTTTTGATGCACTAGGGTTTGTAAAGAACTTTTTATGCACTGCTTTTTAAAAAGTGGAACTTTACAAACTAACTAACGAGTTTAAAGTATCTACTTTAGACACGGTTGTAGAAAAAGTAAATTTATCAACCAAGAGCGAAAAAAACTTGCTTTGCACCTGAAACTGAGGTCATAAAAAGTACTTCATTGATCCATCGTTCCCACATAAAATAAGTTTAAAAACATACCTGTTCAGTGACTGGGTTTTATTTGACCTTTGAGTATAAACAAATTTTTAAAAAAGTTTACAACTGAAACAAATCGTAGTTTAATTACACCTAAGCCTTATAAGAGAAAAATGCTCTTTGGAAATAGTTCTTTAAATGAGAATACCAAAATCTATTCTAAAGATAAATGAAGTAATTATTACATCGGTTTTCCCTCGTTGTGCTAGTCATTAATTATGCAACGGCTCAATGCTTGAGATGCATATCTTATTTAATATTAGCCCTACTATTTCTTTTCAAATCGATTATTTTACATTTTACTTTTTAACTAAGTATTACAATTGAGACTCTCAGGGTGGTCGCCAATCTAGTTATCTATTAGTTAAAATTCAATTTTTTTTATAATTTTTGGTTACTGAATGACATTAACTGTCAGCTTGAGTTCTAAAATTAATCAAACCAAGAATTGACACGTATCCAAAACTACAGCTCCCAATGTCCACAGCACCCGATGTTCAGAGCCCTTCAAACAATATCCAACCTGTCAAAAACCCTGGCTGTCCGCAAAAACTGGTCCTGTTCCCTTTATCAATGTTACTGTCACCCCACAGGTTCCTGGTAAGTTTCAGTATTATAGATGATCCCAAGCTAATCTTCTTTATTCCTCAGCTCGTACTCTGTATCCAGCAACACCTACAGAACTGTCCAAATCATGCAGTTACTTGAACTACTTCCTTCTAAATGATTGGCTTGTCTTCCATGTAATCACCAACCTCAGCAACGAACACTAATTATATCTTGCATGTATGTACTAATAAATCCAAATCTATTTAAATATTGTAGTCTTCTTGTTATTTGTATCTAATTAACTGCATTCCACAATCTCTTCACCGGTTGTATGCTTGTATTACTTCCAAATTACCTTTTCATATATTTGCACCACGTCGATTTGTCTCAATTTTAATTTTCATCATTCATTTTGAAATTAACACCCAATCTTATTTAAAGCCCTCAAAATTTGATTGTATTAATCTTCCAAATTTATCATTTTTATATTTTTATTTTAAAACTACCCTAAGTGTATCATAACAATATATAAAAGAAACACTAATAAATAGCGGACAGAAAAGACTGGCCTACCTTTATTTAAATTATATAGGACAAAATTATTGTAAAACTCGAACAGTCAAACAAACTTACACTTTCCTAATGTAAAACTCAGTTTTACAGTGGCTATATTAATGACAGTGTGGTCAATTTTGGTCCTGTTTCTGATTGGTTGTTTTAAAATCTGCCATTAAGAGTCGTTTCAATGTCCCATTGAATATTTTTAGCATTGTACACATATTTAGTTAGAAAAAGTTACTAATGTCAAAATAAGACATTGACATTTTATAACTTATCTAAAGTAGCTCAGTTACTGAACACGGCTTAAGCATGAAAATAAATATTGTATCATCATTGATGTACACTTGCGTTATTTTATACACAAAAATAAAGTAAGTACGAATTCAAACTAAATTTTAACCAAGCAATAATTTTGACTTTAGTAATATTTTGTTACTAAATGTCACTGACACCGTTAAAAAAATGCACATGCAAAGCCTGTCACAGTGTAACAAATTGAGTGAACGCGGTACATACGACTCCTGCAGTTTACACAAGTATTTGTAGTCATATTTCAGACGTTTTCAACTGAAAACTATTATTGTTAGTTTCAGTATCACCGTTTTAAAACAGTTTTTTGATAAAATCGGAGTTATTTGTAGATAAACACCCCTGCAAGTTTTAATTGATGTTAACCATCTAAAGGAGATTTGTTATCATTTGAAGAGAGAATAATTGCTTAAAATGCTATTCTCTACAGTTAATATGCCTGTTTATTTACAACCGCTGCCTCTATTATTGAAATCAAGCGAAATATTGTAAGATTTGTCTATGCAGGCTGTAGCACAAACGCCTCAAAATGGCCGCCACCTCAAATTGACCGCACTGTTCTTACAAGGTCACTGTACTCAATTTCAGAGACAGTAGATATAGGAGAGTACCGCCATTCTTTGATCCATGGAAATGCCGCCATCGCCGTCAATTTTGTTCCCACCAGCGGTAACCGATTGCGTTGTCTAAAATTTCACTTGAAATTGGCAAGACTGTAAGAGTATGTCAAATTCGAGGTTAGCATGTTATGTTTTGCGTCAGTCTGTGTTAAATAACAAACAAAACCTAACCTGCTAATCTCTAATTTGACATAGACTTACAGTCTTGCCAATTTTAACTAAAATTTTAAATTTCCAATAAATGTCACATTGACGGAATTGTGTTACAAACAATTTTAAAAAACAAGATTGTCTAGCTCAGAACCTTAAATTATATGGGAGGGTGAGGCTGAAAGTACTTAGACATCAATTACGTTAGACACACAATTTGCTTACTAAAAATTAAGAACCTGCTATGTTTGGTTTTGAAACCGGTCAACCGGTATGTATATTCAGTCAATAAATTATTTGTGTTTGTATTTATTTGCCTCATTTGATAATAGATAGAAGCAGCGGTGTATTGCTAAAAAAATAGTAGGTACCGAAAGGTTCTTTGGTCAGAGGTGCACTACTTATAAAAAGAAAAATTTTTTATTTGCAAAACTATTAAATAAAAATATAAAAATAATATTATATATCAAAATATTTAAATAACACAACCTGTATTTTACATCGCATTGACGATTTTCTGACATGGTGGTTGGAAAAAGTTCCGAAACGCGTTCCGTCTACAAGAAGGTACCGAAAAGTCATTCCGGCCTTAATACACAACTGGAGAGAAATGGTTTCACATCTGAACCTTATAGAAAAAATCTGGCGTGATACACGCACACAACTTCCTTTTAGAGTGATCTTATAATCAACCAAAAATTTGATTTTAAAGTTTTGTCAAAAATTTTCTAAAATTACAAATTCTGCAAAAACGGTACAAAATAGAGCGTTAGTTGAAGAGACAAATTTTCTCTAGAATTTTAAGCTGAATTAAAACATGTAATAATATACCGGGTGCTAGCGTGGCTCGGTGGTTAGAGCATCGGATTGCGGCGCGGAAATCTGGAGTTCAACTCCCAGATCGATGCCTGGCGGGCGGCCTACCCAGTCACTTTAAATAATTGGAAACCTGCGTTCGAAAGAACAATGGGTAATAAAGCCGGTTGCCTATTGCGCGGTGCTCACCACATCACCACATGTCATGAATTTGACACGCGACAGCCGGGTGTGAAAGCGAGGATAAGGAAGCTCTGACCTTCCGCCTTGCAGGCCAAGCTCCTTCATGGGGTATTAAAGCCTCACCAAAAAAAAAATTAAAAAAATACCGGGTGTTCTATTTAAAATAGGAGTTAATAAAAAAAATAGAAAAAAAACAAAAAAAACTCATTTTAGAAGTATTCAACCGGAAAATCACCTATTTGACATCAAAATGTAATAAAAAGGTAAAATTTGAAAAAAATCGTTAGAGCCGTTTTTGAAAAAATCGAAAAAAACTGAAAAATCACAAGAGTAAACACCTCCTTTCGGTTGTGCGATTTTCTTCGAAAGCTTGCTGTCGCATCTACATAGTACACAAAACTTATATATGAAGTTTCAACGCCATACCTCTTTTCGTTTTTGAGATATTCTGTTTACAGACAGACAGACACACAGACAGACAGACCAATGAAAAAACTATGTTTTTTGGGTTCAGGGGAGTCTAAAACGTGAAGATCTGTTGAAAACTCAATTTCGAATTTTTGGGGTGAATCCAATACTTCCTTTATTGTAGAAGGAAGTAAAAAACTGCGTGTACAACACGTTTTGAAAGTCCCTTTTCTTCATTCACTTGCTTGATTGAATCAAACTGCAAATTCATGAAAAAAAGTATGACTTTCAAAACTAGTTGTACAAAAAACTATGACTACATTTACACGGTCCGTTAACACCGGTGTTACAACATCGGTTGTTGTTAACACCAGTGTAAATGGGTTTCAACGCCGGTTTTACAAGAACCGATTTACTAACGCTACACCACTTTGTCAAGAGGTGTGACGTTAGTAAGCAGGTGTAAAATGTACGTGTAAATGGATACTTTCGACTTAACCGGTTTTGAAACAAGACTATCTACCAACGTAATTATAAAGACGGTTGGTTGTTCTGAGTCGCAGTTGCCAACCACACCAACGTCACTGTAAACGTCACTCCGTTGAATTTTATCAGCTGTATGTTCTAAACAAGAATATTTTTATTTGTGAAAAAAATTATAACATGTCCAAGTGTCAACGAGAGTCGTGATGACGAGAGTGACAGATGGAAAATCTTGAAGTAGTTGGTCACACTGCGATGAGGTTTTAGCTAACCCCGACATACACTTTAACGCCTGTACAACACCCATTGTGTAAACGCATGTTTTACACAAGTTTTAATAACAACGGTTTAAATAACACCAGCGTTAAATTACCGTGTAAATGTAGTCTATATCTATCTAAACTGCTTGGATAAAGACCTATTACGTCACTCATTTGACACTATTTCTGTTATGTAGTGAAGCTTATTACATCACTGGTGGTGTAATGAACTTCCATTACACCACTAGTGGTGTAATTAATTGGTGCATTCCCTTACTGAAATATTGTCAAATGAATGACATAATGACATTTTTCTTAATGCACTTTTCACAACTTGAGGCAGTTGTAGATAAAATTTTGTACAATACGTGTGTGATAATGCATCATTAATATACTTGTGTGCTTACACACACGTATATTAATGATGCACTTATTCCACTTGTACAGTAAATAACTATTACATACTCAGTTAGAAATATGTCAAAATCTTTGTATTGTGTGGTTCGTTCACCACATTGTTACTTAAGGTCACAGCCAGTCAGAGCTGTTCCGAGTATAGACTAAAAGTACTTGAGTACCAAGTACAAATACTTTACTTACAATGTAATCGAGTACCAAGTACAAGTACACAATGAAAGTATTCGAATACCTATACAAGTACAGAGTACCGAGTACGGAGGAATGCAATGGCGGAACAATGGTAAAAACAAAATACAATTTTATTGGCTTTCAAAATAACAAGTTCTTCAAAATTTTCACCTGTCAGGACTAGGGTGACCACCTTTAAGTTTATACAAACCCTGAGATCCTTCGTGAGTAAAAAAATGTTTTTCTTCAATGAGAAATACAGAATGTGTATAGAAAACAAAAAACAAAGCAAATACAAACAATGGTTTTATTCCTTACTATTTTAATCGTTAGCAAATATAATACAGGGTGTAACCAAATACTTGCCCATATCGTATGTCACAAATTGGTCAAAAAAATTCATACTCGTATAAGCATAGTTTCAATTCTCAACCTTTACGGAGATATTAATGGCGAGGGGGGGGGGGGTTGTTTAAATGAGGTTTATAACATTTCACTGTAAATTGAGAAAGGATATTCATAGAAAAATTGGCAAAATCAGTAGATGGCTTATTTATGAAATGGTTTTAAATTTTTACGTACTGCTTTAAGAGATTAAAATTTGCAACTTGTATAAATGTTTTTATTAAAAATTCTTAACGGAAAAAATTTTTATTCAAAATTGTATTGGAAGACCTTTTTTACTTGAAAATGTTTTAGATCGTTTTAATTTTTTCTTAAAACCACTAGTTTTTTATAATACAAATACATTATTGGTTGCCAATTTCAACACTATAAAGCCATATACATTTTAAAAAAATCTTAAGTAAGTCGTCTATTGGCAGAAAATATCTCCTTGACAAGTATGTCATTAAATTTACTACTACCTATTATCCATATATTTTCTAATTTGATTTACCAAAAAAATATATACATACTTACTCTTAATTTTCTGAATTGTTATGTTTGGCATATAGATTTATCTATTTTATAAATATTTTTCTACGTTTTTTTTTAAATACGAATATTGTTAGTATTTTTCTGATTTAAATTACTTAAAATATAAATAGTATAGGCATTCTTTGTATTTCTTTGTAATTTTTGTAAAATACTCTGGGGATGGTTGTCAATTCTCGGACCTACTCTTTTGAACCTAGTTTGTTTGCCGGAGTAGGTGCACCAGGTTCGGCGTTTGTAAAAAAGTAGGTAGGCTGATCCGGCGTTCCTTCAATGAATCGAACCACTTTGCACCTAAGCCGAACAGCGCCAGCGCTCGGAGCGGCGGACCTGTGGAACTGAAACTGGACTCTTGCTCTTAGGAGTGATCCGGCGTTCCTTCAATGAATCGAACCGTTTTGCACCTAAGCCATTAGTTACCTGTTTTGTGCCTAAGCCCAACCGCGCGGAGCGGCGGAACTGTGGAACGGAATACCGGACTTTCGCTTCTAGGAAGTGGATCGGATCGCTTCTCTTTCTTAGACTGCAAAGACATCGAATTTGAAATCAGACTGGAAATGAATCGAAGCGGTTTGCGCTTCAGAATCGTTCGTAACTGAGTAGGAACTGCATAATGTACGCAAGGAATTTCAGATTCAAATTCGGAATTGCGGGATCGTCATGGCAATGCCTCATGTGTTGTGGCAAAATCATCGACCATGTACTGTAAGGTGTAAATAGAAAAAAGGAAAAACATCTCGTATTTTTAAATTGTAATAGACATATTTAATTGTAATAGTTATTGTTATTGATGCCCTGCTAATGCAATCAAATAAATCTTTTACAATTGAAATAGACGTTCCAGCAAAGACTTCCGACCGCAGCCGTCGGATTCAAATCAAAATCACGCCCCCTCGAGTCATAACATGCGACTCTAGGTGCAGACCCGTCCGAGATCGGACTCCGAGGACCGGGAACGGAACTGTGAACCGAGTTACTTGCACCTAGTTCGGAGTCGGAATCGGATCAGGTGCACCTGATCCTTTAGCGGAACAGGTTTTACCATCCCTAAAATACTCCCTCAATCATTAATAATTTTTTATTTTGCAGTAATAAAGCTAGGAGATAGAGTAACAAAGTCAACACATCATCATGACACACCTCACACAACATTTACTGCGCAAGCACAAAAGGCGCGCTCCAACTTTGTATCGCGAATCCGGGGCAAGTTGAGCATTGTACCGCCAAATGAAAGCGCATAAAGCAACAGCCTCTACGCCGCACGGTAAAATGAGGTTATTGATAATACATACATACATACATACAATAACGAATCTTGAGAAACAGCTAAGAGATGCGTCAATAAAGATGGTTGAGAACCCCTGTTCTAAAGTTAACGGTTTTGGAGATAATTACGATTTTATTCAAAAAAGACTCAACGTTACCTAAAAATTATGATTTTTGTGAATTACTTTACTAGTGAGAAATGGCAATTTAAACACTTGAATACGAATACAATAAACAACGAGGTTTGCAAAGAAAAATTTAACCATTATTGACTCAAGAGATAAGAATCACGAAAGAACGAAAAATACATAAGTAAATTACCTCTAGTATCAAATGAGCTTAAAAACAAAACGAATACTCAAAACTTTTGTACCTAATTACTAGGGATGTCGTACCCGTTCTAAAATCAAACCCGGGTACCTGAAAACAGTGCCCGGGTACCCTCGGGTACCCGAAATATATAACAAAAATGTTAGTGTACATCGGAACATCTTTCTTTACGCCGCGAGTTTTAAACTGAACTAAATTGAAATACTACCTACTCCCCAATTGTAACTGCAAATCGTCTGTTATTTGTAAATATTTTCACACTTCCAAGTGCTATTAAATTCAAGTATTACGTAACTTTTTATTCGAAATTCGTAGCGTAGCAGCATCAAAATCACACAGAGGATATTTATGTTACTTCTAGTGATGCAACCATAAAAAAACCGTTCGTTTTTTTAAAAAAAACCTGTTTTTTTTGCAAAAAAACCGAGCAATCTGGTTTTCTTTAAATAGGATTTTTTTTCAGAATTAAAGTGTAGTGAATAACCATATATTCTTTGAAAAAATAAAAAAAACTGATATTTCTAAATAAAAATAATACATTTCATAGGTAAAGTGCATTATAGAATTTATAACAAAAAAAAACAAATATTTCTAAAGAAAAATAATGTTATTACATTTCATAGCCAAAGTGGATGTAGAAATTATAATAATGTAGAAATTACTCGCTAACAGACATTGCTGACTCCTCAACTGATTCGGAGTCGGTATCCATGCAGTTTACGTCGCCCATGTCACTGTCTTATGACTTTGATGAATCGCTAATATTTAACATAATTTGATTCGTCCATCAGCTCGACAGTTTCAGAGCTAGGTCCAGCTTAAAACAACTTCCAACAGTGGGGGGTGGGGCAGAGGTGCTCGCATAGACGCATGCATACGCTTTGCTGTTCTGTGAGTAATATGTAATACGAGTAAGCAGTAGGTATAAAATGTTACTTTTGTTTATTAAACATTTGTCTAGTCTGTGCTGTAGCTTTCTTGAACTTTAAAGGGCATGTAAAATCAAAATAAGTTTAAATTTTGTCGTTTGTTGACCTGCTGCCAACCATACCTACCAAAACGTGACGCCAGTTACAAAAATGAATAAAAAACAAACAAAAAACCGCTTTTTGTAGTTTTTTTAAAGGTTTTTTATTCGATTTAAAAAAACGCGTTTTTTTACATCACTAGTTACTTCATCCCATACTGATGCGATTTAATGGCACTATTGACGGGTTGAATATTTCCGTGAAGTGGATTTATTATATGAAACAAGAAACATTATGTGGTATGGTTTTTTCTGAAGGGTTATGTTTTTCTAGAGCTTATTTCTATTGTTTTCAAGTTTTATCATTTTTTCCGAAAAAGGCTGGTTTTCTAGAAATTACATATAATTTACTAGTCGGGTACCCGGGTACCCGCCGACATCCCTACTAATTACCTATATGAAATTTCTCCTGGTTGCTGAATACGATTGAACCTAGAAAGAATCTAGCGTAGCAGTTTTGCATTTTAACTATTAAAGGGTTGAATTCGAAATATAATCCTATTATTTAATAAAAAGGCAAATAGCAAGAGATGATACGCACGCGCCGCGCGTGATGTTTGCTATTATGTGAAACGTATTTTATTTTCATTGATATAATTGACGGTTAGGTATATTTAGACATTATTACAAAATAAGTGCAACCCGGAGAAATTATTACAAAACCCGGAGCCCGAAGACGCGGTGTCGAAAACCTGAGACTCCGGGTGAAACCCTGAGAGGTGGTCATGGCGACGTGGTCTGTTTACCAGTGTCGCGAATAAAAATAATCATTCTACTGCGGTTGATAATGGCAAATAAAGGGTGACCATAAATGGTTGTTATTTTTTTTCTTAGGTTGGCACTGTAAGTCTATGTCAAATTCGAGGTTAGCAGGTTAGGTTTTGCGTCGGTTTCGACACAAACTGAAGCAAAACCTAACCTGCTAACCTCGAATTTGACATAGACTTACAGTGCCACCATAATAAACAGTGCCAACCTAAGAAAAAATCACAACCATTTATGGTCACCCGGTATGTATTATAGCGCATGAAAAGTTTTTTCATATTCGGGTAATCATTCAGCATCGACAGATTGGTCCGTTTATCTTCAAGGTAATTTAGAAGTTCAAGTTCAATTTTGGACTTCCTTTATCTAGAATATGTGATTCTTTCGATTATTGAATTTAGATAATATGAAGAGATAAAGGTCCAGGTACTACATCATTATTATTTCATCAAAATCAAAATATCCATCATATTCTAGATCCTGATATTTGGTGTCACTGTCAC
The DNA here is from genome assembly GCA_940337035.1 of Agriotes lineatus. Lineage (NCBI taxonomy): Eukaryota > Metazoa > Arthropoda > Insecta > Coleoptera > Elateridae > Agriotes > Agriotes lineatus. The sequence continues at coordinate 62,684,315 of OW679197.1, read as the reverse complement.
ATGCATCGGAATTTTCAGAATATATTTCTAGCAGCTGTTTAGATGATAAAATGATCATTTGTATGGAATCAGGTGTTGTACTAGTTTGCTTCCTCAAACAGTTGAACCAACAAAGCTTAAATTTCGGAAATGTTACCGCAGCTAAAACGGCTTCTTCTAATTCTAATTGAAACACATTGGAAAACCACGTTTGCAGTGCGTTTTAAACATGCATTTAAAATGAGGTTTGTACTGAAGTGTCTAGGATCCTGGAAATCAGCCTTCATTTTGTCCCACTTCCTGTACATCGAAAACTGTACGTTAGAATACATTAAATAAAAAATTAAAGTAATTTAATCTCCTTATCATTATGCAAAACATCTAAAATCGTGTCAATGGTATACATTTTATAAACACACATGATAAGTGGCAGAGGTGATCTGAATTCTGAACACGGCGCAGAACTTCATTAATGATGCTTTTACTAGTAAAGTCTAGTAAATAAGAACATATTATTAATTTAGGCACCTGCTTACTTACTACCTATTACTTTTAAAATCTCATGTCACTAATCGGTAATCACTATAGTCAGTCACTTATTAAACAATCAACTAACGAACTAACCGGAAACCTGAACACTGCACGACTGCAAGGGTTACAAAACTGCAATTAAGCTTTTTATGGCGACTGGCGGCCACATGTCTGAAACTGGATAAAAATGTAAGTACTTATTGCGCAGTGCGAAGTACTTAAGTACCGGAAAATATATTCGAGTATCCGAAAATGTATTCAAATACACGGATATGTACTCGAGTACATATAAATGTTTTCAAGTATACGTAAATGTATTCAAGTACAGGGATACGTACTCGAGTACACGTAAATGCGTCAAATACAAGTACAAGTAAATTTAAAAAAATGTACTCGTGGACTGAGTACCGAGTACAGTAAAAGTACTCAGAGTATAGTTACTGTGTAATTATTATTTATTATTTTATTATATTCACATAAGGGCTGAAGACAAACGTCCTATAATGCCCAAAGAAACAAATTACTACAATTGGCAGCAATGGTATAAAAAAGAAAATTACAAAAAAAATATAATACAATTTAAACAAACATTAATTGACATAATATATTAGAGATTGTCGTACTTGCTTTTGAAAGTATTAATTGATGGTGCACACACTACATTGGCTGACAAGTTGTTTCAAGGGTCAAAGATCCTGTTAGGCAGGAAATGTTGTCTTGTACTCGGGTACCGCACAGCTCTGGAGCCAGTGTATATAGGAGAGTACCGCCACGTCTGCCATGTTTATTCCTCTGACATAGTCTGTTCACTAAACATAAAAACACAAAGTGGCCTTTGATTTCTAAAATTTCATGAGTGTACTTGCAAAATGCATCTTTTGTCTAGGAATGTACTTACAAAAAGTTACTAAAACAAATAGGTTAAGAGTGTGACATTTAATTAGCATCTGTCATAACTACCTTTAAGGATGTTAAACAAATACTGTGTTGGATACTATTGATGTAGCATTTTTATTAATAAGTATTTTTATTACATTTTATAAAAGTTCAGGCAAGAATTTCCAGAATAGTATGTACTTTGACACTGAATTAATGATATTCATTAATTGTCCTTTTTAAATTCAAAGTCACTTTTATGCAGGTATGGAAACCTTTGCAAAACGAAATACAGCATCCCTAACAAATTTTACGTATATGCCAACTTCAAAAAAATTTATGTGTTTGTGATTACTGAATGGCCTATATGCATCACTTTGTAAGGTCACTATATCAATAAGGTACCGCCATTCCATTCCTCGCTTGAGAATGTGAGAAAATTGTGAGATAAGGATAACAAATACAAATTTCCCAAGTGCAATAGGGAAGACACTAGTTTTTGGGGATTTTCTTTTTGGTGTAATGGCACTTGTAAAGTGAGGAATCTGTTAGGTTATGTGTTTTTATCCCCAGTTGGAGAAAATTGTGCGACAAGGATAGATATAAAAAATCACTAATGGCGGTACCTTATTGATATTGTGACCTTATCACTTTGAGGTTTGTAGCACACTTCCGTCAATGTGACGTTTTTAGCAATCCAAAACTTTACTTAAATTTGGCAAGACTGTAAGTCTAAGTCAAATTCGAGGTTAGCAGGTGAGGTTTTGACATAGACTTACAGTCTTGCCAATGTATGTATAATCGATAACCTCATTTTACCTTGCAGTGCAGAGGCTGGTGCTTTATGTGCTTGCATCTGGCGGTACAATGCTCAACTTGCCCCGGATTCAGGATACAGAGTTGGAGTGCGCCTTTTGTGCTTGCACAGCAACCATTGTGTGTGTTATGTAATAAGTGGTATACAATTTGAAGATTTATTTATTTATTTATTTATTTATTTAATGTACAGGCAGCAGTAGAAAACTGATAATGCCCGAATCTCGTACAAATTTGTGTTTAAATATTATGTAAAATAAGTGTAACAATGTGTATATATATAATTTATAAGTTTCGTAGATTTATAGTTCGCTGTAACAATCTTAACTAATATCACAGTAGCTATTACAGTTATATTTGAGATAAATAACGATTGTATAGATTTTTAAATCGCAATAAAGAGGGCGCTGAAACCATTTCTCTTGGAAGGCTATTCCAGTGTTCCACGACCCGGTTAACTAGAATGTTTTTGTGGTTGTCATGTTTAAACTTGGACTTTTTGATTTTCATGTCATGTCCTCTCAAGTTGTTGGGAGAGGGACAAGTTGAAGAAACCAAGAAGTTCTGGGGAGTCGTAAGAACCTTTAAGAATCTTGTATGTTTCGATGATGTCAGTACGTTGTCTTCTCGTGGATAGTGTAGCAATGTTTAGTTGTCTAAGTCGGTCTTCATAAGGCAGGTTTCTGATATTTCGCACAAGTCTTGTAGCTTTTCGTTGGACTCCTTCCAGCTCTGAGATGTCTTTTGCATAGTAAGAACTCCAAACGCAGGAACCGTATTCTAGGAGTGGTAGGACATACGTCTGATACAATTTGGCGAATGAGGTATTATGCAGGGATTTGAACGCTTTGCTCAACAAAAACAGAGCTCTATTTGCCTTTTTAATTGTACAAGTTACATGTCCCTCCCATTTCTTCTTGCCAATTTCAAGTAAAATTTTAGATATAACCATATATTTAATAATACTATATTGCTAGCGCTGATGGGAACAAAATGGGGGCGATAGCGGCATTTTCACAGATCAAAGAATGGCGGTACTCTCCTATATACAGATTGTCCGGATTGTACTCGGGACATGGGAAATTAATGAGTGCAACAGGGAGAAACATATAAAATGAGTAGGTATGACAGAGAAGAAACATATCCAAATTTATCAATGTACCAATGGACACTTTCAAAACTTTTCATGGATATACAAGTTTTTAATAGATATTTATGTATTTAGTGTGTAAAGAGAGCCATTTTGGTATGAGGATGCGAGTTTCGTGCCGAGCGGTAGCGAGGCGCGAAAAAGCAACCGAATACCAAAATGGCTCTTTACACTCGAAATACATACAAAATTTTTTCTACGGTCCTAAATAAATAACAAAATTGTTAAATAATTGAAATTTCGATACACACCATTTGATGAAGTCGTTGTACCGCCGTTCATAAAGGCCGCGCGATTTGGCCGGCAACAACACTCGTTGGTTGCTGTCTGGGTCGCTTCAAATACTTCAGGCGGGGTGCAATTACCTTCAGATTCCATCTTCAACTTCACAAAAACTCACAAACTCAATAAATCTGTTGCGTGATGATGGATGCACCGTGATGCAATTGTCAATAATTTTAGCCAGTTCCAAAAAAATGACGAATTAAATTAATAATCAGGTTAGCCATGGCGATGCGTAAAGTAAAATGAAGTGACGCGATTAATTCATTAAGACATTGTTTACGTGGTTGCGATGCTAAAATGGTTACTAGGGAAAAAATGTGTGAATCTCTAACTTTTCGCATTGACAGTGAGCGCTTAATAGTCAGTTTTAAAGGTGACCGTAGAAAAAATAAATTAAGCTCAGCTGTCATTAGTGCAGAACTGTTCAAGATCATTTTAAAAAAGATTTAAATCAAAGATCGTTTTTAAAGATTTAAATCTTTTTAAAAGGAATAAATCCTTTTAAAGACTGCAATCAAAAAGTAGATACTGGTAGGTATTTAAATCAGCAATCAAACTTTTATTTGTGTTCAGAAAACAAAAATATGACGTCAATAAATCTGTTTTAAAAATCGTATAGTAGGAAATAAACAAAAAAAGCATTAAAACCCAAACTAAGAAGTTAATTAAAATTTGTTCTGCCCACAAATACTTTTTAATAAAATTACAAAAAAATGGGAAATGGGTTTACAGTATTTTTTTTATTATTGAACTGATTTTCCTTAAAAGTGTTATAACTAAAAAATCTATTTAACATTTTAGCTAGGGTTTTCTTTGTTTGTCGATTTCAGACTGATTACTTTTCATATTGCAGATATCAGTAACAGCAGTTGCCATAATAAAGTATGTATGTGTATGAATGTATGATGTCAGTATAAGTGTTGTATGGTGTATGTATTATTATTATTATTATTAGTTACATAAAGGCAGGCGGCTATTAGCCGATATGCCCCATACAGTGAACTTAAGCTAAACTAACTAAAAAAAACTATATTACCTATCTAAGTATAAATCAAGACTATTCTTAAACATATTTACATTAGTAGAGTTAACAACTGTTTCTGGTAAATTATTCAAAAAATTACAAACACGTAAACTAAAAAAATACTGTCGTGGTAGTTTTCTAAATTGTACTTTGTACAATTTAAAAGAATGGCCACGTCTGCTAGAATCGGGGTTGAGTATAAAAAGTTCTTTCACATTATTACAAGAGTAGAAACCATTAAGTATCTTAAAAGTTTCAATTAAGTCTCCGCGCAGTCGCCTATCAGTTAAGGAGGTTAGACCTAAACATTGCAATCTCTCGGGATAAGTTAAATGTTTGACGGACGCAAGCAGCTTACTAAATCGGCGCTGGACGTTTTCTAAGAGACTAGTGTCTTTAATAAAGTACGGAGACCATACTACCACAGCAAACTCTAATATAGGTCTGACGTAACTTTTGAATATTTTAACAGCAAGTAAAGGCGTTATACTGACGAAGGCTTTGCGAATTAAAAATATTATAATATTGGCTCTTTTTGTTATTTTAATAATATGCGAGTCCCACTTTAAATCACTAGTGATGGTAACTCCGAGGTCTACTTGAGAAAGAACCGGCTGTAGTGGTGTACCGTGAATGTAATATGCATGACGCGGGTTTGTTGGTCCAATATGCAGCACGACGCACTTGGTAACGTTTAAAGATAGCAACCACTTATCGCACCAGGCACTGATAGTATGTAGATCACTTTGTATGATAGCGCTGTTGGTGATGGGATTATTATAAATTTTAGTGTCATCAGCATAGCAACTTCCAGAGGATACAATGCTTTCGAGAAGGTCATTTATGAACACCAGGAAGAGCACTGGGCCGAGGACAGAACCTTGCGGTACTCCGCTTAACACTGAATGTTCTTCTGATAAGGAATCACCTACTCGCACGCGAAACTTTCGACCACTCAAGAAAGATGTAATCCAAGATAATAAATTACCTCTTATACCGTGATACTCCAACTTATAGACGAGTCTTTCCAGTGGAACACGATCGAAAGCTTTCTCGAAATCCAGATATATGACATCAACTGGTTCGCCATTGTCAATGCTTCTTGTCCAGTCGTTGACGCACATTAACAAATTAGTCACAACTGAACGGCCAGGTATGAATCCATGTTGCTTCTGAGAGATTCTAGAATTTTCCATTAGAAATATGATCAATTGATCAACAATGATTCTTTCCATAATCTTGCAGACTACAGAGGTCAAACTGATAGGTCGATAATTTTCTGCAGTTAATTTGTCACCTTTCTTATAAACTGGAATAACTGTAGCACATTTCCATTGCGATCGTAGTTCCAAACTATCCATTGATGCTTGCATGATTTTACACAAAGGAGTAGCTAAGGATGACGCTGCATTTTTTAAGAAGTGGGGATGAAGATCATTGAGTCCAGGAGAAGAATGCGAATCTAAATTTTGTAAATGTTTCTCGACAAGCGCTGGAGTAAACTGTACATTGCAAAGCGAATTTGGATTCTTCTTGTTATCTGGCAGCACGGGAATATTTTCAGCTGGTTCTCTAATGTATGCCATGTAAAATTTATCTGCAAACGTGGTTGCAACTTCAAAGGGATTCTTGCAAACAGTGCCATCCGGGTTTCGGAGTATTGGAGTGGACGGTTTACTGCTTAACTTGGAAGTAATGTAAGCATAAAAACGTTTGTTACCGTCTTCGACAACATTGGCTTCATACTGCATTCGTGAGAGACGTAGAGAGTTGGTTAGGCGGTTTGTCATGGATCGATATGCAGTGTAATTTTCTATTGTCCGCGATTTGACGTATTTATCCCACGCCTGTCTCTTTTGTTTAATAGCGAAGATCAGCTGAGAAGTTACCCAAGGTTTATGTTTTGTGTTATTCTTACGTTTTAGGGGTACATGTTGTTCTATAACATTATTAATTATGGACATTGTATTAGTCCAGAGCTGCGTAGTTCCACAGTCTACATTAGTGTCAAAACGAGCATAGTTAATAGCATTATTAACTTCGGAATAATCCGTCTTCCAGTAATTCCTAATGTAACGTAATTTATATGTGTCTTGTTTAACAGTAAATTGTGAGTATGCAGTTATCACGACGTGATCACTCTTTCCGATGGGATTGCCATAAGTTAAATCAGTGATCAAATGTTCAGTGTTTGTGAAGATAAGGTCTAACGTGGAAGGGCGGTTGCTTTCACGGAAACGAGTAGGCTGGTTGACATGTTGATGTAGATTGGAATTCAAGTACATATCGATGAACAATGAAGATAAATTTTGACTAGCGTAATATTGGTTAACAGGCCATATGATATCGGGATAATTAAAGTCCCCAAACAGAAGTAGATTGTTGTGAGAGCTAGCAGCCTGGATGGAGCGCAACATGACTAAATCATTTTCTAACGAATTTTCGGGTGGTCTATAAATTACGCCTATAAGTAACTTTTGAGTATATATTTCAATATTTAACCATAAGGATTCGTAATCTGCTGTAGAGTAATCATTATTGTTTACAACAACTGCTTTACACGAATCTCTAATGTAAATTGCCACACCGCCGCCTCGACAATTGATTCTGTCAGATCGGTATATTGTGTAGTTTGGTAGAGCAACCAATGCATTTGGTATACCAGTATGTAGCCAAGTTTCACAAATTAATATAAAAGAGGGTTTTGCTTCACTTACCAAAGCTTCAAGTTCGGTGTACTTTGCAACTAAGGAATTTATATTTGTATACATAAATGAAACAGTTTCGATGGAATTTAGTTTTTTGCAGTAACGATTTTCGGCGTACCCTGGATATATTTTATTGTTAAGTTTTGTTCTCCCTTAGATAGCCGATCTTTTAGTTCGGAACGCAGTTTAACCATGTGATCACGTTGCATTGGCGTTTGGTCGGATCTAATTGCTACATTGCCGTTTTCAGATGCTAGTTTGTGTTTATTCCGTAACACGTCCATTGCATCAGCAGGAGACTTTAAAATTACTTTAATAGGGCGAACATTACCAGATGAGGACACGCGGCTCAAACGAAAAATACGAATCCCTGTAGTAGGGATCTTAGGATGTAACCATTGTAACCAAGTTTATGGCGAATACTGTTGCTGTATAGTGTATTGTATAAATGTAGGTATAAAGAACAAAAATACGTTTTTAAAAATTGCAGCAGTTGCAGGTAAATTCACGAATCCACAGGAATAGACAGGCTCTATAAAATGATTTAAATTGTTTATATAGGTATTTAAATAATTTTAGAAAGATTTAAATCGTTTTAAAAAAGGTATAAATGTTTTTAGAGATTTAAATCATTTTGAAAAGATTTAAATCTTAATTTTTAAGTAAAAATCAAAGATACTTTTCAAAAAGATTTAAATCATAAATCAAAAATCATTTTCTGATAAAAGATTCAAAATCAAAGTATTTAAATAAAAAAAGCATTTAAATCAAAAAAAGATTTAAATCTCACTGATTTGTGACAGCTCTGCATTAGTGTCAGTAAAAGTAGTGATGGGCATAACCGGACAATTTTCATAACATTTTCTTTTCAAATGAATGAGATCCGAAAGAAAGCATGGCTTTGTGCAACAGCACGAGAATGTTGGACCCTAACAAAAAGTTCTGTCGTATGTGAAATACATTTTAATGGAAAATACATTTGAAAACGTTAGAAATGAGAGTGGGGAAATGCAGAACTGGTGATGCATTACCCTCAATTAGCTGACAAAGCTGTCCCAAGCGCATTTCGAAATGTACCAACATATTGTCATCGAAAGCGCCTCAAGAAAAGACAAATCCAGAATGTGGAAGAAGAGATGCGCAAACAGTGAAAGTGTTTTTAAGGCTGTAGGAGCCACAGAAACTATTCGGCTAAAGATCGATTTATATATCTACCTTCTATAGATGAACAGCGTATCGATGGTGGACAGTCGTCAGTTTTGACATTATTAACAGAATTATGACAAAAAAATAATTTATCTCTTCAACTAAAAAAAAAATAGGTTAATTTGTGATTTTGTCGTTATTTGTTACTATTTTGAAAATCTGTTTAAATACACATATACTTTATAATGGGGTGCAGGACATAAAACAATAGAATTATTTTTCTATTTTTTCGTTAACGTGTAATTAATTTTTTAAAATGGGAATATCTATTATTAAGAACAAAAGTTGCTAGTCCCATTTTAAAAAATTAATTACGCGTTAACGAAAAAATAGAAAAATAATTCTATTGCTTTATGTCCTGCACCCCATTATAAAGTTTATGTGTATTTTCAAAATAGTAACAAATAACGACAAAATCACAAATTAACCTATTTTTTTTAGTTGAGATAAATTATTTTTTTGTCATAATTCTGTCAATAATGTCAAAACTGACGATTGTCCACCATCGATACGCTGTTCATCTATAGAAGGTAGATATATCAATCGATCTTTCGCCGAATAATTTCTGTGACTTCTACAGCCTTAAGTGATGACACCAGCAGTTTTTCTAAGTTTATGGAACAATTTGCGTCACACAAATTTAGATGTTACCAAGCAGATAAGTTTATTATGTTCAAATAAGATTATTTACAGCTGTACCACCATATTTTTGCATATATGTTGTACTCTCAATCAGCAGTGGTGTATAAAAAGTTACAAACTTTAAAATAATTACAGAAATGTTCTTTTATACCTACATATGTTACATAGGTTAGGTTGTTTTATTTTTATAAATATACCGTTACATGTTTGTATTACTTGACTATGTAAATAAATGTCACCATTACAGAAGCTATCTTTAGTTAATTACAGGGCCGGCATTTTTGTGTTTTCTCGTGTGTTGCTCTTACTTCTAAGACAATAAATACCAGAAATTTCAAAATGATTGGTAGAAACATTGTTTTTATTCATGTCAAATAGGCCTGAAATAGTATATTGTATGTTAAGAGCTGAAAGTGCATTCTTGCCGCTTGCGCATGAATATTGCTGGTTGAGACGAAGTCGAAACCAGCAATCATGCAAAAACGGCAAGCGCACTTTTAGCTCGAAATATATATACTATTTTTTCGACGACTGAGCATATTATTAAAGGAAAATATCAAATTTCGTTTTATCGCAAAAATTAATTGACAATCAAGTTAACATTACTCGCACAGTCTATGACATATGACGCGATTATATTTCCACAAATGACGGGCGTTGTCAAGGAAACATTCGGACGTGGCTACCTATTTTGTTCACGCGGAAACCCAAAACGCTCGGCGAGCGGCAAAATTATGAAAACGCACGCTCAGCGGCAAATGTCAACTTTCTGTTGTCAAATGACAGTGAGAAAAATCTACTTTCGATGTCAGTCGTCGAAAAAATTAATTTAAATTTAATGCTAATTTTCTGAACAAAACATGCGGGTTTTAGCCGATTAATTTTTAGTGAATGTGCATTGGAATGTGTATATTAACTTAAGAAGAATTCACAATTATAGATATCAACTAGTACCCTTTTTTGACATTTAATCCCCAGGATGAGGTTTATTCCCGCGGCAAAGTCAAAGGAATAATCACAAGTGGGATTTAATGGCACCTTACTGTTAGCTTTTTCAGCTATCAAAACAAAAGTAGTAATTTCTGATGGTGCCACAACATACTTGGTGACTTAGCAATTTATTAGCACGGCGGTAACTCTCACTTTCCCATAGTCCTTGGGAAAAGTATTCCCAGTAGGTGATGTTTAGTTGTGTGAAACTAATCTGACTGAATTAGTGATGGGAAGTTTCGATACTTTTGCGGACCCGTTCATTCCAATCCCATTCCGCAAGTGGATCGAGTCCATCGGATTTGATCCTTGGATCGACATTGAAATTGAATGTGCATTTCAGACACCTGGGGTCCTCAGTCATTCCGGACCAGGAGCGAACCACGCGCGTATCTTTGTTTTGGTGAGTGGTCACGCAGTCGGTAATTCAGTATGTTTATGTGTCTCAAACATCAATTGGGCACATACAAAACCACCAAGAGCCATAAATCACTGATAACTGATAAAAAAGCAGGCAACTTCGGCCGTATCATGTGTCGCCACCATCATCATTTGCTGTTCCCCATCAACACATTGTATTGTATTCTGTATTGAAATGGATTGAATAACGGAATACTAAAGGAATGAATGTCCGCGAGAATTGACGCCTCGCGCCTTTTCGTTCCTCGGAACGAATCCGGACCGAAACTTGGACTCGATCCAAATCGATCCTGCCCAGTATTCAATCCTTTGTATCGAATCCGACCGGATCGACACATCGCTAGACTGAATGTCAGTTTGTCAGGTATATACTTTTAAATTAGGTTATAATTTTTGACGTTTGACAAGTATTTTTAACTATAAGTGTTTTTGTCAAACATAAAAAACTATAACCTAATTTAAAATTATATACCTGGCATTTTGTCAGGTTAGTTTTATACAACTCAACATGACGTACTAGGGATACTTTTCCCAAGGACCATGAGAAACTGCAACACCTATCCTATACTAAGGTGTTTTCCCAAGATCAGGAGTGGAAATCAGTTTCTAGGTTACAAAAATTGTGGCAGAAATATCCCTTGGGATTAAAAGTGACACTTTAATCCCTCAAAAACGCCTGAAATAGGTCATTTGTTCCCGGCACTGCAAAAATTGCGCTGTGCTGTAATAGCGATACTTAAATCTACATAAAAAGTAAAAACATTATTACCTATACTTCAAAAACTGCAAATTGAGAAACTCGTATAGAAAATTTTGAAATCCAATTATTTATAACAGGTTTAAGGTCTAGAGATTTAGATATGAAAATAGACTGTAGAAGCTCTCCGGCGTGACGTCTGCACAGGTAGGTCAACCGTCCGTTAAATCGCCTAGGCGCAGAGTGTTTATAGCTTTAAAAATAAGTGGTCCAGTTTAATTAATTTTTCCGCAATAATCAACATAGTGGTTGTAGAATTACTTATAATTTTCGCTATCCGTTCATCGCTATGATACTGACACCCAATGAAATAGCCCTCTCCTGCAAAAAAAAAATTAAAACCAGCTGAGACACAACATTTTGTTTGTTATGAACATTGAAAAATATTCTTCAAAATGTCCAAGTACATCCTTGAATATAACATAATTAAATTAAATTTACTACCGCATTATGTAGACACAAGTCCCCACAGCTATCTGCTATCAGCTATCTACAAACACACAAATATAGTATATAACTACAAAACACTACATTTACCTACTTTATTCACCGGCAAGGGTTTTGAAACCCTAACAACTCGCCATTGTGGTGATAATACAATGACCTGTGGCGGTAATTTAAGTGTTTATTTGTGCAAAACTGGTGGTAAATAACTTACACACACAGCACCAAACACTAACAAAAGCACTAAGTGACTTGTCTATTACAAACAGCTCAACTATAATCGATAATTGCAACGAATGTGCAGCTGCTATATGCTGTAAGCATGTTCACGTCGTGGGCACTAACTACGTACCTACTTTAGCCCACATCACAATCCCGTGACGTCAGAGAGCTGCGGCCTTGTTTTTAGCTGGTAGTGAGTGCTGTCACTTATTTTATCTGTTCTTGTCCGAGGTCCGGTATGTTGCTCGTATTGTTTCGTGTGTTGCTCAAGCTCGCAAGCAACACAACTGATGCCGGGCCTGGTTAATGACAGAGTAAAATTTGATAAAGAGTAAAACTGTGCTCTTTAAAGCAAAATTATTTCAAATGGGAGTATTGTAATTTAGGACCACCAACTACCAGAGATGCAATGTTGCCAAGTCTAACAGCATGGCTTGTAAGTGTAAGAGGCAGTGGTGTACTGCATTTTGAAATTTCTAATGACTGATGCGTTTAATTTATTTAAAATATGAGCGTCCATGAAAAGTTTTGAAAGTGTCCATTGGTATATTGATAAATTTTGATGTTTTATCTCTGTCATACCTACTCATTTTATCTGTTTATCCCTGTCGCACTCATTAATTTCCCATGTCCCGAATACAATCCGGACAATCTGTATACTGGCTCTGCTTAAGGTAAGGATATGACAGAGGCTTTTTGAATGCTTTTTGTATTTAAAGGTAGAGAAGCATAGTTGTATATTCTCATTAACTCCATTGCACATTTTATATAGTACTGTTGAAATAAATTAAATGCCACAATACTTGCAATTGTTTAAAAATATTGTTAAATCAGAAAGGATATTCAGCATGTATACTGTGTTTAACAGATTGAGTGCAAAATTTGAATAAAATATTGTTATTGGTAAGCCGGTTACGTGCAGCTCAATTATTTGAAATTAAACAATTTTTGAATTTTTTCTTGAATTTTTTCATTTGTAACATGTAAAACTGGTTTTTCCCAATCAAGGACACCCAGTAATTTTATTACTGAATCTATTCGTTAGATGTAGCATAGTACCCTTATTAATTATTATAATTATGTAAAATATTGTAAAAATACACTTACTTCTTTACTTTTCTCTAGAGATCCTATATGTACTAAAGAGATGAGCCACTGAATCTACAAATCAAGGACCACGTTATTTAGCAAACATATATATCATATTTTATTTGTAAGAAGTATCCACAAAGTTTAAAATCGGCAAAAATCAGGTAGCCTACTCAATGGTTTGTGGATTCAAAACAAATCACCTAGATGTCCCAACTCTTGCATATACACCATAGATATATTAATTACAAGATACGGCGTGCCGTTGCTATAGTTGAACAAGACGTACCATCTGTTTCTGTCACTGTCAACTCATAACATGTGCATAGCGCTATCCTTTTGAGAGTCCCCTTACCGGGAAATTTAAATGTGTTGAAATAATAGTTAATATTATTGTACTAGTAGGCAAATCCGGTTGCTTAAATGAGTTACGTTTCAGCCATTTCCTTCCATTCGTAATGTATTCTTACATTTAAATAGATTTTACAATTCATTGCTGAATAAATCTGGTAGTTTGCACATAGTTTGAAGAGTTAATGCTTCTTGAATTTTTGTTCATGTAATAATTTTGCTTTCTCAGTACTTTTAACTGTACGTTCCAATTGCATGCATAGTTTATCGACACATTTAGTGGGTATTTCTAATTTACCCCAATTTTTAAATTTAATCAGAGTTGTCACGCGTGGTAAATCCCGATTCCCCATCTATTACCGAATACCATTTCTGAATTGTCCTGGGATGTGGTAGTAAATTTTTCAATACAGAGCACACATCGTTTCTATTTTGTATGTAGATTTGTTTGTTTGTTCTAGTATTTTTGTTTTGTATTGTCCTATTATTGGCTGTTGCTGTTGGGCAATTATTATCTAAATAAAATAAAAAATAAATAAATACAGTCGTATGCTTTCGGCGAATAAAAATGTAGTGTAAGAGCAAATGATCTTAACTCCAGAGTAAGGGTGGTGTAGCTTGAACAAGCATCCACGTTCGATCAGTAGAGTTAAGCAACGCTCTTTCTGGTCAGAACTTGGATGGGAGTTCCACGGCTGCTTCTCCCGGCACCTCGTGGTACGGCTGCCATGGAAATAGATGGTCCCGGATGTCATAATAACATTATGAGTCGTTAGTGGGGTTGGAAGTCCCCATAAAATGTACAGCGACGCCTATAATTGGCCTAACGGCTGTTGGCTGAGTAAAATAAAATAAAAAAATAAATAAAGCTTATTCGAAACTTGTCTTGCAAGGATTTCTTTGACACTGTC